>JBCFYV010001006.1:0-85897 GCA_039000515.1 Timema cristinae | reverse complement strand
TGTAAGAATTTAATTATTAGGGTGTTTTTAAAATTACAGTATGTAGCAACTGATGAACAAGTAGCAGACATAAAGACAAAAAGATTAGCAAAAAGGGAAATTTGAGTACTTTAGAAATCTATTAAATGTTACCGAAATTTGATTAGAATTTGTGAATAAGTATTGGAATACAAAAGTTTGTTGGTTAGCTTTTACCTTATTATATTTGATTTTTTTTCTCTTTGTCTTAATCTTTGCAGAATTGAGAGGAGTATTGATATATAATATTTATTGTAAGAATTAATATTAGAAATTAATAATAAATATTATAAAATTTAAAATTAATAATTATAATTTTATATATATAATATATATACATACATAACATACAATACATATACAAATAATTATTAAAAATAAAATTTAGAAAATAATAAATATAATATGACATAATTTGTACTAAATATTATAAGATTCTTAATTTTAATTATTTATTATTGATTATTTAATATTTAAAAGTAAATGAATAAATTTAATAATAAATTCAAAAAATTGAATTTAAGTTTATTCATTTTTTAATATTTATTATTTCCTTAATTTAATATTCACTTTTCATTTTTATCAAAAAGTTTCATTACATTTGTTCATTTATTTTTATAAATATTTATTATTTATTCAATTTAATAATACATATTAAAAATTAATATTTTAATTTGATGTTCGATTAAAATTTTTATCACAAATTTTTTATTAAATGTTTTATTAATTTTATTTCTTTATTTTGTAAATATTAAATAACCAATAATAAATATTTAACAATAATAATTTAATAATATTTAGTATTAATTATGTTAAATAATAATATTTTAATTTATATCAATAAATAATACATACGTATATAGTTAGCCTCAATTATATTGGAGCACTTGAAAAGTCTATAAGCACCATTTTTTTTCACTAATATTTACGAATAGTAAATAATATTAATCAAAATATTCAATTTAAATCGCTACTGAATATAATTTATTAGCACATATATAATTCACACGTGTTGTGAATGTAGAAACTAGAAACATAGTGGATAAATATTATATATATATGACAACAGTGATCAGAGGCGACGAGCGTACCATAGAGAAAAGGATAACATAGTATACATTTCTCTATGAGCGTACCAACATGCGCGACTAACATAGAATCTATTTCTATTTGTTGGTAGCTTTTTATTTTCGAGACTTAATGAGCGGTTTAGCTTCAACCTATTACTTTGTGTTACAGTGATGCGCGCGCATCTTAAAATTTCACTCATAATTTTTTCATAACACGCCTAAAGAAGTATAACTTCAAAAGAGAAGTAATAAATTGTATTTCCAGATCATTCACTGTGCCCTGAGTAGCTCTTCTATGTGCAACTTGAGCGTTTCAGTCTTGACAACATGCGTCCATCTAAAGTCCATATGTTTTTAAAACCAAATTTCTGTATAGCTGCTTGTAGTAAGATCATACGCTCAGCAGTTAGGTCTTCCCTTACAGTTATTCCTGACCCAGCAAACTGTCGTTTCACACGGAAGACCTCACTTCGTTTCCTGTAGAAACAAACTTCACAATGATAGGCCTAGGTTTGCTTCCTGAAATGTTGTCTACTCGGTGACTACGGTCGATGTCATCAACAGTCACATGCGGTAAATCGAGCTTAAATTCTTAATCACATCCAGCCCCAAAAGAGTCCGTGTTCTCCGAGGTGTTTTCAGCAATACCAACAAATCTCAGGTTGGATCTTTGGTATTGTTCCAATTCGTCTTTCGAAATGACAAGTTCACGCTTTAGCTAATTATGATCAGCATCTCGTTTCTTAATTTCTTCTCTCAGCTTCTTGATTTCATCCATTTTAAAAAACCAAGTAATCTTTCAGTTCTATCACTACTGCACGGGTCCCCAAATTCAGTGATAGTAGCCACTAAATATTTAATATATCCTTCGATTGTAGCCTTCCTTGACCTGCTTTTGCACTAAGCTAGAAAGTTTGATGTTGTCAAAGCTTGTCTTCTTGGTTATGTTGTGTAGGTACTGATAAACCTAAAATTCGAGAGTATTTTTTTTCTACAAATATGGTTAAACACGACATTAATTAACCTGTTCAAGATTAAAATATCTCAAAAATAGTTATTTTATTTCTTGCATCTTGACACAATGAAAAAATATAAAAAATATTTGGAAGAAAATGATACTGAAGATATTCCAAGATCAACAAAATACTTTCGGGATATGTTTGACTGCAACCGTGAAACTTCTGATACAGAATCTAATACTATATAACCTTGGTAGGTGCATTTATGCTAATGGAGAGCATACTCTTTATCATGATGAACAAAGCGTAAGTAAATTTTAAATTGAATCTAGTTAAGTTAATTAATTTGTTGACATGCTATTTTTTTCAATTGATCGAGCGTTAACCAATGTTGACATTTTTTTCTATCTCATATGATGTAAAAAATATTAATTTAATTTTCGGGTAGAATTTTTAAGTTTACTAAAATAATAAAAATAAAAAAATTGCCCAAAAATCACTGAACTTTAAAAAAGTTATTTGAAGGTTTGAAATAGCACAATATGGCACAAAAATTATTTAAATCCCCAAAAAATTAAATATGTTAATTAGCGACATCCCATACAATCTTTTCTTGCGGAAAAAGGGGTTTTTAAAAAGATAATATTAGGTTAATAATTATAGTTGGGGGGAAAGAGTTGAAATCAAATTATTATTATTAGCCCCGCTCTTACTAACCCGTTCGGGTTATACACATTTACGCTAATGGTAATGGTAGGGGATGTGAAATGAAATGGGGCCCTACAGTTTAACGGGGAATCCAACCACGGTGGAGGCCGGCATTCCTCACATTCACAAGTTGTGATTAAAACACATCTTGTCAGAGGTAAAGGGAAAGGGGTTTTGGGGTAATCAGATAAATCTGTCCCGGGACGAGGGGTTGAAACCCCGCGCCCGCACAGGAGCCGACACCTTATCCCCAGACCCCCAGGGCACCCTTGAAAATCAAATATTTGATGAGACTTTATTAATAACACACTTTTTCGTATATTGCCAGCTTACCTATAGGTTATTTTTCATCCGGGCTTTATACTACCTTTGTGTGTTTTTGAGGCGCGGATCCAGAAAATTTCATAGGGGGGCATGCTAATTATAAATAACATAACTATACTACTACTACAAAACTCTAAATACTAAACTAAAATAATAATAATAATAATTTTTAATAATAATATAATAAAAATAATGTAAAATTAAAAAATTTAAAATTAATAATAAAAAAATAATAATAACTATAAAACCTATATTAAACTTTTTCAAACTCCCTTTTTTTAAAAAATGTTTTTAATTGCTTTTTCCTCTTATTTTTTGAGCAAATTTCCCCAAAAACTTCATCAGGATGAACTTCTATGTTTCGTGAATATTTAAACAGGGCCAAACCCATTTAATCTTTCCCTCATCCATATTTGCCCTAAGTATTTTTTTTAACCTTCTTGGTAAAAAATATTCTCACAGTGCAATAGTCACGGGAAAAAAACAGAAAAAATGTGGAGAAGAACTTTAAATTTTTTTAAAAAAAACCATTGAAGCATGCTTTAAAAACTGTAAACCCACTAGAGGACACTCTGCCTTAGTTTTTATGTTTCCAGCGTTTTTCCCACAAACAATCGTCCACAAGTTCTGACAAGCCCCGGGAAAGGTATTAGCATATTTTTTGAGCTGCTTGTAATAAAATTTCTTGCTTGGTTTGGGCAAATGGGGTATTAAACCGTAAATGTGATAATATTACATGTCCATTTTGATGAAAAATTAGTTGACAATTCAGAAATAAAGTAGTCCAAAAGGGGCAGGAAACTTTTAGCTATAATATCCTGGGACTAATGCGCAACATTTGGCCCATGAGTTTGTGTCCGAAAGGCCTTGGTTAGTATGTCAATTTATGTTTTACACCAAATTCCCCGTTCATTATAACCTCTTATATTTATTGGGTTTTTCCCGATTAATCTTTCAATGTCCTAAAACATTTGCTACCATATTATAGCAGTTTTGGGTCAAACGGGGTTTTTTTTGAAGCTGACAACAACGTGACGTTGACTGAAGAAAATGAAAAAATATGCAGATTTAAAAAAATAAAGTAAAACCTGAAAGAGGTGAGTAAAAGGATGACTTTGATGATGGTCTTCCGCATAAAATACTCGTGGGAAACTACAACTGCATCAAAAACATGTAGATTGTAAAAAGCATCGTGTCGTTCTCCCAAAAACGCGTCCACAAAGCGTTTTAGTTTGCCTTTGTTTTCTTCGGGATATTTTCATGTAGTTTTGTTTTTCATTAAAGCTGTTCGTTTACTGGATTCTTTTACTTCATTTGACATTACGACCACAGCAATAGCGTTGCACTTGTTAGAGAAAAATGCTTTAGAAATGGACAATTTGTTTTTGGGGGAAAACACAGTGATATATATACAAGAGGCTTTTTCCTAATAGAGCTTTCACACCTTTGATTTTTCCCGACATTTTTGCCCCCCCATCGTACCCCTTGACCACGCAGTTCCAATTTTAAGTCCCAAATTGTTTTAATTTTTCAAGAAAAAATTTGTGAAGCTCGCCCCTGAGATTTTCCCTTTCCAAAAACCAAGAATTCTTTTCGAATTTTGAGTGAAAGTTGTCCCGAAATCTAACACAAACTCATCTTTCAATGTTTTTTCCAAAATCCCTTTTTTTCATCCTATTTTAACCGGGGAAAAAAAATTTCCTGCTTTTAAAAGATTAAAAATTTTTTCTAAGGATAACTTCTCACGGCTTCAATTAATTTTGTTTTTGAGTTTTTTTACTAATAAATGTTGCCCCTTTTTGGTGCTGTTTTTTTGATTCTTTAAAAACTATCACCGGCTCAATAGGATCTTAAAAGTGCCGGAAGTTTTTCCCTCATTTTCTGTGCTATCGTTTTTGCTAAGCTCCCATCACACGATGAACCCCTTTGGGGGGAAAATTTTTCGCCACTAGTAAACGTCTTTTTCAGGGATCAAACGTGCTCGATTTTCTTCAATTCTTTTTTCACTTCACAATTTATCTGATTAAATGATTGGCCTGTTTTCAAATTATTCTTTAAAAATTTAGAACACTTATAATTTCTGGTTTTATGATATTCATTTGAGGAGTCCGCAAAGATTTCTTTCCTTTTTTGTAGTTTTTGAAAAGGAGTCCTACAAAAACTTCAAGAATATTCTACTCCCACCCCCCTTCTTGATCCAAAAGTACCTGCAATACAATAAGACCATTGTCCCTTTGCAAGTACGTCAACCCAAAAAAACTTTCCCCCATGATCTTTTTGAAAATGTCTAATACCTCCTGATGAAAACTTAGGAACTGTAGTTTGTGGTGGAGTCCACGGGTTTAAAAGCATGTGGTTTTTAAGTCATCGGAAATAGTTTCAGCTCCAACAAGTTGCCAATATCAAATTTTTTTGGGCCTAACCCTTTCTATAGAATTTTTGTATTTGAATTTGATCCATGTTTAGGGTGAGTCACAAAAAAGTTCACTGACGCACTATTTTCAAATTTAAAACCCCAGTTTATTTCTGTTGATTTTAGGGTTTTTTTTTCTTGAAAAAACAAAAAAAATCTGTTTGTCCCTTTTCTTTTTGACATTTTAAAATCAAAACTTGCATTCAAATCAATAACTAGCAAAGACAATAATTTATCACAAAATTGAAAAAGCAGGAGGAAGTATCAAAGTCACGTTCACAAAAGACAATAGGCAGTGCACAATAACCATAAAAAAAAAAAACACAAAAATCACACTACAATTTTTCTAAGGTAAATAAAAAAACCCCATAGGGCAATTTAACACAAAGAGATTGAAATATTTATAAATTACACTTTATTGCACTAAGCATTAACAAAAACGACACACACCGAAAATTTTCCACGCTAAGGCCACTCGAACGAATCGCTCCGGGAAAAATAAAAGTAAATATTTCCTACCTTGACTGGTTTGAAACAGATTAGGTACTTTTCACTGGGGAAGGGGGGAAGTCTTTCTAAAAATAGCACACTCCACCCTCTCACCCTTATCCCTTTTTTGTTTTGAAAACGGGGTATGATGGAAAACCTGCACTAGGAAATTTAGTAGGGGGGGTGCAAAAATCTTTGAAAAGTCAAAATCAAAATTAAGCCTAAATCACCTTCGATTTTGCTTGTCATTACAAACCCCTTTTAACTTAGCACTTTAGAAGTTTGAAGTTTAATAAAACCCCTCTAATAACGAAATATTTTAAAAAAACTAATTACTACCCATTAAAAAAAAATTTAAAAAATCACTAACAGCAATAAAAAGTATTTTTAACACTAACTTGATAGTGTAAGCAACAGGAATAAACTCAGATATGTCAGCATAAAAATAATATAATATATTGTGTTTTTTCCCTACTAAGCTTTCTCTTTATTTAGAAGTATTAGTAGATAATTTAAAAA
The DNA here is from genome assembly GCA_039000515.1 of Timema cristinae. Classification (NCBI taxonomy): domain Eukaryota; kingdom Metazoa; phylum Arthropoda; class Insecta; order Phasmatodea; family Timematidae; genus Timema; species Timema cristinae. Next base: position 79,397 of record JBCFYV010001006.1, on the reverse strand, counting down.
TTAATAATAGTGTTATTTGATAAAAAAAACTGTATTGGTTTCGCTTCAACCTTTTCTTGGCATGCTTCAATCTTTGCTTCACCTGAGAGTAAAAGAATATTCGCACATCCCTAGGAAAGATAACAACTTATGATTTTATTTTTGGTATTTTCTTTCTAAATATACATTTTCAATTAATTTTCTTAACACCACAGGGGGGTCAGCTGACCCTTTGACCCCCCCCCTGTATCCGCGCCTGTGTGTGTGTGTATATATATATATAGGATGATGATTACTATAACGGGCTTAAGATGAGGAAGGAAGCATTTAGAAAGTAATCTACCCATATTTGCTTGGAGGAAGAGTGCAAATGTAGTATTTCATCAGTTTTCTTCCAAAATTTCCAAACACAACTTGCTGGTCAACAATAAGCTCTTCTTGTTGCTTCCTTGAACATGGCGATCCTTGCCTAATTTCCTTGGTGCGTTAGGAACCTGTGTCAGCAGACTTCTCAACTACTTAAACTGCTCTATGCTATATAAAAAGTTAATCATAATTTTACAGGTAACCGAAAACGTTGGACATGATAATGAGGGCCAGTTCATTGGTTTGATATAAAAATGCGAACTTAATTTGGTTTATCAGAACGAGATTTTTTTGAACTTGACATGGTAAGAAATTACTGTTCTTTTAAAAGCGTAGACCTTATAATTTTTTGATGTCATAGCCTAAAATATAGGCCCTATATAAGCCTAGATTAATTTTTAATGTCCAATAGCTTGATAATTTAACCCTTTTTTTCACTCATGTAAACATTTTCTCTGTTAAATCTAGATCCTTGCAATTTCTGGAATGTAATGCTCCAAATCTATATGGTTGGGTATAAAAAAATGTTAAGTCACTTGGGGAAAAAAATATATCAGGCCCAGATATGGTTAGATCATGCCGCCACCACTATAGCCACAAAAAAAAAGTTGGACAGACGAAGGGAAAAAAATATCCCCAAATTTTTTTTTAAACGTGAAATGTAATTTCAAGGGGTTTGTGATTAATGTAGGCTTGAGATCCTTCACAACACCTCGTGGTCCATTCATAGAAAATAGGCGGGCCCTGGGTAAAACTTGAAATTACAATATTTAAGAGCCTAAAAATTACTCTTCAGCAGGTGTATGACATAATAGAATGTTTGTTTTTTCAAATATTAGTTTTGTGGAATTAAACATTTATTCCTTCAATTTTTAATTAGTTGTAATTGTTAAAAAAAAACAGATTTTCAGGGGTAGAGGGAGAATGTTTATCCAGCCTCCTTCATCTTCCAACTGGCAACCCCATTGATCACACCCTGCGCACGCCTATTACATAGCCTACATGCATGTATACTGGACCTAATCATTATATAATCTTCTACTCCATGAATGAGTTCAAGCTAATGCTAGTGAAATTAAATATGCCAAAAACTAATTTAGGGCCTAGATGGTATTTAAACTTAATTTTTAAAACAGCTAGGCCTATAATGTTATATACTTGGTATTACTTTAATTGAACCTTTGTAGAGTGTGTCGTCACACTCTACATATCACCGGCGGTGTTGAACTGCGAGCCGCCGTGTGTAACGGTAGAGGGCAGGTCAGTCAGTGCTTTCCTTTACCTTCCACGCGGGCGGGACGTGAGTTCGACCCTTTAAGTCAGTTGACTTTTGTAGTCCAGTCAGTTCAGTTCGGCTGAACCATCCGCTGACATTCAGTTATTCACAATTGAGCTTTAAACCGTTGTGGCCTAATTCACAATGTGGTGTTATTAAGTTTAGCACGAGTCAGTTTTCAGAGTTGTTAAATTATTTCAAACATCTACATTAAAATAAATATTATGAACAAGTATATATATGGTTTGTTTAATGTGTGTCAACTTACAATAACCCATGAATAATAACTTCAAGTAAACTCAAACTTAACTTACCAATGAAGCCACAGAAGAAGTTAAGGGAATTAAACGATTAAATAAATTTAAAAAAAGGGAGAGTTAACATGGTAGCAGAGCAAACAAAGACTCCGATGGCAACAAAATACGCAGACGCCTTCGTCAATCGGGACAACTCACCGAACAAACAATTTTGGATATACAACACTACAACGAAGAATAGAACCACAGTCCGTGTCTACAGAAGTCGTCTCAATGTCCACAACTCTTCATCATACGTGGGGATTCCTCTCCAACATCTTCACCAAGACCATCATTTACCCCTACTACAAACATCAATGAGAAGTCACCATGGAGCTCTACAGACACCATCACCACAGTTCCTCAAGATGCCACCACTACAGTTCCACAGCTAAGTTGGAAAGTTGACTATTTTTTAGTATGCTATGACATTTTAAAGTGATGTAGTAATTTTAATTAATGTATAGATACGCGAGTAAATCGTTCCAACCAAGTCAGTTAGCACAACTATGTTCTTGTTGAAAAACGTATACTTAGGCAACAAAAAAATTAACATATATCATATGTATATCATGTTTAAAGGGTTAAGAGAACAATTTTTTTTTATGTGTTTATTTCCTTATAAATTTTGAAGTTGGTTATTACCAAACCAAATACAGGAGTAATGTGAATGAGGCAGGGTACTTTAGCGCTTAAACAACAATTAAACATTATTTAATTGCTACTGTGTGTTCATACACAAAATCTAAAATAAACATGGATGCTTACAGACTTGAATCAGACGAACTCCGATACGAATTGCATATTAGAGGAGTTAACCCAGGCCCAAACCACAAATAAAATGCGGTCAACAATTTCGAGAAATAAGAGATCAGGAACAGGACGAAGGAAAGTCACGGGTAGTCGCGAACTAATACTACTAATTCTATAGAAATCCCTATTATAGAACAAAAATTAAATAATTTGCTTACCCAAGTTAAGGAAACTAAATCCCCTAGTTATTCTCAAAAAAAGAAATTATTACCAAAAGTAAACATATTGAAGATAGGATATTACTTTGAGTTGTGACAGTGAGCAGGTTAAACTCAAAATAGAAAGTTAAAAACTCTTTTCTCTTAAAATAAAATAAATTAATACAACGACCAGATTACAAAAAAAAGATAAACCCATAACAGCAGAAGGAACAAAACCGTTAAATCGCTCGAAAATGTATGCATGACTTCTGAAAATCAAACAGTCCCCACCCAAAATAAATTATACTAGTTTCCAGGAGAGAGAGTAGGGTAAAGGGCCCAATTATGAGATACTTTTTGTCGGAGTCATTTTTTGACCTTTAAATTGGAAGAAATTTTTCCGCCACATTTCTTCCAGAGAAGCATACATTATTTTGGCTAACACTATCCAATTTGAATATTTGTTCTATGTTTCATACAACTATAGGGAAAAAAAAAATTACTCAAAAACTGACAAATGAATGACTTCGGAAAAGGTGTTCCTAATATGAGACACATAGGGATCCAAACATGAGAACCATCTTATATTACAGTAACTTATTTTTAAAATCAGAATACCTTAATATTTTCAAAATAAAAGGTTCCAACACAGTTTCTTAAAATGTGTGTTTATTTGAACAAAATTTTAAGTAATAAACACATGAAAAATTTTAATCAAAACTTGAAGAGTGGTTTTTTCTTTCGAAATATATTCCAATCAATGGATTTTTCTCTTCACAAAACAAGTTTGAAATATTGCAACAGTAATGAAAACGAATGTTCAAATGTCATGACATGGGCCACACAAGAAAATGGAGTCTCGCATGTCACCGCATTCCTCATGACACCACTGAAAACACTGTGCACATTTTCTCCCATTTTTCCCACCACGGTCCTTTGAAAACAAACCACTGCAAGTACAGCATCACATTCATCCATTTCTTTAGAATCATCAGAACTGAAGTCGGAGTCAGAATCTTGTAGGGGTGGCTCTTCGTCATCTTCAGTGCTTGACTCATAGGTCGCCTCTTCTTTGTTTGTTTGATACTTATTTTGGCTTTCTTCTTAGAAGATGAAGCTTCAGAGGAAAACACGGAAATTGTTTTGGTTTTAGATGTTGAAACTGCAGAGGTTGCAGGCTTGGAGTTAGCGCCAACGGGTCTCTCTGTTTTATCAAGCTTTTCTTCGGTTTTCCACTTTTTTTGCGGCTTTCTCCATTAAATTATTTTTATAAGGGGCGGTGGTAACTACAGCAGCAGAACCTGAACGAGATGAAGTTCCCGATGAATATGGTTTAGAAGGTACCGGGGAAATATCAGATGGTTCGATAAGAGGGTTTACTGGATTCGATCCACTGTTTGTGGAGCCAGTACTTGTGCAGGAGCATGTGGACCAGGCATATCCTCTGACTCATCATCAGGCACAAAGTCAATATCCACAAACACATTTCTGGTGCATGGAACAAGTCCAGTTTTTCGGAAGGCTTTTTCTGCGACAGCCATGGTTGCAGCCTTTGTGTAAGCTTTTCCAAATATCTCTGCGACTTGGTAGTGCGTGACGACTTTCCAGGGTTATTACGCAGCCATGTTTCAATCTCCTGAGAATAATACGTCTTCAGAGGACCCATGAAGCCCACATCTAGCGGCTGATCCTATGCGTGGAATGTGGGGGCAAGCAAATGATGGTAATATACGAGTTCCGAGCCATATCAATCACCTCAACATTTCTTGTATGGCTGTAGTGTCCATCCAATACCAACAGAACAGGATCAGACTTGGTGGGTTTTGTGAACTTTATGAAATGGACAAACCATTTTGTGAAAAGGTCCATCTGGATCCACCCAGATGGATGGCAGCCCCAAATCGATCCTGAAGGAGCCCCATTCATCAGAGGCTGGGTCATGTTTATTCTAGGGAAAATCAGCATTGGAGGAACAAATACACCAGTGGCATTCATGCATGTGACAACAGTAATAAGCTTACCTCTCTCAGCTGATGTTATGCAACTTACAGCTTTTTTCCCTTTCAGGAAATTACTTTAGTTTTCTTATTTTGAACCACCGTAACCCAGTCTCGTCAACATTGAAGACACGGTGAGGTTGAACTTTATCGAATTCTTTTTCATAAATGTCAAAAAAAGAATCCATGTTTTCACGAGAAAATCCTTTCGCCCTTGCAGAGGACATTCCTTCGGTGTTCTCACGAAAGTTGGGGATGCCTACCCAAAAAGCCACGAAGCCACTTCTTGCCGGCTGCTTCCTTTCCAGACAGAATGGATGGCTCAGTCCATTTTGGATAGCAAGTTGAAACGCGAGCCTTTTAATATCGCTCCTCCTGAGCCCAAAGAAACGTTCATCCATCTGTACACAATATTTGTACCAATTTTCTTCCAGTACTTGTGGGAGTACAGGTTTCTTTCCCAACTTAACATTCAATAACTCGCCAATACTTCGTGAATCCTTAGAATACCTCTCAATCGTTCCTTTGGGAACACCATAAATCTTTGAAGCTCTCAAATAACCCATTTTATTTTCTCGAACAGCAGTCACAGCCCTCGGCCATAGCCTCCTTGTCCCACACTTTTCTCTTCTTCTCCTTTGTAGGCGGCATCTGCAAAAAACAATATTGTAATGATTATAATATTGTATAATATATTATTATTTCTATATTATTGTATATTATTAAGGTGATAATTTATACAACAATAAAATAGGGCATCTACAATAAACAGAGGTCTAAACAAAAGTGTGAAAAGAAGTGGCTCCTTATATGAGATATTCTCAAATAAGGGAACCCCCTAGTATCTCATATTTGGGAAATGCATGCTGAAACATTGTGTGGCAATAATGGAAGAAAAACAAAAAGCATCAAAACTAATGACACTACGTTATACCTTACTATATATACTTAACGTTTTTATATGACTGAATGATACAAAATAACTTACCTTGCCTCCAAAAACTTGTGCTGAAAACAATCAACAAAAACTTAAGATGAGTGGAATACGTTGTCTTTTTTTTACTGATATAACAGTCAAGATGGCGTGGTCTTTAACTGCCCTCTATGGGGGACTAAGGGGCACCTCTTAGGTAAGCCACTTGCCACTAGATTGCTCTTGCTGTTCAGCTGATATGCCATGTCTCATATTAGGGCACTATCTCATAATAGGGTCCCTTACCCTAACGATTCTCAAAATAGTCCAAAAATGGAACTTGAAATTAGGAAACAATTCGGATCCCGTAATCTTTCTGGAACAATTAATAGAGTTAAAGGAACTGTACAGATTAGAAGATTTAGAACTTTTAAGAGCCCTTCCTGAACTTTCTGAAGGCAATAAAAGACAATGGATTAGAAAACAACTCTAATCTCTGGAATTCCTGGGATTCCTTTTTAGATTGCTTTAAAAAAACTTTATTTTGTGTAGATTATGTTGAAAGCCTAGAAAATGAAATTAGAATATCAAAACAAACCCCCACAGAATCGGTGATGAATTACTTTATTAGGATCCAAACATTATTTAGAAGACACAGGTGTATATTCTGAGAAAGAGCAGTTACAGAAAATTTATGCTAACCTTAAACCAAGGATAAAAATGCAATATCTCTTAATAAGATTAATTCTTTGTGGGAGTTACAAAGGTTAGCTTCTCATTTCGAAAATGCCATCACTGAGATAGAATCATATGAAAAACTAAAATTCCATACCAGTAGTGTTGTTCCTATACAACAATCAGTAGGAACCTACTCCAATCAAAAATACATACCCCCACGATACAATACTGAAAATTCCCAAAAGTACAGTACTAGACAATACGTTCCTAACAATACTGTAAAACCTGGCAACAACAGTTATATCGGACCGCAGAGGTCTAAAACTAAAAGGTGTTATTCTTGTAATTCCCTGAACATTTAGTATCTACCTGCCCTATTAGAGATAAAGGTGCCGTACATAACAAAAAAAAAACAACTAGCGGTGCGTGGAAGAACATCTAGCTCCGTGCAAAGCAACAGGATAAGTCTCAAAAATACTTATCACGCCTGAATCATACCCGTATATCATTGTTATGTTTAGAAGCATATATAGGAAGATAAATGGTATTACCCATTGGTAGACACGGGAGCCATTAAATAACGTATGTACTACACAGTTGTACGAACAGTTATGCTATAGCAAATGCATAAAAAAGGAACAAGTTTGTAATATAGAATGCATCACGGCAGATCATAATATTTTGAAGTTAAAAGAAAAATCAAAGTTTTCATTAAGATTAGCGGCCTATCTTAGCCAATATGGTTTCTCGTAGCGCCTAAACTAACAAATAAACTTAATTTTGGGTAAAGAATTTATTGAAAATTCCAAGATGATAATAAACATGAATAACAAACAGATTATGTTCCCTCATAACAAAAAAAGGACTTGTTAAGGTAGAACTGAAAGAATTGTCAAAACTAAAATCTATCAATGTGATCAACAAGGATGCCGAGAGTCACGAGTTGTTAAAAGACCTATTGAATGAGTTAGGTGACGTCAGTAGTCTAGTACGGCGTATGATAAAGGTCTCTGATTGGGTGGATTTATCACGTGACCACGCCTCCTGCTCTCTGATTGGCTGAGCCCCTTCTTCCCCCCCTCCTCGTGATTGGCTGTTATTTCCCGCCCTTCCTTCCCCCACCCCAGACCTACTTTCCCCCTCCAGCCGTCAAACCGTATATGTTGGTTTTTTTGCTGATTAATTATTGTTAGTTGATTATTGTTAATTAATTGGTAGGAGTGTTGGAGTTTTTTATTCACGACGTACGTTTTGGTTCTTGCTTAATTGGTAGGATAGAGGTGTTGGGAGTTTTTATTAATCGATTAGGGCGTTGTAGTTTATTTGGCAGCGGCACAAAACCTCACGCAGTGGCTGTCGGGGGGTTTCCTCCGGCACGAACCTCTCCTGACGAGCGTTCGTGGTAGAGTGTGATAAATGTTTCCCCTGCCTTTCACTTCCCCCCTCCTTGCGCCAGTATGGCGGGTCGACAAGTTAGGACAAGAATAGATCGTGACCTCGACGACCTTGGGTTTTCCCAATGACGTAATGATCGCGTGTTATGTCGCAACCCCCCCTGGCGCCATGTTGGCGGGTTGTCAAGACAAGTTGAGACAAGAATAGATATTGAGGTCATTGGGGCGCCAGGTTGTCGGGCAGACAAGACAAGTTAGGACTCGTAAATAAAACACAGATATTACATATATATTTATTTATTAAACAGCACAATTATACATTTTTACAGGAATGACGCATATATTCGTTCATACGTTTTTCGACAGTGTCTCTTAGATGTGTTAGTAAAATTGTTTTTAGTTCACAATCCAGCATGTAATAGTCCAAAACCGATAACTGACGTGTATAGTAGGTAGCACTGATAAGATCCAGGTTTTTGATGTGCGTTTCCACCGTAGGCTGTTCTAGGGCGATGACATCCGCCGATTCTGTTAGCGCGTCGCATACATCCACGACGAGTGTGTCGATAAAAATTGTTGCAATAGCGTGCGACGGGTGTCGACCACATGTCACGTCGGTCGACGGCGACTTCGATGAGGTCCACACCTCACAAAGACGCGCCCAACTAGGTTCTAGTAGGTGACCCGTTTGAGTCCGGCGTCTTGTTTCTCGTTGATTACGACCATACGGTCACCACACATGCGCCTCGGAGAGATTTCGTGATTAGTCAGACTAATCTTCTGAGGAGGTTGTGTGTTGCTGAAAAAACTTTGATATGATAGACTTGTAACTGCCCAGTTCTTGCCATTCTGTACGGTTAAACACGGCGCAGTTCCCTCCACATTTTTATAGCTGGACATAGGGCGTAAAGTTGTTCTTGACACTCATGCCTACGATGACTCGCTTGGCGTCGACTTCATCCAGCGGGAACAATGTGTTGAAAATACTGGTGACGGCGAGTGGTTTCACCGGCTTTGCTTTGCTACCGCAAACGTCTTGACCTTCCATGATGTTCGGTGGTTATGGGCGACACGTCAACGAGACGCCATTTTATAGGCGCACGCCGCCTTGTCACGGCCTCTTGAAGGGCGACATGCCCCTACAGTCTTGAAAAAACGATTGTAATATCTCACCACCTTAGCGTCGTTGGCTGTCTGATTGGTGGGTGAATAGGTTTAGGAAAGTTTTCATCGGAATGTTCTGGGAGCGATAGAGAAGGTACATGAGACAGTAATGTCCGCAAACGTCTGATGCGATGCCTTAAAGTTGTAGCTTGCTATGGGACGTGCGAAAAGTGTTTTTGCGTATAAATGCCAGATGTGACTTAATACGCGGTGGAAAACCATAACTGTCAAAGTATTCTCCCACGCCGTTCTTGTCGATAAAGATGGCGACCCAATGCGTCCAGGCCTGGTGTGTGGATCGGTGTTGATGACTAGAGCGGCAGGTCGAGCTATTCTTACGGGTAGTTGATCAGCAGGGAAAACACCCGACCGTACAGAACGGAACCACGGGTTTGTTTTCAGCGCACGTCTTATGGTGTGCGTGTCCAGCTTCAATCATCCAATCTCGAAGTCCCCAGACGAGGGATAATCTTTACAGTGCACGTCGGCAGACGAGCTTCGTCTTTAAAAATGTCATCGTACATCGCAGTATTTGTCTGTCCTCCTCAAGAATCAATAAGTAGAGAAACTTTTCCTCTCTACGGCTTTAATACGCCTACTAAAAAATCCGTGTAGAGCTTGTTTTCAACTTTCCGGACTTTGATGAGGTGACGACGACGTTTTTATATTTTTGAAGAACTCATCTACTGTTTTTTGTACCCTGGGCCGGAATGAACCGGTTGTCTCTTGTAGGCATACGAACACAAGGGGCAATAAATTGCCAGATAAAGTGAATCTCGTATTGCGCCGTATATGAATGCGTCACCTTATTCATATGCTTTCTCTTCACAAGAACTACCTTTGATCCCTGGGTCGCAAGAGTTTCTATCAAAGGTAGACTGATATTGGCAGCCTGAAAAAATATTCATAAAACATAAACATGATATTAATTTCACAAAAGTTATATTTAACAATAAAATATATTGATCATAAAGCATGAGGTTTTTTAATACCTGTTTGGTCTGTATTAATTACGAAATCGCGGTCGAAATTGGGTATCAGATGACGAGTTTGGATTCTGAAGTCTTCGGCGGCAGCCAACGTTTTTTTTATCGTTGTGGTTTCTCATTCTGTTAAGAATTTGGTAATTTTTCGTTGGCGTATTCTATGCGTCCTTTTGAATTTCGCAACCCACGGCTCGGAGGGTTTGAAGTCGAAGTCTTTAAATTGACTTGCATCAGCTAAAGCCCACTGCTGCAAGATGCGGGTAGTGACTTGCTGGTGGTTTTCCGAGCTTCTGTGAAGCGATCGTATGTCCAAGAATCAACGACCGCATATTTGTCAAACAGTGTTCCACCCTTCTTGATGTGCTGTTCCCATTTTGCCAAATCCTCGTAACGTTTTAAGCGATGGCACCCTTTGCTCTGCAGACTTTTGAGGCTCCAGCCTGGGTGAGCTTTGGCTATGTTAACAGCTTTTATTTTATAGTCCAGTGAAATATATTCATTCGACCTTTTTGTTTTTTCTCTCCTCCGGTTCGTAATCTTTGTCGTCAGAAGTATCGTCACGTGGAATTTCTTGATAAGCATTTTCCTCGTTGATTTCATCAAACATAATCAATTCGGCGTCCGTTATAAACTTCTTCTCATATTGGTTCGTATCGTAAATTCATAAATGTCTTCTGCCAGCAGCATTGCTTCATCATTAATTTGCCCTGAAGATTGTGCTGCCATGAGATTATTTCGCTCAAGGAGGTGCTGGTAATACAGAAAGGCATCTTTCATGCGTAATTTTGTAGATTCACTACACAGACTATCTTCTGCAACGTCTTCTTCTTCTTGTACCGTCGAAGGGTCAGGCACATCAACCGATTCGATATTTGACATTGAAATTCTTTTTTCATACACTAATGTTTATAAATACGTCTTACTGATCGAAGAGCTCACGAGCGAATGCTAGTTTGTACAACCGTCCGTTTCACGACACGTCCTCTTTCCCCTCGCGGTATACGGCTATAAATACCCTAGAGGGGGGAAAGATTCACAAAAATCTTTTGTGGAATAGCAGCTGCGTCGCGTAGGTACTTGATTCTAGGAAATGGTCGGCCGACCCGAGCCACAGAAACTCAATGGCACGAAGGGGAAAGGAGAGGTAAGCTAGGGATAATATACCTGCGTTTCTAATTGTGAGAAACTTGAAATATCTATTAACTAGCATATAAATCTGACGAATTTTTCATGTAAGTTATGTGGGTATAGGCGTCAAGAGTTGGAGAAAAAAAATCATCAGTAGGACTCGAACCAGCGATGTACAGGATACTAGACTCGTGCGCTATCCGGGGAGCCACGAGACTTGTCGATTGTCTTAACTTTAGCGTATATCCCTCGCTCGTAATGTTTCTACATTTTTCAAAATATGTTTTTTCGAAAACTTCTGGATATCTGGCCCTATGGGTTTGAGTATTTGTTATTTGGGTCTAGACCTTTCTGTACTGTAAGTATTAAAAATTACAAAAATCCGTTGACCGTATATTCCCCTTGTAAGAGATTGCTACGTTGCCAAAAAAAGAAAAGCCCCAAGTGGATCTGCCGGTGTGAAAAGTAAAAATAACAGTTTAATGGAATCAATGAGGTTCATAGAGGATAAAATAAAACCCAGGCAGTAAGTAAAATACCAAATTTAATTTTAATCACTATGATAATAAGTACAAACACTATTTCCTCTTATTTGAACAGAAATAAACATCATTCAAATATTGGTTGGGTTGTTTAAATAAATGAATATGTGAAGTTAACATAATTTTGGATGAATATTAATTTTATTTTATACTTCTTTAAAATATTTAAACTAATGGCCATATTTGATAAAAGAATTAGGCATAACTAACATTATTTTTTAAACTGTATAAAAGGTTTTTGAAATAGGCACTGTAAGTTATAAAATAATAATAGAAAAAAATGTTAATTTCAATGCTAAACTATCACACATGGCCCAAATAACCTTTGCCTTTTTGGTAGGCCTATGATAGAGGGTCACAGGGGTAAATATGTAAAATAAATAAATAGTTATTTAGTTTAAAAATTCTCACCACATTCAATTCCCCTTGTACAGTAGGTCTGATCGTATGCTGCCATAGAAGTTTTAAGGAACAATTAGTCTAACCGGTAGTTTAAATTTAACTAGATTTTGAGTAATTTACTTTTACTAGCTTAGGTTTTTAACACGGATTCTATTAGAATAGTCTGTAAAATCTCTGCTACATTAAAGGATAAAAAAAATTACCCTGTGAAAGTTATTAGCCTATATGTGGGAAGAGGGCTTCCTTTTCAAGAAAGGCGCCTACGTATTTATCTAAATAATAATAATATTTTTTTTAATGTACCCAGAAAAAATTCTCCATAGAACACTAGGACTATATAAGAAGTTTTTTTTGTCCCGTTTGAAGACATATATCACCTGGTGCAAATGGTCACAACCAACATTATATTGAAATAGTTTCTTTAAATATGGTTTAAATATTATGTTCCTAGGACTTTATCGAATGTGGGATTAGCAGTCGACTGTGATAATATATCAGTTCTCACCATGGATAATGGTATGTTTTATTCAAACAAGCTTATTAAAAATTAAATTAATTGTATTCTATCAAACAAATAAAGTGCACATTTTGATATCACCTATAAAGTAGCAATACTTTGTCTATCTTGTATCTATCTTAAACAGATATTTTGTTCATTTTGCCTCTCAGCATGAGCATATAATATGACTTACTGGGAACAAATCATAAGAACCATACCTTATAGTAGAGTTTTTTCTATAAAAAACTTGAAGCTCACAAAATTTATACTAGCATTACACTCACAAAAATGTGGGGAATCCAATGATATCAAATGAAAAATTATTTTAAAAAAACTTTGTTATAATGAATGATTCAAAACCAAACCCAACTAAATAACCCCCCCCCCCCCCCCTGCTGGACGGGGTTTAGAATAGTCCCGCAGTAACCCCTGCTTGTCGTAAGAGGCGACTAAAAGGGGAGGCTTCTGTGTAGGACGTACCTCGTGTGGGACAAACCTATCCTATATCTTTCCTTTCACATCATTTTCTTCTTCCTTCACTTCCACCTTTTTTTCACTCTTCCCCCTTCGCTTTATCTATCCTTACCTTTTTCTTCCTTTCCCCCACCGTTCATCCTGCACAGAGGCTTTGGCCTTTCCGTTGACGACCTTGGCAACTAACCCGGCTCTTCTCTGTTTATTATTGGATACCACTGCCTTAAGCTCCCGAATGAAAGTGCGCCGGTTGTAATATCTTGGTAGAAGGGCCTTAGGGATGACAACCGGGTACCCTACCTTGAGAAAAGACCGGTTGCGTTCATGAGGGTCCCGGACGTAAAATTACCACTTTCCTGCATACACTTAATGCGGTGACCTCTCTTCCGGCGATGCTCCATATGAAGGTTGTCATGTCTAGCGTCGTATGGAGCCTCTCGTCGGAAGAGTTAACAGGGCCCTATGTGGTAGAACCAACTGGGATCAACTGGGTCTACGATCCGAGTACTTTTGCAGGTTGTCCTCCCACTCATGATTGAGTCTCTTGTCACAGCTGACACCTTACTGTCCGCTGGCACCGTACTGCCAAGTTCTGCTGGCATCTTACTGCCCGGCCCCTCACAGGGCCGTATTAATGATAAGAGGCGGAAACGGGTAAGGCCGTCCAGCCCTGTTTTGATGAAAAGCCAGGAATTGGTGAGGCCCCAGCCCCGCTTCCTGGTGATGTCTCGAGTGGATGAAAGTGAAGATCTGAAACGTGTCAGCCCATTTATCCTCGAAAGAATGATAAATGGAGCAGCAAAATCTGACGTTTTAATAAGGAAACTGCGCGATGGCACCATTATGATTCAGACTATGACCGACACTCAATCCTCAAATATTATGGCGATCTCCGAAATACCGTTGAGTAATACGGTAAATATACAGGTGAAGGTGGAGCCCACGGGTTCCTCAATGTTTGCAAGGGAGTGGTCACTTGTTATGACCTCGACTGCGTAAGCATTGAGGAGATCTGTGAGGAACTTTCCCCCCAGAATGTCACCTAAGTGTACCGTATTGTCACAAAAAAGAATGGACAAGAAAAGAAGACGGATACGTATATCCTCACATTTGCGACTCCTACCCTTCCGAAGGAGGTCCGAGCAGGCTTCCACGTGCTCAGGGTCCGGCCGTATGTCCCTAACCCCCGGCGCTGTTTTCAGTGCCAGGAATTTGGGCATACGAAGCTGCGATGCCGTGGTAAGCCAACCTGTGCGGATTGTGGACAGGAGGCTCACGAAACACCATGCGAGTCTCCTAAATACTGCGTCAACTGCAAGGGTCCGCATTCCGCCTGGTCTCGGGCCTGTCCAAAATGGAAGGTAGAGAAGAAAGTCCTGGAGATACAATCTGAAAAGAAGATCTCATATGCCCAGGCACGCAAGGAATACGTATCAAGTCAAGCTCCGGTATTTCAAACTTCATATAGCCGGATTGTCAGTCAAAATATAAACTGTCCCAACTGCCATTGCGCAGTTAATCTTGCTAAGGAGCCAACGCGACCAGTGCCATTGGTCTCTTTTCGAGACATTTATGGGTATTCCGCGCCAACTTCTGTGGCGCCTAAATTTTTAAAGGAGGCCAAACCGCCACAACGGTCCTCTCCCCCACCTATACCACCGAGGAGACCTCCTCGAGGAACTCCCCCGAGCCCGCCTCGGGGCATTAAAACAAGGGCGGCCGTGGTTGAGCCTCTCACACCCACCTCTGGGCTTCCGGAGGTGGGGACGAGTTGCGGAACAGGTTGAGGCCGCTAAGGCGAGTCCCACTGGTGCCTTGAAAAAGGACCAGCGAGAGACCGCCGAAAATTTTTTTATTAAAAAAGCGTCGAAGGCCTTAAAGCCTTCGAACAAGAATCTGAATACCCAGTCTCCCCAAAATAAGACGAAGCCTCTCCTGAAGCGGGAGGTACAGGAGAGACTGGGAAAGGCAAGAGGGCCTAAAAAGGACCTCAACAAATTTTTATTCTTAAAGGATAGTGAAATGGATTGCGAGGATAACTAAATTTCATACTAATAATTTATGTCGCTACTACAATGGAATTGTAGGGGTTTCTATGCTCGTGTAGAGGAAATTAAACTACTAATTTCTTCCCTGCATCCTCCCATCTTGTGTTTGCAGGAAACCCACTTCCGCCCAACTGACAACCCGATGCTTCGTGGGTACGATGTATATCGTACCGACAAGCCACTCTTTGATCGGGCTAGCGGGGTGTAGCTATATTCGCACGTAGCAACATATATCATAAGTTTATAAATATTGTCTCTGATCTCCAAGTGATTGCTGTCAGAGCCTCCCTTCCTATGGAGGTAACCGTATGCTGTATTTACCTCCACCAGGTGAACGTGTTTCCAAGAGGACTCTAGAGGCCCTGTTTATACAACTTCCCGCCCCCTATATCATCTTGGGGGACTTTAACGCGCATAACCTGGTGTGGAGGTCTAATTTTACAGACACCCGCGGGAGGATGGTAGAGGATATTCTTGTCTCAGGAAACCTGGTGTTAATGAACACCGGGACCCAGACACACTTCTCCACCTTTAATGGTGTATCCTCTGCCATCGACTTAGCCCTATGAAGCCCCGGGATTGCTGCTCACTTTCTTTAGGAGGTTCACTCGGACCTATGTGGCAGCGATCACTTTCCCATTCTGCTTTCACAAATTCAAGACCCTCTCAGTACAGCAAGGTTCCCCCAATGGGTTCTTAAACGTGCTAACTGGGATAAATTCCGCGAGCTCGCCGTATTCGACGAACCCCATTCTCCTGACGTCGATGTTAAGGCTGGGCAATTTACTTCGACGGTCATAGCGGCGGCGAGGGCATCCATCCCTAAATCCTCGCCAAACCCGCGCCACCGTCCTGTTCCCTGGTGGAACGAGGAGTGCCGGCTGGCTATTTCTAACCGTCGAAAGGCCCTACGTCTCTTTCATCGACGTCCTACTTCGGAGAATCTGGAGTCATTCCGGATTCTACGTGCTAGAGCTCGCCGTATTATTCGAGAAAGCAGAAGAGAGTCTTGGAGACAGTTTATTTCTACCCTTACTATTTCCACTCCCACAACCAAGGTTTGGGATCACATTCGTAAAGTACGTAGTAGCAAAAATACCATTTATAATATACCCGCACTTATGTCAAACGGTTCACTTGTCTCCTCCCCTATGGAGGTCGCCAATGTATTGGGCTCGATGTTCGCCAATATTTCTAGCACTGCGAGCTACTCTAATGAGTTCGCGGTGCATAAGCGCAGCATCGAGCGCCTTACTATTGATTATGGCCAAAGTCGGGGGGAGGATTATAACTCCCCCTTTACCAAAGATGAACTGACCTACGCCCTGTCCCAGGCCGGCAGCACAGCCTCTGGTCCAGACGACATTCATTACGAGATGTTGCGTCAGCTGCCACCTGCCGGACAGGCATTTCTTTTAGACCTCTACAATAGTGTTTGGGAATCTCATCAGTTCCCCTCACTATGGAGGCAAGCAACCGTTATACCCATATATAAAAATGGCAAGGATAAATTAGAGCCAACTAGCTATAGACCTATAGCTTTAACTAGTTGTGTATGTAAAATATTGGAAAAAATAATTAATAAGCGACTTATATGGTATTTAGAATCCTGCAATCTGCTATCTAATATTCAATGTGGTTTTCGCCGTAACCGATCCACGGTGGATCACCTTGTCTGTCTAGAGACGGCTATTCGTGACGCTTTTCTCCATAAGCAGCATCTTCTGGCTGTCTTCTTCGATCTGGAGAAAGCGTACGATGCCACAAGGCGGTATGGCATTTTGAAAACACTTTTTAATTGGGGGTTTCGAGGAAACCTTCCTTCTTTTATATCTAATTTTTTGTCGGATAGACACTTCCG
The DNA here is from genome assembly GCA_039000515.1 of Timema cristinae. Classification (NCBI taxonomy): domain Eukaryota; kingdom Metazoa; phylum Arthropoda; class Insecta; order Phasmatodea; family Timematidae; genus Timema; species Timema cristinae. The sequence continues at coordinate 62,441 of JBCFYV010001006.1, read as the reverse complement.
GGTAAGGTTGAATAACACCTTATCCGATGATTTTAATAAAGAAAATGGGGTGCCTCAGGGTAGTATTCTGAGCTGTACGTTGTTCGCTATCGCGATAAATAGTATTGTGGACAACCTGCGCTCACCTGTTCGTTCATGCCTTTTTGTGGATGACTACGCAATTTATTGCAGTTCATCAAGTCTCCACAGGGCTTAACGACAGATACAACTCGCTGTAAACAATCTATGGTTGTGGGCATCTCGTAATGGCTTTCGTTTCTTGCGGCCAAGACGACTGTCGTCCACTTCCATAGATTACGCGGAATACAGCCAGCCCCCAATATTTTAATGAACAACGTTGTTTTACCTGTCTCCGAGACCGTAAGGTTCCTGGGACTTTTATTTGATTTTAAATTAACTTGGATCCCCCACATCAAAGACTTGAAAGCGAGGTCTATAAAAGCACTAAACCTGTTCAAAGTGGTTAGCGGTCGGTCCTGGGGTGCGGATAGGGAAACCTTGATGCGCCTCTATAGAGCCTTGGTGAGATCAAAACTTGATTACGGTAGTTTTGTTTATGGTTCCGCCAGACCCTCGTCGTTAAAGATTCTCGATAGCGTCCACCATGCTGGCATTCGACTGGCTACTGGTGCTTTTCGTACCAGTCCAGTCGTCAGCATCTGTGCCGACGCCGGTGAGCCCCTTTTTCTTACCGGCGGTCTTACCTCCTGGCATCTTACGTGTCCAAACTGCACTGCATGCCAGATCATGTTGCCTACCGCCCTGTTTTTCATCCCCTAACCGTGTCTTGTATGAAACCAAATGGCGTAGTACAAGGCCGGTTGGGATCCGGATGCTATCGGTTTTCGACACGTGTGGGATAGTGCTGCCAAAGGCTATCCCCATATCACCAGGTCGAGTTTCTCCCTGGAAAATACGCCCTCTGAAATGCCATTTTGATCTTGCCAAGTTCCCTAAAGCGACCACCCCAAACTTTGTATATGAGAGGACCTTTAATGAGCTCCTCTCCATTCGCTTTCACGGATTTGAGCGAATCTACACTAATGGCTCTAAATCTGGAGTCTCCGTGGGATGTGCTTTTGTTGTGGAAGGATCCAATTTTAAATTTGACTTACCTAAAGAAACCAGTGTTTTTACGGCTGAATTGTATGCCATTTTTAAATCTTTGTGTTTTATATATCGAAATAGTCACCGTTCTGTTCTCATCTGCACGGATTCCATGAGTGCTCTGTTTGCTTTGTCCGCACTTTATCCCTGGAATCCCCTCGTGCAGATGATACATGAACAAATTTTAAAAATTGATTCATTAAGCACCCGGCTCGCCTTTTGCTGGATTCCTGGTCACGCTGGTCTTCCAGGGAATGAACTGGCGGACCAGGCAGCCAAGGAGGCAGCGAGCTTGCCTCCGGAGGCGAGTCTGGGTGTCATGTTTTTAGATCTTAAGGGTTATGTTCGGCGTGGAGTGTTACGCACCTGGCACGAGCAGTGTGTCTCGACCCCTGCTCAGAACAAGCTGCGGTCCATCAGGGACGGTGTGTCGCGATGGCCCTCTTCTATACGAAAGTCTAGGAGAGAGGTGGTCATCGTGACGAGACTCCGCGTCGGGCATACATTTCTAACCCACGGATTTTTACTCAGAGGGGATCCACCTCCAGTGTGTGAATTTTGCGATGCTCCCTTAGTGTGCACCACATTTTGGTGGAGTGTCGCAGATATGCCCCTATTCGCCTGGCCCTTGATTTTAAAGGTGACCTTCGTTTTTTATTACGCGACAGCGCTGAAGGAGTTATTTGTTTACTCCATTTTATACGCCAGGCGAATCTTTTTAGCGCCATTTGAGTCACTTTTATAAAGTGGCTCATCTGGATTTTACCTCATATTGAGACCTTTTTAACATTTTAGTATACTTTAATGTGTTTGTCTTGTCGTTTTATCCATTTTAACAAACTTTAATAAAATAACTATTTTAACATGTTAGTTTTGTCTTTTTAACAAATATATTGTTTTAATATGTTTGTTTTGTTTTTTCTTAGAGTGATACACCTGTGGTTTTTTTTTTAGCAGGTGTTTCACTCAATTGTACTTTGAGCCCATTTGAGCACTCCTATGGAGTGTCTAAGGTGGTGAATGATTATATATCTCCCCTATCGGGATTTTATTATGTTTTAAATATATTTCAAGGCCCTAATGACCTCGATGTGTCGATGGGCATCTAAACCACAATAATAATAATAATAATAATAATAGTTAGGAGACAATAACTTTGAACAACAGAAACTTAGGAATCCTAATAACTTAGTCAATTGTATGTAATTTTTTACAAAACCAAGCTATTTATAAACAAGAGATACAGTAAAGTATTACATAAAAGATGAAACGATATTTTGTAGAATTTAGGATAGACTGATTGGCCTTAAAATTAACAGATGCTTTCTTCTACATCATATGATGACTTCATTTCCATAGACAAGCTCAGCACCCTCTGTAGGTTCTACAATCAGGAGCGGAATATTTGTATCATACAGACTGGCGGGGGAAGAGATTTGGGTGAATGAGTAAGGCGAAAATGTGTTTGAATGTGATGTTGACACCATCATTGGTGAACTGCGTTGTTCGTCCTGTTCATCAAGAAGATCGTTTAATTGTCTAATAATGTCCTGTTTGAATTTTCGTTTGCGCCTTTCGTCGAGCTTTATTAAATCAGGAAGCAGGCCTTTAAGGTAATAAAGGTCTCCATCTTCATCGTGTTTGGAGGGTAGCTGTGACCTTGATTTTAAAAAATCAATCATTGGACTGACCACCATTTCACATGGTTTTTGAGGACGAAACCTCCTCTTCCCGAATCCTGGAGGTCTTGTTGGAGGCTGGATTGGTGTAGTTGGTCTTGTCAGGTTTCCAGCTATTGTCAGGTCAACAAAACCAGAAGAGTCTTCGTGCTGTTCTTCTTTTTCTTCTTCGTACGTTTCCATAAAACTATCATTGTCTTCCATATTTGTGTTCGCCCCTGCTTGCCGTACATTTGAACGTAGGCTACTAGACATAGTCCTGTGCTGACCCACGAATTCTGTGAGAAAACTCAGTACCTCTGCCAGATACCATTTCTTCTTTTTAGTTCCTTTTGACCCACTGGATACATATGTCTTCTTGTCGCATGTGTCTAGCGTACGCATTCCTGAGAGACGCCCACTTCGAGCGACAATCAGCAGCTGAAAAAAATATTTGTATAAGTGGTGTGTTTGGGAAATGGGTACATGAAAATGTTCATATTTGTGAATTATGTTTTTATTATGAATGGCCCAACAAATACAACGAAAATAAACACTAATTTTGTATTTAAAAAAATATTATAATTTATACCAATACAAACGACTTTTTATCCATAAAAATGTATAGATTATTATATAAGTCTTAATTAGAATGGTATACAATTCCAATGCATTTCTAAAATAATGAACTTTATTCTAATACATATTTATCCGTGTTTTTCCAGGTACCTGGCTACCGGAGAAATGTTCAAATCTTACCACTACAACTTCTGTGTTGGGGAAACAACTAGTGGACTAATTGTAATGGAAACATGCCAAGCTATAATTGAACGTCTGCAGCCAGTGTACATACCTCAACCAACAACTGAAAGATGGGAACATATAGTTCAGCGGTTTGAAGACGTTTGGAACTATCCTAACTGTATAGGTGCTGTTGATGGCAAACATATCCGATTGCTGTGTCCAGAAAATGAGGGATCAGCCTATTTCAACTATAAAAAATTCCACTCGATCATTTTGCAGGCAGTGGTAGACGCCGATGCATGCTTTGTGATAATTGATGTAGGAGACTATGGTCGAAATAATGACGCTTCAGTATTTCATAATAGTACTTTTGCAAAAATCTTATGGAAAAGAAGCTCCATATTCCCTCTCCTAGACATATCCTAAAGTACGAAAACTTTAATAAAATGCCTTTCGTTTTTGTTGGTGACGAGGCGTATCCATTTCTTGTAAATCTCATGAAACCATTTGCCAGAAAATACCTTACAAATGAGAGGCGTGTATATAATTATCGGCACTCAAGAGCCCGTCGTATTGTTGAATGCGCTTTAGGCATCCTAAGCAAAAAAATTGGGGTATTTAAAACATGCATTATGTTAAGCCCTGACAAAGTTCAGGTGATAACTGAAACATGTACTATACTACATAATTTAATCAGAAAAAGAGAACGAATGGATCGTCCCGACATATTTCAGGAGCTGTTGTTACTTGAGGGTGAAGAAACAGAAACTGTAGATACTGGAAGAAGCAAACCTCCTTCTCATGCAGCGTTTACAGTTCGCAACTTCTTGGTGGACTACTTTTCTTCAGAGCGAGGACGTTTACCATGGCAGGATGCATATGCCCACGTGCAGTAGTGTGATGATGTGCGAAAGTAAATCGTGGAAGCGACAACTATTTATGCCTTATAAAAATAAATAATCTACATAAATACTGTCACCAGGTAGTTTTTCTTTATCACCGTGTCTGACTACCTATTCAATTACACACACACACACACACACACACACACACACACACACACACACACACATATATATATATATATATATAAAATTATATTTGTAAATAGCTATCTCTACCAATAAAATATTTGTAGCCTTTACCTCAAATAATATTATCATCATTCCTATAATTATTTTAATGTTACCAATACATTGTATAGGGCCCCGTCCCACAAAAAGTCAAAACTAACAAAGATCCATTTCATTCATATAAACATCCAGTGGAAATACTATTTAACTAAAATGAGCCCCACAGAAAGCATCGAAATAATACTACATAAATTAAAATAAACTAATATTTTTTGCACTTCTTGCAATTATTTATATTCACTTTTATGCTTGGGAATCACAAAATACAGTTAAAGCTAAACTAGTAAAAAAACTATTGGTAAATATTCATTATAATTAGCGTTATAAATCACCAGGGTGTCTACTCAGTTGGAGGAACAAAAATTCGTGACTTTTTGGTGACCTTTTTTGACCACAAAATTCCTTCGGGGGCGTATAGACGCTGTGCAAAAAAAAAAAAAAAAAAATCCTTCGGTAAACGGTCGAACATTATATTGTACATCGGGCCTAGATATTGCAATAACAAACACAAGTAATAACTATTACTATAGCCATACCAACAAGAAAATTTACTTGTAATTAATGATGTTTGAATCTCACAGAAGCTGGTCTCAACAAACATAAAAATCTAATATTGTTCAGATTTGTCACATAATATTTAGTTTATACACAAAATCACAGCATACAGGATTTACATCTGCCTCAGTCGTTTCTTCTCCAAGTCTATTTCAGTTTGAAGAGCTGAAGCCTCTTCCTCAGCCTGTTGTAGAAGTTTTCTTTTCTTTGCCTCGAGTTTATTTACAGTTTCCAATGTTGTTTTTGATCTGTTAGCTTCTTCACTTTCTTTCTTCTTTATTTCTTCAATTGCTTCCCTCCTTTTAGAACTTGCTCGCCTAGCTGCATGCAGCATCCCACTTGTAAACTCCACATTCTTTATGCCACCTACCGACTGAACCGCTGAATATATGCTGCGTTGGGAGATTAGAGAACGCTCTTTCATATTTTCAACCAAACACTCCTTATTTACTGAAAAACCTCTTTCGACAGCACTGTTTCCATGAAACATTGTAAATATCATCGTGCAAAATGACAGCAATGCCTTGCAAGCTTTTGCATTAATAAGGATGTTGAAGAGAAAAGAATCTAGTCTGTTTTCATTGAAATCAAATGTCTTCAGCTCATCTTGAACAGAAGACTGCTCACAGATTTAAAGGTAGTTTTTCCTTATATGTTCAGCTTCAATGTATGCAATGTGGTTGTTTGAAGTGAGTTGTTCGAGTGCTATGTTAACCCGTTGTACTCTTAGAGTGCCACTAGTCATTACTGCTGGTGAAAGGCATGAAGCACCTTTCACCATGCACTTTCGTAATGGAGACCTAGGCCCAATCAGTTTTTGAAACATTTCCACTAAGAAGTGTCTGCAATCTTTTCTAAAGAGTTGAACATCAAGTTCTTTCACATTTTTACTAAATTTCTTCGCACCAAAGCCTATGTCTACGTCCGAAAAGCTCAATAGATTTTCATTTTTGACATCAATTGCCAAGAGCTGTCCTGAGTTTTTCACATTTCTTATAACCTCTCTCTTAAGGACGCGAGCTGCAATGCTACGTGCCATTGAATACAGTTCGGCATGTACAAAGGGCAACATTGGATTGTCATTTTGAAATATTTTAAGATATGGTTCCACTTCTCCTGCTACTGACTGCAAGAAAAAGAGTTTTGCTTCAAGAAGGTTATCTTTTAGGAAGTCTCGTACAACATCGAAATTATTTGTTTCGGGTGGTTTGGAACACACAAAAGCCACATATTTCTTTAGATGAGGAATCATTTTCAAGGCTCTTTCAATTACTTTTGAGTTTTCCACCCATCTGATGGAACACATTTTAAGTGGAAAGAGGTCTGATCCACTTGAGAGGATGTAATCAGATCTTCGAGATGGAAAATCTTTAAACAGATAATACAACGAACGCAGAAAATTATGAACTTGCCATTCACATCTATTATGAGCTGGGCCCATGAACTGTATAAAGAGAGCATGTGCCAATATCAATAGGTTTCTTGTCTTCAGGGTTATCTAAATTTTTTCCCATCATTTGAATGAAATCCTTAAGGAATTTTAAATTTACATTGGGTCCATCAACAGCAATTTGTATAACATTCTTTAAAGGCAGTCCTAATTCAGACATACCTGACGTAAAGGCATCAAGGAGGTCAGCTGCAGTAGAATGCCCTAAAAACACAGAGTTCAAGTATCGGGTTGAAACCACATTTAAACTTGAGTTCCAATAACGGACAATGATGTCCATTTGTCCTTTTTGGGCAATTCTATTGAGACTTTCATCAAGTGAAACTGCAAAAAATGCAGTCTTCTTTAACTCCGCCGAGAGTTTTTCTTGGAAGAAGGGGCCAAGACCAAAGGTTGTCAAATAGCCAAGTTTGTCTTTTTGCATTTTGAACTTCTGTGCTATTACACTGTCAGGAAACATGATTGAGAAAAGATCACTGGAAATACACGAACCTCTGTCGGAAGTATGAGTCATAACCTTATTCATGGACCACAGAAATTCTGCCTTCAAGGTATCATCATTTAAACAAAATGTACTTAAAGGGCCTCCAAAAGATGAGGAAGATGACACAACTAATGTAGACGAAGATGCAACCAAGTATACATCATTTTCAGAAGTAGGCCTACTTGTGGAAGGTAATAATTCTTTTGCCAGTTCTTTCTGTTTACATCCAACTTTTTCAGCAGATATAAAGCTGAGCGTTTTTTGCTTACCTTGGAGTAGGGCAGAGGTTAGTTCCAAATGCTTCTTACCTTTTCCATGAATTTTCACTCCATTCAACCCACTGTGGCTTATATCAAATTTCGATTTACAAAATGTACAATAAGCCTTATACTGGTCATCTTCAACAGGGCGCAACCACTTCGAGTATTTATTTTCTTCATCAGTCAGCCAAAACTCTTTGAACGAACATTTACCAGGCATCTTTTAACAGATTAGTCTAAACTTCACACATAAAATTTTTGAATGCCCCCCCCCCCCTCCCGAAAAAAAAATTATAATTTTTTTCGCAATACACGATTAAAAAATAATTTAGGCCTAATATCTTTGTTGTGGTAATCTTTGAGGTTAAAATTGTACAATGCAGGTCTCTCCTGCACAAAAACTATTAGTTTTTCAACATCTAGTTCAGCAATGAGTAGGCCTAAATCTTTTTGTGCAGACATTTTTGTAAAACACAAAAAAAAAAGCTCACTTCGACAACCAACACACGCCACTAGACACCTTCACAAACTAGTAAACAAATAGTCGCGCATGCGCAATGCAAAATGTTCGGTGCATTTTGTTCCATCGAACATGGGAGCGGGGGAAAACAGCTGAATTGTGTGAACGTGTGTAGCCATGTGTGGTCGTGTTTTCTTGTTTTGTTCGGTCCTGCTCGGTGCGGTGTGCGCCAGATCAATTTAAAGCATACAATCAAGAGAACTCCACACATGACCACACAAAAATGTTTTGTTCTGTCGTGTCTTGTTCGGTGCGGTGTGCATCCGGCCTTAGTAGCAACTACAAACATAAAACCATACTTTTGTAGATATGTTTAGTTTGATAATTTAAGTTGTTCTATATAATGATCGCATTGATTGCACATAATGTTTTACCCAGTTCACACGTATAACTTGATACACTATTTGATTAATATAATGTCTTCTTTGCCATTTTTTGTTGTTGAAAAATCTTCAAATGTTACCTATAAATATTTACTTGATCATTTCTAAAGTCTACAAATATGAATAAAGGTTTATTTTCAATTTCCCCCTCACCCCCTTTCTAAACAGTTGAAACCAATATACTTGGGGTTCAATCTATTATAATTTTGATACAGATTTTAGTTAATTAATATAGAATTATTCATTAAAAATGTAATCTTCTAGCAAATAGGATTACCTTTTGTTAACACTCAAAAACCTGTACAACAGCTGATGTTTGACGTGTTCTATTCCCCGAAATTATACAAAACATATCTTGTACAATCTCTGGTGCTCACAAGACACCATATTCATGTCACAGACTTTGTACAATAAACTGTGTGTCTTATGTATCGAGCTTAATGAAAACATATGCCATCATTTATATAAAAAAAGGGCATTCTTTGATTTGTATTATTTCTACATAAATTACTTCCTTCTGCTACAGGTGTAAAAAGTGAGAGTTCGAGATGGGGGGGGGGGGGGGGGCATTCATATCCTGGAAATTGAACATCCCCATAGTGGGGTCCACATATGAATGGCATATAAAAATTAAGTAAATTATGGTGTTCATTTACAATTTTCCTATTTATTTTATACCCCCCTGCGGGACGGGGTTTAGAATAGTCCCGCAGTATCCCCTGCTTGTCGTAAGAGGCGACTAAAAGGGGAGGCTTCTGTGCAGGACGTACCTCGTGCAGGAAAAACCTATCCTTAATCTTTCCTTTCACCTCCTTTTTTCTTCCTTCCCTTTCACTCCTTTTTTTTCTTTTTTTTTATCTCCCTCACTCCTTACATCTTTCTTCCCTTCCCCTGCCGTCCAGTCCTGCACAGAGACTTTTGGCTCCACCGTTGATGACCTTAGCATCTAACACGGCTTTCCTTTGATGACTATCGGATACCACTGCTTAGAGCTCCTGAGTGAAAGTGCGCCGGTTGTAATATCTTGGTAGAAGGGCCTTAGGGATGACAATAACCGGGTACCCTACCTTGAGAAAAGACCGGTTGCGTTCACGAAGGCCCAGACGTAAAATTGGCACTTTCCTGCACCCACTTGCTGCGATGACCTCTCTCCTGGCGCAGCCCCACGCGAAGGTTGTCATGTCTAGCGTCGTGTGGGGTTTCCCGCCAGGAGGGTTAACAGGGCCTCATGTGGTAGAACCAACTTGGATCACCCTGGGTCTACGATCCGAGTATTGTGCAGGTTGTCCCCAAAAAAGGCATGGCCACCTCCATTGTCACCGCTGACACCTCACTGTCCGCTAGCAACGTACTGCCACACCCCGCTGGCAACTCACTGCCCGGCCCCTCACAGGGCCGTATTAATGATAAGAGCCGGAAACGGGTAAGGCCGTCCAGTCCTTTAACAGAAAAAGTCCAGGAAGTTGTGAGGCCCCAGCCCCGCTTCCTGGTAATGTCTCGAGTAGAGGAAAACGAAAGTCTTAAGCGAGTAAGCCCATTTATCCTCGAAAGAGTGATAAATGGTGCAGCACAGTCTGACGTATCAATAAGAAAACTGCGTGATGGCACTATAATGATACAAACAATAACAGATATTCAGTCCTAAAAAGTAATGGCAATCTCTAAAATACCGTTGAGCAATACGTCTCATATACCGGTGAAGGTGGAGCCTCACGGGTTCCTCAATGTTTGCAAGGGAGTGGTCACTTGCTATGACCTCGACTGCGTGAGCATTGAGGATATCTGTGAGGAACTTTCCCCCCAGCACGTCACCGAAGTATACCGCATTGTAACCAAAAAGAACGGACAAGAGAAAAAAACCGACACGTATATCCTTATTTTTGCAACACCTACCCTTCCAAAGGAGGTCCTAGCAGGTTTCCACGTGCTCAGGGTCCGTCCGTATGTCCCTAACCCCCGGCGCTGCTTTCAGTGCCGGGAATTTGGGCATACGAAGCTGCGATGCCGTGGCAAGCCAACCTGTGCGGATTGCGGACAGGAGGCTCACGAAACACCATGTGAGTCTCCTAAGCACTGCGTCAACTGCAAGGGTCCGCATTCTGCCTGGTCTCGGGCCTGTCCGAAATGGAAGGTAGAGAAAAAAGTCCTGGAGATACAATCCGAAAAGAAGATCTCATATGCCCAGGCACGAAAGGAATACACATCTAGTCAGGCTCCGGTATTTCAAACCTCCTACAGCCAAATTGTCAGTCAGAATATCAACTGTCCCAACTGTCATTGCACAGTTAATCTCGCAAAGCCATCTACACGACCTGTGCCATTAGTCTCTACTCGAGACAATCTCAATAATAACGCGCCAACTAAGGTGGCGCCTAAATTGCTAGAAGAGGCGAAACCTCAACATAGGTCGTCTCCCCCACCCGTACCGCCGAGGAGCCCTCCTCGGGGAACACACCCGACTGCACCTCGGGGACCTCCTCCGAACCTACCTCGGGACCCACCCCGAACCAGCCGGGGGAAACAAAAGAACTTGCGGCCGTTGTTGGTTCGTCCGCTCTGGTCTCTGGGTCACCGGAGGTTGGAGTGGGTGGCGGAACGGGTGAGGCCGCAAAGGCGAATCCTGCTGGTGCCTGGAGAAAGGTCCAGAGAGGTGTCGCCGACACAAATAGTAAGAAAAAAGTGCCAAAGGCTGTAACAAAGCCTTCGCGCTTAGAATCAACCCCCAAGTCTCTTCCGGAGAAACAAAAGCCTCTCTTGAAACGAGAGGTCCAGGAGAGACTTGGCAAGGCCAGAGGACCTAAAAAGGTCCTTAACCAATTTTTATTACTAAGAGATAGTGACATGGATTGCGTGGATGAATAAATTTATATTTGTACCTAATGTCGCTACTACAATGGAATTGTAGGGGTTTTTATGCTCGTGTAGAGGAAATTAAACTAATAATTTCTTCCCTGCATCCTTCCATATTGTGTTTGCAGGAGACCCACTTCCGCCCAACTGACAGCCCGATGCTTCGTGGGTACGATGTATATCGTACCGACAAGCCATTCTTCGATCGGGCTAGCGGAGGTGTGGCTATACTTGCACGTAGCAATATATATAATAAGTCTATAAATATTGTATCTGATCTCCAAGTGATTGCTGTAAGAGTCTCCCTTCCTATAGAAGTAACTGTATGCTGCATCTACCTCCCACCAGGTGAACGTGTTTCAAAGAGGAGCCTAGAGGCCCTCTTTAAACAACTTCCCGCCCCCTATATTATCTTGGGGGACTTTAACGCACAGAACCTGGTGTGGGGGTCTAATTATACAGACGCCCGCGGGAGGATGGTAGAGGATATTCTTGTCTCGGGAAACCTGGTGTTAATGAACACCGGGATCCAGACACACTTTTCCACCTTTAATGGTGTATCCTCTGCCATCGACCTAACTCTATGTAGCCCCGGGATCGCTGCCCACTTCCTTTGGGAGGTCCACTCGGATCTATGTGGCAGCGATCACTTTCCCATTCTGCTTTCGCTAATTGAAGACCCTCCCGGTATAGCACGTGCACCACAATGGGTGCTTAAACGTGCTGACTGGGATAAATTTCGCGAGCTCGCCGTATTTGTACAACCCCTTTCTCCGGACGTCGATGTTAATATTGCCCATTTTACTTCGACGGTCATCATGGCGGCGAGGGAATCTATCCCTAAATCCTCGCCAAACCCGCGCCACCATCCTGTTCCCTGGTGGAACGAGGAGTGTAGATTGGCTATTTCTGACCGTCGAAGAGCATTACGTCTCTTCCATCGGCGTCCTACCTTGGATAATCTAGAATCATTCCGGATTATGCGTGCTCGAGCTCGCCGTATCATTCGTGAAAGCAGAAGAGAGTCTTGGAGACAGTTTATATCTACCCTTACAATTTCCACTCCCACAACTAAGGTTTGGGACAATATTCGTAAATTACGTAGTAGCAAAAATACCATCAATAACATACCTGCCCTCATGTCAAATGGTACGCTTGTCTCCTCCCCTGTGGAGGTCGCCAATGTATTGGGCTCTATGTTCAGCGCCATATCTAGCACTGCAAGCTACTCAAATGAGTTTGCAGCGCATAAGCGGAACATAGAGCGCCATTCTATTGACTTTGGTCAGAGTCAGGGGGAGGATTACAACTCCCCCTTTACTTTAGATGAACTGACCTATGCCATGTCCCAGGCGGGTAGCACAGCTCCTGGCCCCGACGACATTAATTATGAAATGTTGCGCCAGTTACCCCCTGCTGGACGAGCATGTCTGTTGGACCTCTACAATAGTGTTTGGGAATCTCGTCAGTTCCCAACACTGTGGAGGCAAGCAACAATTATCCCTCTAATAAAAGTGGCAAGGAAAAATTAGAACCAACTAGTTATAGACCGATAGCCTTAACTAGTTGTGTATGCAAAATATTGGAAAAAATGATAAATAAACGATTAATATGGTATTTAGAATCCCGCAATCTACTATCAAATATTCAATGTGGTTTTCGCCGCAACCGATCTACGGTGGATCATCTCGTCCGTCTCGAGACGGCAGTTCGTGACGCCTTTCTCCATAAACAGCATCTTTTGGCAGTTTTCTTTGACTTGGAGAAAGCGTACGATACCACATGGCGGTACGGCATTTTAAAAACCCTTTTTAACTGGGGGTTCCGTGGGAACCTCCCTGTTTTTATAGCTAATTTTATGTCAGATAGACACTTCCGGGTAAGGTTAAACAACACCTTATCCGATGATTTTATTCAAGAAAATGGGGTGCCCCAGGGCAGTATTTTAAGCTGTGCGTTGTTCGCCATTGCAATAAATGGCATTGTGGACAACGTACACCTTCCTGTCCGTTCATGCCTCTTTGTGGATGACTACGCAATTTATTGTAGTTCATCGAGTCTCCACAGGGCTGAACGGCAGATACAACTCTCTGTCAACAATCTATGGTCGTGGGCATCGCGTAATGGCTTTCGCTTCTCTTCAGCCAAGACGACGGTCGTCCACTTCCATAGATTACGTGGAATACAACAAGCCCCCAGTATTTTAATGAATCACGTTGTTTTACCTGTCTCGGAGACCGAAAAGTTTCCGGGACTTTTATTTGATTTTAAATTAACCTGGATTCCCCACATCAAAGACCTGAAAGCGAGGTGCATAAAAGCACTCAACCTGCTTAAAGTGGTTAGCGGTCGGTCCTGGGGGGCTGATAGGGAAACCTTGATGCGCCTGTATAGGGCCTTGGTAAGATCGAAACTAGATTACGGCAGTTTAGTGTATGCATCAGCGAGACCTTCGGCGTTGAAGATGCTGGATAGTGTCCACCATGCTGGCATACGACTGGCTACTGGTGCATTTCGTACCAGTCCAGTCGTCAGCATCTGTGCCGACGCCGGTGAGCCCCCTCTCTCTTACCGGCGGTCCTATCTTCTGGCATCTTACGTTTCAAAACTTCACTGCATGCCGGAGCATGTTGCCTACCGACCTGTGTTTCATCCTCCTAACCGTGTCTTGTATGAAACCAAATGGCGTAGTACAAGGCCGGTTGGGATCAGGATGCTATCGGTATTCGACACGTGTGGGATAGTCCTGCCAAAGGCTATCCCCACATACCCAGGTCGAGTTTCTCCCTGGAAGATTCGCCTACCTCAATGCCATTATGATCTTGCCAAGTTCCCTAAAGCGACCACCCCGCCGATTATATATGAGAGGACATTTAATGAGCTCCTCTCAACTCGCTTTCAGGGCTTTGAGCGCATCTATACGGATGGCTCCAAGTGTGGGGCTTCCGTGGGATGCGCATTTGTTGTGGAGGGAAACAATTTTAAATTTGGTTTACCTGGTGAATCCAGTGTTTTTATGGCTGAATTATACGCCATTTTTAAATCTCTGTGTTTTGTGTATCGTAAGTGTCACCGTTCTGTTCTCATCTGCACGGATTCCATGAGTGCTCTGTTGGCATTGTCCACCCTCTACTCTTGGAATCCCCTGGTGCAGATGATACATGAGCAAATTTTAAAAATTGATTCATTAAGCACCCGGCTCGCCTTTTGCTGGATTCCTGGTCACGCCGGTCTCTCAGGAAATGAACTGGCTGACCAGGCGGCCAAGGAGGCGGCACGCCTGCCTCCGGAGGCGAGTATGGGTGTGATGTTTTTAGATCTAAAGGGTTATGTTCGGCGTGGGGTCTTACGCACCTGGCACGAGCAGTGGGTTTCGACCCCTGCTCAGAACAAGCTGCGGTCCATCAGGGACGGTGTGTCGCGGTGGCCCTCTTCTATACGAAAGTCCAGAAGAGAGGAGGTCATCGTGACAAGGCTCCGCGTCGGACACACAGCGTTGACCCATGGATTTTTATTGAGAGGGGACCCACCTCCAGTGTGTGAGTTTTGCGATACTCCCCTTAGTGTGTACCACATTTTGGTGGAGTGTCGCAAGTATGCCCCTATCCGCCTGGCACTTAATTTTAAAGGTGACCTTCGGTTTTTACTACGCGATAGCGCGGATGGAGTTATATGTTTACTTCGTTTTATACGCCAGGCGGATCTTTTTAATGCTATTTGAGTCACTTTTATAAAGTGACTCATCTGGACTTTCTCATATTGAGTTTTTTTTTAACATTTTAGTATATTTAAATATGTTTGTTTTGTCTTTTTAACGTATTATTTAAACACGTTTTATGATTTTAATGTGTTAAATTTTAATATGTTTGTTTTGTAATTTTAACGTAGTGTATACACCTGTGGTTTTATTTTAGCAGGTGTATCACTTCTTTTATTCTAATAGCCCATTTGAGCGCTCCTATGGAGTGTCTCAAATGGGCATTTTCTAATATTGAGAATAACTGTTTTTAAATTAATTTAAAAATTTTATTATTGTATATTGTTTTATATTTTATCTCTCCACCTGTTTATTCTAACAGGTGGACTATGTGATGTCTCTTCCCATTGGGGATTCTACTGTGTTTAATTTATTTTTAAAGGCCCTAATGACCTTACTGTGTCGACGGGCCTCAAAACAATAATAATAATAATAATATTTATTTTATATACTACAAGCAAGGGGTGTGTGAAGCTTTGAAACAAACATCAGCTTCGACTTCATTCCGCCAACATTCTGAGCTGTTTTGTACATTACAAATTAAAATAATACACAGATAATCTGTAGTCATCTGTAGTAATGTTTTGATACTAACTTGAATAGTAAGATTAACATTAAATATTACAAACAATTATGCAATAAAACATTTTCCAAGTAGCTTTAGTGCACAAAATAATATAAATAACCATAAGACAACTAAAAGAAAATATTCAAACTTTGATATGAGTTCACTTCGAATTGAAAAGGTGGACTTCATACACCACTACTACAAGTCAAATACTAACTTCATTATTTTGTTTAACAATTTTATAATATTGGGGACCTCATTGTGTCGATGGGCCTCTAAACACTAAAAATAATAATAATAATAATAATAATAATATAATATTGGGAATTGATAAAAAATAAAGACAAACATATAAAGGAAACCATTCCTGGCATTTTTCATAAAATTTGTACTTATTAGTTTGTTTCATTTTGTTCTCTATTTTTATTAATTTCCAATATTATCAATTCATTATTTTAATATTCACCTACAAGATGTAATTTTGTTGTACCACTGACCGTGGGAGGATTTTAAATAAAAAAGAGTGTTTCTTGGAAAGAGAAAAGGAGTCAAATATTGTTTCTATGATCTTTTTTTAAGATCCCCCAACCCTCCTAGAAAAATGAGCTTTTTGTTTACCTCTTTTCGGAATTTCTAAATCTGCAGGATAAGCTCGAGGCCCAGGTTCCATCTGGATAGATGTAGAAGGAATGTCTAGAATTAAAACATAACAAACGTTGGTTTAATGTGTGGTAAAACAACACACATTCAGAAGGGGGAAAAAATATTTATGGCGATTTAACATATATTTTTTTAAAGTGATTACAATGCTATTCGACGTGTGCATAATTCAAAGAGAAATGTAAGTGGTTTAAATTATAAAAAAAAGTAAGCAAGCTACATTCAAAGTGTTTTATAAATAGTAGCCTGACTCAGTTCTCTGGAGCTGTATAATGATTGGGCGAGAAGCTCAGCTAGCATAACCTCCAAAATACTTGCCATTCACATTGATTCTGTTTTGTGACATCTTAGTTACATTTGGATAGTCATATATAAAAAGTATATCAAACAAAACATCAATAGGCATGTAGACTTAATATCACATTTCTTTTGTTTGTCAGTTACGAGGAGGTACTGGCCGGGTGTACTTGGTATGATTTTTCCTAAACATTCACTTCCTCTACCTTCACAAAAATAAGTGTACATTTCCTCTAAATTCTACCTACCCCTCTATTGTTTGTAACTGTGAATAGTCGAAACTGGTATCCAAACAAAGTAAAAGAAAAATATATTTTGAAAACTTGTGATTTATCAAGGAGTAGTGATGATGGTCTCGAAACAAATATATATAGGTCTAATCCTGCAACCACAGATTTATAGACTCTATTATGGGTGGCAAAAAGATTTTAGACATTGGCCTATCAGCTTTGGGGTTCTGCAAGGTTGAGAGTGGTGGGTAAGAGAATCAAACGTGTTTTTTCAGGTGCTAGTAATAATTCTTGTTAATGCGCATGAACAGTATGATAATAAAGAAAATATTATTATTATTATGGTTTAAAGGACCATCGACACATCGAGGTCATTAGGGCCTTGAAATATATGAAAAACATAATAAA
This sequence comes from Timema cristinae, assembly GCA_039000515.1. Lineage (NCBI taxonomy): Eukaryota > Metazoa > Arthropoda > Insecta > Phasmatodea > Timematidae > Timema > Timema cristinae. The sequence continues at coordinate 45,377 of JBCFYV010001006.1, read as the reverse complement.
ATCCCCATTGGGGAAAGAGATCAAACATTCACCATCTGAGACACTCCATAGGAGTGCTCAAATGGGCTCTTGGTATAAATTAAGTGATACACCTGCTAAAAAAAACCCACAAGTATATCACTCCAATACAAAGACAAAACAAACATATTAAAATATAACACGTTAAAATGACACATGTTAAAATTATAATACGTTAAAAAGACAAAACAACATGTTAAATTGTAATAAAACCGGTAAAAAGATCTCAATATGAGATAATATCCAAAAGAGCCACTTTATAAAAGTGACTCAAATGGCATTAAAAAGATCCGCCTGGCGTATAAAACGGAGTAAACAAATAACTCCATCCGCACTATCGCGTAATAAAAAACGTAAGTCACCTTTAAAATCAAGAGCCAGACGGATAGGGGCTAGTTTGCGACACTCCACCAAAATGTGATGCACACTAAAGGGAGTATCACAAAACTCACACACTGGAGGTGGATCCCCTCTCAGTAAAAAACTATGGGTCAATGAAGTATGCGCGACGCGGAGTCTCGTCACGATGACCTCCTCTCTTCTAGACTTTCGTATAGAAGAGGGCCATCGCGACACACCGTCCCTGATGGACCGCAGCTTGTTCTGAGCAGGGGTCGAGACCCACTGCTCGTGCCAGGTGCGTAAGACTCCACGCCGGACATAACCCTTTAGATCTAAAAACATGACATCCAGACTCGCCTCCGGAGGCAGGCGTGCTGCCTCCTTGGCTGCCTGGTCCGCCAGTTCATTTCCTGGAAGACCAGCGTGACCAGGAATCCAGCAAAGGGCGAGCCGGGTGCTTAATGAATCAATTTTAAAAATTTTCTCATGTATCATCTGCACGAGGGGATTCTAGGAGTAGAGAGTGGACAATGCCAACAGAGCACTCATGGAATCCGTGCAGATGAGGACAGAACGGTGACTACTTCGGTAAACAAAACACAAAGATTTAAAAATGGCATATAATTCAGTCGTAAAAACACTGGTTTCTTTAGGTAAACCAAATTTAAAATTGGATCCTTCCACAACAAAAGCAAATCCCACGGAGGCTCCAGATTTAGAGCCATCTGAGTAGATGCGCTCAAATCCATGAAAGCGAGTGGAGAGGAGCTCATTAAAGGTCCTCTCATATACAAAGTTTGGGGTGGTCGCTTTAGGGAACTTGGCAAGATCAAAATGGCATTTCGGAGGGCGTATTTTCCAGGGAGAAACTCGACCTGGTGATATGAGGATAGCCTTTGGCAGCACTATCCCACACGTGTCGAAAACCGATAGCATCCTGATCCCAACCGGCCTTGTACTACGCCATTTGTTTCATACAAGACACGGTTAGGGGGATGAAAAACAGGGCGGTAGGCAACATGATCTGGCATGCAGTGCAGTTTAGACACGTAAGATGCCAGGAGATAAAACCGCCGGTAAGAAAGAGGGGGCTCACCGGCGTCGGCACAGGTGCTGACGACTGGACTGGTGCGAAAAACACCGGTAGCCAGTCTAATGCCAGCATGGTGGACACTATCTAGCATCTTTAACGCCGAAGGTCTAGCGGAACCATATAAAAAACTGCCGTAATCAAGTTTTGATCTCACCAAGGCTCTATAGAGGCGCATCAAGGGTTCCCTATCAGCACCCCGAGAGCGACCACTCACAACTTTAAGTAAATTCAAAGCTTTAACACACCTCGCGTTCAGGTATTTGATGTGGGGGATCCAAGTTAGTTTAAAATCGAATAAAAGTCCCAGGAACCTTACGGTCTCGGAGACAGGTAAAACAACGTTGTTCATTAAAATATTGGGTGCTGGCTGTATTCCGCGTAATCTATGGAAGTGGACGACAGTCGTCTTGGCCGCAGAGAAACGAAAACCATTACGAGATGCCCACAACCATAGATTGTTTACAGCGAGATGTATCTGTCGTTCAGCCCTGTAGAGACTTGATGAACTGCAATAAATTGCGTAGTCATCCACAAAAAGGCATGAACGAACAGGTAAGCGCACGTTGTCTACAATGCTATTTATCGCAATAGCGAACAACGTGCAGCTCAAAGGACTGCCCTGGGGCACCCCATTTTCTTGAATAAAATCATCGGATAAGGTGTTGTTTAACCTTACCCGGAAGTGTCTATCTGACATAAAATTAGCTTAAAAAAAATGGGGAAGCTCCCTCGGAACCCCAATTAAAAAGGTTTTTTAAGATGCCGTAACGCCATGTAGTATCGTACGCCTTCTCCAAATCAAAGAAAACAGCCAAAAGATGCTGTTTATGGAGAAAGGCGTCACGAACAGCAGTCTCAAGACGGACGAGATGATCAACCGTGGATCGGTTACGGCGAAAACCACATTGAATATTGGATAGAAGATTGCGGGATTCCAAACACCATATAAGTCGTTTATTTGTCATTTTTTCTAATATTTTTCATACACAGCTAGTTAAGGCTATCGGTCTATAACTAGTTGGCTCTAATTTTTCCTTGCCACTTTTATATATTGGGATAACGGTTGCTTGCCTCCACAGTGTTGGGAATTGACGAGATTCCCAAACACAATTGTAGAGGTCTAAGAGGAACGCCCCCAGTTGGCGGAACATTTCATAATGTATATCATCCGGGCCAGAAGTTGTATTGCCCGCCTGGGACAGGGCATAAGTAAGTTCCTCTTTAGTAAAGGGGGATTTATAATCCTCCCCCCAACTTTGGCCAAAATCAATAGTAAGGCGCTCGATGCTGCGCTTATGCACCGCGAACTCGTTAGAGTAGCTCGCAGTGATAGAAATATTGGCGACCTCCATAGGGGAGGAGACAAGTGAACCGTTAGACATGAGTGCGGGTATATTGTAAATGGTATTTTTGCTACTACGTACTTTACGAATGTGATCCCAAACCTTGGTTGTGGGAGTGGAAATAGTAAGGGTAGAAATAAACTGTCTCCAAGACTCTCTTCTGCTTTCTCGAATAATACGGCGAGCTCTAGCACGTAGATTCCGGAATGACTCCAGATTCTCCGAAGTTGGACGTCGATGAAAGAGACGTAGGGCCCTTCGACGGTTAGAAATAGCCAGCCGGCACTCCTCGTTCCACCAGGGAACAGGACGATGGCGCGGGTTTGGCGAGGATTTAGGGATGGATGCCCTCGCCGCGCTATGACCGTCGAAGTAAATTGCCCAGCCTTAACATCGACGTCAGGAGAATGGGGTTCGTCGAATACGGCGAGCTCGCGGAATTTATCCCAGTTAGCACGTTTTAGAACCCATTGGGCGAACCTTGCTGTACTGGGAGGATCTTTAATTTGTGAAAGCAGAATGGGAAAGTGATCGCTGCCACATAGGTCCAAGTGAACCTCCCAAAGGAAGTGAGCAGCAATCCCGGGGCTACATAGGGCTAAGTCGATGGCAGAGGATACACCAGTAAATGTAGAGAAGTGTGTCTGGGTTCCGGTGTTCATTAACACCAGGTTTCCCGAGACCAGAATATCCTCTACCATCCTCCCGCGGGTGTCTGTAAAATTAGACCCCCACACCAGGTTATGCTCGTTAAAGTCCCCCAAGATGATATAGGGGGCGGGAAGTTGTATAAAGAGGGCCTCTAGAGTCCTCTTGGAAACACGTTCACCTGGTGGGAGGTAAATGCAGCATACGGTTACCTCCATAGGAAGGGAGGCTCTGACAGCAATCACATGGAGATCAGAGACAATATTTATATTCTTATGATATATAGTGCTTCGTGCGAATATAGCCACACCTCCGCTAGCCCGATCAAAGAGTGGCTTGTCGGTACGATATACATCGTACCCACGAAGCATCGGGTTGTCAGTTGGGCGGAAGTGGGTTTCCTGCAAACACAATATGGGAGGATGCAGGGTAGAAATTAGTAGTTTAATTTCCTCTACACGAGCATAGAAACCCCTACAATTCCATTGTAGTAGCGACATACTTTATCAGTATAAAATTTAGTTATCCCCGCAATCCATTTCACTATCCTTAAGGAATAATAATTTGTTGAGGTCCTTTTTAGGCCCTCTTGCCTTTCCCAGTCTCTACTGTACCTCTCGCTTCAGGAGAGGCTTCGGTTTATTTAGGAGAGATTGGGTAGTCTGATTCTTGTTAGAGGGCTTTAAGGCCTTCGACGCTTTTTTAATATAATTTTTTTCAGCGGTCTCGCGCTGGTCCTTCAAGGCACCACTGGGACTCGCCTTAGCGGCCTCACCTGTTCCGCAACTCGTCTCCACCTCCGGAAGCCCAGAGGTGGGTGTGAGAGGCTCAACAACGGCCACCCTTGTTTTAGTACCCCAAGGCGGGCCCGGGGGATTTCCCGAGGTGGGCTCGGGGGTGTTCCCCGAGGTGGGATCGGGGGTGTTCCCCGAGGTGGGCTCGGAGGTGTTCCTCGAGGAGGTCTCCTCGGTGGTATAGGTGGGGGAGACGACCGTTGTGGCGGTTTGGCCTCCTTTAAAAATTTAGGCGCCACAGAAGTTGGCGCGGAATCAACATAGGTGTCTCGAGAAGAGACCAATGGCACTGGTCGCGTTGGCTCCTTAGCAAGATTAACTGCGCAATGGCAGTTGGGGCAGTTTATATTTTGACTGACAATCCGGCTATATGAAGTTTGATATACCGGAGCTTGACTTGATACGTATTCCTTGCGTGCCTGGGCATATGAGATCTTCTTTTCAGATTGTATCTTCAGGACTTTCTTCTCTACCTTCCATTTTGGACAGGCCCGAGACCAGGCGGAATGTGGATCCTTGCAGTTGACGCAGTATTTAGGAGACGTTCATGGTGTTTCGTGAGCCTCCTGTCCACAATCCGCACAGGTTGGCTTACCACGGCATCGCAGCTTCGTATGCCCAAGTTCCTGGCACTGAAAACAGCGCCGAGGGTTAGGGACATACGGCCGGACCCTGAGCACGTGGAAGCCTGCTCGGACCTCCTTCGGAAGGGTAGGAGTCGCAAATGTGAGGATATACGTATCCGTCTTCTTTTCTTGTCCATTATTTTTTGTGACAATGCGGTACACTTCGGTGACATGCTGGGGGGAAAGCTCCTCACAGATCTCCTCAATGCTTACGCAGTCTAGGTCATAACAAGTGACCACTCCCTTGCAAACATTGAGGAACCTGTGGGGCTCCACCTTCACCTGTATATTTGCCTTATTACTCAACGGTATTTCGGAGATCGCCATAATATTTGAGGATTGTGTCTCGGTCATAGTCTGAATCATAATGGTTCCATCACACAGTTTCCTTATTATAACTTCAGATCTTGCTGCTCATCACTCTTTCGAGGATAAATGGGCTGACACGTTTCAGATCTAGACTTTCTTCTACTCGAGACATCACCAGGAAGCGGGGCTGGGGCCTAGATAAAGAGAAGGGGGAAGAGTGAAAAAAAAGGGGGAAAGTGAAGGAAGAAGAAAATGATGTGAATGGAGAGATATAGGATAGGTTTGTCCTGCACAGAAGCCCCCCCTTTTAGTCGCCTCTTACGACAAGCAGGGGTTACTGCGGGACTATTCTAAACCCCGTCCCGCAGGGGGAGCCTAAAATTAAACACCATCATTCCACTCACAAGAATACACAGGCCTAGCATTAAATGATTAAAAAAAATTATAAAACTCTAAGGATATTTTTATTTTTGCTGCATTTAAACTCACCAAACTCGCAGGGAAATGTAAATATTGACGAACATGCGTTTTACCCATGCTCTTACCACTATTATATTGTTTATTTGATTACTACTAGTTCAAGTTTTAATTTAATTATGCATGAAAACTTAAGTTAATCTATTTTTTAATGCTGTAATACTAAGGTATTAAAATAGGCAATAGTCATCCCTTTATTATTTTTATTATCATAAATTTTACCAAACTAACTAAACCTATCCTTTCAAAAATCAAATAGTTCTTGTTGCATAATAGGGATCTCACTCAATAATATGGCAATACCTTGTGACTTAAAGTGAGTTTTGAGTCACTTGTTTATCATAGGCAACAACTATTTTTAATGATTTTGATTTTAATTGGTATAATGATTGTGTTATTATATTTTTTATTTGTGATTTTATATATGATTAAAAAGTATTTTAAGTACTGGTTTTTGCGCACAATCTTCAAAATCTTATCAGACTACTCTAAGTATACTGCTAGTGTTTCTCTCTTCCATTTCTATTAGGAGGTGATCAAGCAGAGATCTTTCGTAACCGCAAAGGCTGGTTTTCTCTAAATGTGCAAACGATCAGTGATGCGAGATTGCGTTTTGTGGACATAGTTGCGAGGTGGCCAGGATCAGCTCATGACCAAAACATATTTAACAATTCACGTATAAAGGCTCACTTTGAAATGGGTGAGTTTGGAGAGGGATTAATTCTTGGCGATTCAGGCTACGCTCCTACCCCATACCTATTAACACCTCTACGAAATCCACTTCTTCCAGAAGAAAATCTGTATAATGAGGCACAAATACGAACCCGTGGCACTGTGGAAAGGCAGTATGGGGTATGGAAGCGCCGTTTTCCAGTCTTGTCACTTGGGATGAGGATTTCTCTAGACACTTGTCAGGATGTAATTGTGGCTTGTGCTGTACTACACAATATAGCTATTAATGCCAATGAGGAAGAACCGCCAATGGATCCGAACTGTCTTCCGCTTAATGTTGTCAACCTAGAAATACCTATAGTGCCAGACCACCAACACCACCAGGCTAATGCTGCTGTTCAACGTCAAATGGTTGAGTACTTTAGGCAATTGCTGTAGCGTATAGCATTAACAATAATGAGTAAAAATATTTATTTCCATTTTCAGATCAATCCGTTCCATAATCCACGTATAATCTTAGTGGTTCCAGCTTGACATCCATTGTCATAAAATCCTTAAAAGGTGCAGCTTACGGTTGAAAATAGATGGGTAATAGTAATAATAATAATTAATTTTTCAAACTATCAATTTATTTATTTGTCTTCATCTACAACATTTAACCACGTCTTATGTTGCCAAAAACATATTTTTAATGTATGGACTTTAGTCAAAATAATATTTCATAAATTAAAATTAATTCAAAGTTAGCTACAATAATGTATTTGTCAAGAAACGCATAACAATTAGGCAATTATTTCTAGTGGAAATTAAATTTGTTCAAAATCATAATTTTTTTTATCGGCGCATCTTATTGCCTGTTCAGGCTATCTATATTCATATCAGATATTTACTGTAATGGGGTGGGTATGAGGAAGGAAGCGTTTTAGAGGTAATCTACCCTCATTTGCGTGAAAGAGTGGGTAACCAACCATTTAGGAAAAACCACCCTTATTAGATCTGACCGAGATTCGAAACCCGATCTCTGCGTCCTCAGCAGGCCAGTCTAACACGAGAGTGATGCCTTAGACCCTTCGGCCACTAAGGCAGGTAAAAAATCAGATTTTAAATTAAGTAATTGGCGAGACCTACCATCTCATTATGTGGGTATAATATTTAATAGTCCAGTCAATGGTCTCTAGAATAGAAGTCATTTTAGCACTAAATAAATGGTTATAGAAGACAAAGTGAAGTTTTGCCAATCTCAAGGCTCAGTCCCTACACTGTTGTGAGAGCAATCTGTACAGTTTACATACACACCTCCCTTTCTCGCTAACCATCACCATATCAGGGATCAGGGATAAGGAAAAGAAATGTTTTTAATTAGCAACTAAACAAGCTAAGTTCATAGAAACCTTTATATAACAGCAATAAGCTGTCATCTTTTAACATTTTTTTAAATCGGGCCAATTGTATTTTACTAAAATTTATATTTGTATGATTCTTGATGTTATCTTAATCGAATAAACTAATTATTATTTTATAACTCTTACACATATTATTATACTATAACACATACCTAGTTTAAAGCACACTATCTTACATCAACTATGTATTGAAACACTATGAATCAAAATATATGTATATAATTATGTTGTGTGTATTATATATATATATTTAAGCAGCCTAGCTTACTGTATGTTTATTTGCAAATCAAATACCTTATGTATAAATGAATAAAATTCCTTAGCATTTTTCTCTATATTCTGCCGATTGTATTTTTCTTTTGTTTTAGCTCGTGTGTATTTGATTGTGTATAGTTTTTGTCCATATCCTGCCTATTATATTTTCTTTTCTTTAGTTACCACTAACAAGCTATTAAAGCTAATGGAAAGTGTTCTTAGTAAAAAAAAAAAGTGTGCAAAATCACACTTAAAAATACATAATGGAACAATGCAACTTTTTATTAAAAACTGCATTGCTTGACATGAGGTCTAAGCTAGTCCATAATTATCTTGATTTTCTTTATTAGCAAATATTTAGAGAACTCTAGAAAATACAAACATATTTTTGAAGTCAACAGTGATTACATTTTACTATATTATTAATATTTTCTAGGCATTAATAATATTTATCAAAAGTTACAGCTGTATATCACATGACTTGCCAGTTGAATACATCAAAGTAGATATATCAACTTTTCTAGCTGTCAGATATGTCCATTTATAGTAAAATTGGGGGTAAGTTTGCCAGTGATGGAGAGGTCTGGCTTCAAATCACGACTGGGCGTGGGCTTACAAAGTTTTTTAAAGGTTTCCCCACTCTACCTCCACAAAAATGGGGTTACATTTACTCAAACTGTCACCTCCCAATTAGTGAAATTAATTGGTTTTAGTCCAGACAAGCAGTTATGGAATATTAAAAAATACCAAAAGTCTCCTGCGAGCCATAGAAACTGGGATTATGTATTAAAATTACAAAATTAATTAAATGATAAAATTTAATATTTATGTTTATAGTTTTACAGTCAAAACATGAGATAGTGATAAAATATTTTAAAACATTTTATTGGAACAATAATGGTAAAAAATTTAAACATATTTTTTTCATTACTAAAACTATTCCCAACACAGGATGAAAAATAAATACCATATTTATCTGAATCTTAAGGCGAAGTTATTGCTTCAAAATCTAGGGGTCATCTCAAAATCGCAGACTAAGGATTGGGTTGGGCCTACATCAAAAGTTAACAGTTTACATCTTTATTTAATATAAATACAAGGCTGCCTTTTGTTTTACATAATTAATCAATTTTTGCGGATTTTAAAGGTACAACACAGATCACAGGATATTTGGCTATTTTCACAGATTTCAACTATTTTTTTAGGTTATTGTTAAAAATAACTACCTAGTTGTGGCCCGATATGATACAAGGTATCCATAGTATTGACTGGTATCACAATAATCAATACTATACGCTAAAAATTTTGATCCCACTCTTTAGTATTCATGACGTTTAAATCCTCAAATAGGTTGAGGATAGTGAATTGAATTTTATTTATTGTACTACTTTTGCTTACTTTTCCAATTACTTTACTACTATATTAAAAATTCAGCCATTCACAATAATCTAAATAAATTTAAAAAACAAATGATGAATTATCAAATTTTACATATTTATTTCTTAATACATTACCTACATACTTGTAAAGTAAGATGTGATGAGAAAACTTGAATCAATTCTAAACAAACACTTGATCATATGTAAAGTTTACTAGACAATTTTAGCGATGCCAAACTTTAGTTTTGCTTCATGAAACTCCACAAAATCAAGTAAATCTTTGATTAGATGTTCCTTGATCATCAGTTTCGAAATAAGAATAAAGATGCTTGTTTAATTACCACTAATCTTTTTAACATCTTGTTGAAAGGGTGTGTGATTATTTTGGTAACTATTTTTGCACAACAAGATGTTCATGAACCAATGCTCATATAAGCTTAATACGTTAATATTTACCCTTGTTTCTCTTAAACAAATATAAAACATTTGAAAAACTTGAATAATTATAATAATTACACAATCATAATTCATTAGGAAATATAAATTGAAAACACTTATTTTACATAACACATACAAGTAAATGTAATTAAGCAGTAAAGTGCTAGCAAATATAAGAAAATGGAAAAAGTTTTTCAAATATAACAAACTATGATATCAATTAAATTTGGGGTGCTAGTACTTTAAAATTCGAGTTCAATTTTAGTAGCAGCTCAAACTCAACTTTTTTTTACATAACTAGGAAAATATTGGTAATCGGAATTTTCAATTTTTTTTTCTCAGAAATTCAGTTTACTGATTAATTTATAAAAAGATTACTAATAATTTTGGTTGTACTTATTTATGGTTTGGATCTTTCACATAAATATTTCTACAACAAATGTGACACATATTACTCAAACTAAAAAAACTGTTTTAATTCAAACTCTACTCGAATGCCTACTCGCACACCTCTAAATAAAATATTCATTATTATTAGCGCAGCGTCTTACTACCTGTTCGGGTTATACACACACACTAATGTGTAATCTTAGGGTGATAAGAGAGATGAAATGGAGGACCTACAGTTTTAAGTGGGATCCAAACCACGGCGGAGGTCTGGCATTCCACACATTCACAAGTTGTGATTAATACACGTCTTGTCAGAGGTGAAGGAAGGGTTTGGCAATCGGACAATTCTGTGCTGAGATTGAGGATTGAACCCCGGACCCCCCAGCAAATAAGTTTGACACCTTACCCCTAGACCACCAGGTCACCAACTAAAATATTTATATTTTGAAAAAATACTAAGATCACAGCACACATAACTACATCTTATATAATCAATATTGCAAATATGTAGTCTACAAATAGAAAATACACTAAAATAAAATCACAATTGAGCCACATCCACTTTCTTTTGATCTAATAAAATCTCTAGTTGAGCTCTTTTGATTTTCACATCTAGTTCATGGATTTCAATCATGTGTGCTTCTTTAATTTTGTACTCCCTTTTAAGATGTTCCATCTGAAGGGTGGCAAGATCCTTCTTGGCCTCAGCCATGCTAGCAAACTTCTTACTGTTCACTGAAGAAGCAGCTTGTTGAAATGTTGCTGATGGAGATTGTCTTCTACTCTCTGTTCTGCTACCTGTTGTAAACAAGAAGCCCATAGTTATTAGTATTTATCTACCTCGTGAATTCTGAAGCAAGTGCGGCGGCAGGTTTTCTATATATCCCCTAATCCTTCCCCTCCCATAACCTTTCACTGATACACTGATAATTCCTCCTTCTATAAATCATTTCCCATTAATTATTCCATTCTTGTTCTTCACATAAAGGAATGGTTACCTTACATCGTTACTTTCTCAAGTCACTACTTTCATAATTTTAAAACCTTTCTTAAGCAACTTTTTCAACTATAGTTGAGGAAATCAAAATACGAGCAGAGGAATATAAAATGAGAAATGATTTTAAAATAATGTATTATCTTTCAATGAGGGGTGTTTAGGAGTTTTTAGCAGTGCTGGCATGTAGGTCTTCCAGCTATGTGGTAGCATTAGACCAGTAAAAAAAAATTATTTTATCGGTAAACTGAGATATTATGTTGAACAAACCAGAACGATACTAAACCCTCTCAATAATGTCAATATGATAATAAGCTAGAAAAATATGTATGACATTAGTGGTAAAACCAACATCATATACCGATTCAGGTTTATGATCATATAGGCGACTGCGACACCTTTTCATGCATGAATGAATATAACTAGAAAGAGGCATATGCAATGCAAACTCTTCTAATTTGTATATTAATGTGAAGTGTAGGTATTGCATGTTTCAAGTATATGGAAGGTATTATTGAAATACATATGGCCGTGCATTCCATAAATATAGAAATTGTGTGTCTTCTAATGTTTAGGCTCTAGTCCTAAGTGTTGAAAGGGATTAAACAATCTGAAAGTGAAACAAGATACCAACATTAGGCCTATTTTATACAAGTACTTTTCTTCTTACCAGTGTTGTTGTCCAACTCAACAATGATAGGTAGATTGTGCTCGCTAATATACGTAGGCCCAACGGGGGAGCTGAATTGTATCTCCTCCGATACTTTTGCCACAAACAGCTCAAATGAAAATCCTGAATTATATCTCTTTTAAAAATCGGAATTATATCTCCGAAATCCTGAATTGTACCTCTTCGGAAGAGACTCTCTTCCAATACCTTACACATAAACAGCCCCGACTGAAAATCCTGAATTGTATCTCTAAGTACACGACCTTAAGTTTTAATTCTTATGCGTACTTTGAATAAGTCAGTTAGTTTGTCATAATACTTCTAGATGGCATAACAAGCGACAAACTTTGGTTGATGCTTAGTACAGCTCATAAATAACAGAGGGCAGCATAGGGTAAAATTAATCAAATTACTAAATGTAACAATTTATAGAGCATTTTTATTTTCAATTATTTTTGAAAACATTAAAATCACATTGTAATATGTATTTTAACATGTTAACGGAAAACACATGATGTGTGTTGTTATAATTATTATGTTTGTATATTTATTTACGCATTTTATGGAACATGTAATATTTACATCTGTTTTTAATAATGGTATAAATAATATTGTAAATAAGGGTCTCAAAATGTATAGAATTAATAGAAACAACTACAGCCTATTGTGGTATAAAACTGAAATTTGGCAGGCAGGTGAAAAATACTAAATCCAAATAACTATAACATTTTTAATTAGACTCCGGCAAATTGAGGTGGAGGAGAAGTTAAAAAAACTTTTAGGTGTGGTAGAAAACTTCAATTTGCTTGACAGGTAGAAAAACAACTCCATATAACCAGATGTCATAAAATTATAATTGTTTAAGTGGGAATTAGAGAAATTATGGCGGGATTGGGGGGGGGCCCCTAAAAGTTTCAATACCAATAAAACAACAATTTTGTTTGGTATGGTAGAGCGCTTACTATTGCTTTCAATCTACTTAATTAATATTTTTTTGTGTTGATTGTAATAATGCCTCCAAGTAAAAGAGCCTTTGTTAACGTGCTTGGGGTTGCGCCTTAAATTGAGGTATTTTTCAATTATTTTATGATTTTTGTGTCTAAACTAGGTTTATATTGTTTTGTTTATTAGATAGTAAATTTAAACTTTTTTTTGTGTTTGTTATAACACTGTCTCCCCGTAAGCAAGCAAATCCTGATGCAAGGGCCTCAAGAAATTATTTTTTTTGTATACTTACTGTAGGTAGTCATGGGTTCATCGACATAAAGAAAAAAATGCTCACCTCATACGTGGTAGAAATGGTCTTATTGGTAGTTTAAAAGATTCGCTAGAAGAAAAAAGTATGTTAACCAACTTAAATGCGAACGACGCCGCAGGCACACTTTAGTTGTTTATACGTCTGGAATTAGAGAAAGCTCTTTGTATGATCCAATATTTCATTTTAAGTTTTACTACAACGTAAAATAAAAATAATAATTATTATTACTATGTTGGCCAGCACTATAATAAAGGAAATAATAATGATAGTAATAATAATAATTATTATTATTGCTATACAGTAGATAGAAACGTTGTATGTACTATAGAAAATGTTCCTTTATAAATTATTGGGAACGTTGAAAAGTTGATATTTAGACGCTGACAAACCCCTTCTAAAAGACTCGATTGCATATTAATTCATTTGAAAGAAACTAGGATGTATTGTGGTATAAAATATGAGTGAATTCTCAATTTATTTAAAAGGTGATCCAATTTGTTAATAATATTTTTGACACTTTGTATATATAATATAGATACTAGTATTTTAAATTCCTTTTCCCTTCCCTTGAGAGATCAGAGCTTATAAGTAAGGACCTATATAATGCCAAAATTACATTAAAATTAAAAGTAAAAGAAAGACTAAACTTTATAGAACATAAGGGTCTGACTCACAAAAAAAAAGTTTGATTTGTTAAGTGCACAGTGAGGTATTTTATATTAATATGCTAAATTATTATCCCCCCTGTAATAATTGTCAGTGGGTATCCTCAGTCCGGCCAAAAATATCTCGAAAACAATAAGGTATAGGAAGCTGTAATTTGGTGGGCAATCAGTTATCACCCCAAAAAGGTGAATTAGTACCTTATCTACCTAAAGTTCCCATGGGGGCCCCCAAAATAGGTGGTTTTCCAAAAAACCAAAGTCGAAAAAACCTAAAAGCCCAGAAGATGAAATTTTGCAGGCAGTCTAGCCTCCAACCCAAACTTTCAAACATTAATCTAAATAACTACTTGTAGGTGTGGTAGAGGATTTAAACCAAACCGTCAGTCTATTGCGTGCAAGGAAAAGATTCTCAATTTTTTTTTATTATTATTACCGATAAGTTTAACACACTTGCTAATACTAAAGGCCTGATTTAATTGGTAAGACCATATCACGGTGTATGTATATATAATGTTAATACTTCAATATTATAGACAAATTAGGCCTTTGTAAATAATAATCACATTCGCGTGGAGAGAGGATGGTGAATCCACAACAATAAATCACTCATGAACCACCCTCAGTTCATTGAACTACCCCCCTGCGGGACGGGGTATAGAATAGTCCCGCAGTAACCCCTGCTTGTCGTAAGAGGCGACTAAAAGGGAGGCTTCTGTGCAGGACGTACCTCGTGTGGGACAAAACTATCCTATATCTTTCCTTTCACATCATTTTCTTCTTCCTTCACATTCCCCCTTTTTTTTCACTCATCCCCCTTCGCTTTATCTACCCTTACCTTTTTCCTCCTTTCCCCCACCGTTCATCCTGCACAGAGGCCTTTGGCCTTTCCGTTGACGACCTTGGCAACTAACCCGGTTCTTCTCTGTTTACTATTGGATACCACTGCCTTGAGCTCCTAAATGAAAGTGCGCCGGTTGCAATACCTTAGTAGAAGGGCCTTAGGGATGACAATAACCGGGTACCCTACTTTGGGAAAAGATCGGTTGCGTTCATGAGGGCCCGGACGTAAAATTGGCACTTTCCTACACCCACTTGCTGCGACGACCTCTCTCTCGGCGATGCTCTATGCGAAGGTTGTCATGTCTAGCGTCGTATAGAGCCTCTCGCCGGGACAGTTAACAGGGCCATATGTGGTAGAACCAACTTGGATCACCCTGGGTCTACGATCCGAGTATTGTGTAGGTTGTCCCCAATCATGGCATGGCCGACAACATTGTCGCCGCTGGCACCGTACTGCCAAACACTGCTGGCAACTCGCTGCCCGGCCCCTCGCAGGGTCGTAATATAGATAAGAGGCGGAAACGGGTAAAGCCGTCCAGCCCTTTAATTGAAAACATCCAGGAAGTGGTGAGGCCCCAGCCCCGCTTCCTGGTAATGTCTCGAATGGATGATAATGAGAACCTCAAGCGTGTCAGCCCATTTGTCCTCGAAAGAGTGATAAGTGGAGCTGCCGAGTCTGGGGTTTCAATTAGAAAACTGCGCGATGCCACGATTATGATCCAGACTGAAAACGACCTTCAGACAAAGAAAATAATGGCAATAACTACAATACCGTTGAGCCCCTCGAATCATTTAAAGGTGAAGGTGGAGCCGCACAGGTTCCTCAATGTTTGCAAGGGAGTGGTCACTTGCTATGACCTCGACTGCGTAAGCATTGAGGACATCTGTGAGGAGCTTTCCCCTCAACATGTCACCGAAGTATATAGGATTACCATCAAAAGGAATGATGTAGTGAAGAATACTGACAGTTATATCCTAACATTTGCCACTCCTTCCTTACCAAAGGAGGTCCGAGCTGGCTTCCACGTGCTTAGCGCCGAGGGTTGGGGACATACGGCCGGACTCTGTTTTCAGTGCCAGGAATTTGGGCATACGAAGCTGCGATGCCGTGGTAAGCCAACCTGTGCAGATTAAGGAATGGAGGCTCACGAACAACTATGCGAGTCTCCTAAATTCTGCATTAATTGCAAGGGTCCTCATTCTGCCTGGTCTCGGTCCTGTCCGAATTGGAAAGTAGAGAAAAAAGTCCTGGAGATCCAAACAGAAAAGAAATCCCTTATGCCCAGGCACGCCAAAGAGTTTACTGCACTACAAGCTCCGGTATTTCAAAGTTCCTACAGCCAAATTGTTAGCCAAAATATAAACTGCCCTAACTGCCACTGCGCAGTTAATATTGCGAAGTCTCCTACACGACCTGTGCCACTCGTCTCTATTCGAGACTCAACAAAAAAAATCAGCATCAACTATGGTGATGCAAAATATAAAACAAGTGGCGACACCCTCACAACAGTCGCCTCCACCACCTGTACCCCCGAGGAGACCCCCTCGGGGAACAATTTCGAGCCCCCCCCCCCGGGGAACTCCCCCGAACCCCCCTCGGGGAACACCCCCTAGCCCCCCTCGGGGAACTCCTCCGAGCCCTCCTCGGGGAACTTCCCCGGGCCCTCCTCGGGGAAATAAATTGCATGCGGCCACTGTTGAGTCGCTCACTCTCGCCTCTGGGCTTCCAGAGGCCGGGATGAGTGGCGAAACAGGTGAGGCCGTAAAGGCGAGTCCCACTGGTGCCTTGAAGAAGGACCAGGGAGAGACCGCCGAAAAGAATAATAGTAAAAAAGCGTCGAAGGCCTTAACAAAGCCTTCGCGCAAGGATCCGACTACCCAGTCTCTCCAAAGTAAACCGAAGCCTCTCCTAAAGCGGGAGGTCCAGGAGAGACTGGGAAAGGCAAGAGGTCCAAAAAAGGCCCTCAACCAATTTTTTAATTTTAAGAGATAGTGTCATGGATTGCGAGGATAACTAAATTTTATACTAATAACTTATGTCGCTACTACAATGGAATTGTAGGGTTTCTATGCTCGTGTAGAGGAAAATAAACAACAAATTTCTTCCCTGCAACCCCCCTGCGGGACGGGGTTTAGAATAGTCCCGCAGTAACCCCTGCTTGTCGTAAGAAGCGACTAAAAGGGGAGGTTTCTGTGCAGGACGTACTTCGTGTGGGACAAACCTATCCTATATCTTTCCTTTCACATCATTTTCTTCTTCCTTCACTTTCCCCCTTTTTTTTTCACTCTTCCCCCTTCGCTTTATCTACCCTTACCTTTTTCTTCCTTTCCCCCACCGTTCATCCTGCACAGAGGCCTTTGGCCTTTCCGTTGATGACCTTGGCAACTAACCCGGCTCTCCTCTGTTTATTATTGGATACCACTGCCTTGAGCTCCCGAATGAAAGTGCGCTGGTTATAATATCTTGGTAGAAGGGCCTTAGGGATGACAACCGGGTACCCTACCTTGAGAAAAGACCGGTTGCGTTCATGAGGGTCCCGGACGTAAAATTAGCACTTTCCTGCATACACTTGCTACGGTGACCTCTCTCCCGGCGATGCTCCATATGAAGGTTGTCATGTCTAGCGTCGTATGGAGCCTCTCATCGGAAGAGTTAACAGGGCCCTATGTGGTAGAACCAACTGGGATCAACCTGGGTCTACGATCCGAGTACTTTTTGCAGGTTGTCCTCCCACTCATGAATGAGTTAATTGTCACAGCTGACACCTTACTGTCCGCTGGCACCGTACTGCCAAGTTTCCGCTGGCATCTCACTGCCCGGCCCCTCACAGGGCCGTATTAATGATAAGAGGCGGAAACGGGTAAGGCCGTCCAGCCCTGTTTTGATGAAAAGCCAGGAAGTGGTGAGGCCCCAGCCCCGCTTCCTGGTGATGTCTCGAGTGGATGAAAGTGAAGATCTGAAACGTGTCAGCCCATTTATCCTCGAAAGAGTGATAAATGGAGCAGCGAAATCGGAAGTCTCAATAAGGAAACTGCGTGATGGCACCATTATGATTCAGACCACGACTGACACACAGTCTTCAAATATAATGGCCATCTCCGAAATACGTTGAGCAATACGACTCTTATACCGGTGAAGGTGGAACCTCACAGGTTCCTCAATGTTTGCAAGGGAGTGGTCACTTGTTATGACCTCGACTGCGTAGGCATTGAGGATATCTGTGAGGAGCTTTCCCCTCAGCATGTCACCGAGGTCTACCGTATTATTACCAAAAAGAACGGACAAGAAAAGAAGACGGATACGTATATCCTCACATTTGCGACTCCTACCCTTCCGAAGGAGGTCCGAGCAGGCTTCCACGTGCTCAGGGTCCGGCCGTATGTCCCTAACCCTCGCGCTGTTTTCAGTGCCAGGAATTTGGGCATACGAAGCTGCGATGCCGTGGTAAGCCAACCTGTGCGGATTGTGGACAGGAGGCTCACGAAACACCATGCGAGTCTCCTAAATACTGCGTCAACAGCAAGGGTCCGCATTCCGCCTGGTCTCGGGCCTGTCCAAAATGGAAGGTAGAGAAGAAAGTCCTGGAGATACAATCTGAAAAGAAGATCTCATATGCCCAGGCACGCAAGGAATACGTATCATGTCAAGCTCCGGTATTTCAAACTTCATATAGCCGGATTGTCAGTCAAAATATAAACTGTCCCAACTGCCATTGCGCAGTTAATATTGCTAAGGAGCCAACGCGACCAGTGCCATTGGTCTCTTCTCTAGACATTTATTTGATTCCGGTCAACTTCTGTGGCGCCTAAATTTTTAAAGAGGCCAAACCGCCACAACGATCGTCTCCACCCACCTATACCCCCGAGGAGACCTCCTCGAGGAACTCCCCGGAGCCCACCTCGGGGAACACACCCCCGAGCCCGCCTCGGGGAACAACCCCCGAGCCCCCTCGGGAAACCCCCCCGGGCCCGCCTCGGGGCATTAAAACAAGGGCGGCCGTTGTTGACCTCTCACACCCACCTCTGGGGTTCCGGGGTGGGGACGAGATGCGGAACAGTTGAGGCCGCTAAGACGAGTCCACTGGTTCCTTGAAGAAGGACCAGCGAGAGACCGACGAAAAAAAATTTTATTAAAAAAGCGTCGAAGGCCTTAAAGCCTTCGAACAAGGATCAGACTACCCAGTCTCTCCAAAATAAGCCGAAGCCTCTCCTGAAGCGAGAGGTACAGGAGAGACTGGAAAGGCAAGAGGGCCTAAAAAGGGCCTCAACAAATTTTTATTCTTAAAGGATAGTGAAATGGATTGCGAGGATAATTAAATTTCATACTAATAACTTATGTCGCTACTACAATGGAATTGTAGGGGTTTTTATGCTCGTGTAGAGGAAATTAAACTAATAATTTCTTCCCTGCATCCTTCCATATTGTGTTTGCAGGAGACCCACTTCCGCCCAACTGACAGCCCGATGCTTCGTGGTACGATGTATATCGTACCGACAAGCCATTCTTCGATCGGGCTAGCGGAGGTGTGGCTATACTTGCACGTAGCAATATATATAATATGTCTATAAATATTGTATCTGATCTCCAAGTGATCGCTGTCAGAGTCTCCCTTCCTATAGAAAGTAACTGTATGCTGCATCTACCTCCCACCAGGTGGAACGTGTTTCAAAAGAGGAGCCTAGAGGCCCTCTTTAAACAACTTCCCGCCCCCTATTTTATCTTGGGGGACTTTAACGCACACAACCTGGTGTGGGGGTCTAATTATACAGACGCCCGCGGGAGGATGGTAAGGAATATTCTTGTCTCGGGAAACCTGGTGTTAATGAACACCGGGACCCAGACACACTTTTCCACCTTTAATGGTTATCCTCTGCCATCGACCTAACTCTATGTAGCCCCGGGATCGCTGCCCACTTCCTTTGGAGGTCCACTGGATCTATGTGGCAGCGATCACTTCCCATTTTGCTTTCGCTAATTGAAGACCCTCCCGGTATAGCACGTGCACCACAATGGGTGCTTAAACGTGCTGACTGGGATAAATTTCGCGAGCTCGCCGTATTTGTACAACCCCTTTCTCCGGACGTCGATGTTAATATTGCCCATTTTACTTCGACGGTCATCATGGCGGCGAGGGAATCTATCCCTAAAATCCTCGCCAAAACCCGCGCCACCATCCTTTTCCCTGGTGAACGAGGAGTGTAGATTGGCCATTTCTGACCGTCGAAGAGCATTACGTCTCTTCCATCGGCGTCCTACCTTGGATAATCTAGAATCATTCCGGATTATGCGTGCTCGAGCTCGCCGTATCATTCGTGAAAGCAGAAGAGAGTCATGGAGACAGTTTATAACTACCCTTACAATTTCCACACCCACAACTAAGGTTTGGGACAATATTCGTAAATTACGTAGTAGCAAAAATACCATCAATAACATACCTGCCCTCATGTCAAATGGTACGCTTGTCTCCTCCCCTGTGGAGGTCGCCAATGTATTGTGGGCTCTATGTTCACCGCCATATCTAGCACTGCAAGCTACTCAAATGAGTTTGCAGCGCATAAGCGGAACATAGAGCGCCATTCTATTGACTTTGGTCAGAGTCAGGGGGAGGATTACAACTCCCCCTTTACTTTAGATGAACTGACCTATGCCATGTCCCAGGCGGGTAGCACAGCTCCTGGCCCCGACGACATTAATTATGAAATGTTGCGCCATTTACCCCTGCTGGAAGAGCATGTCTGTTGGACCTCTTACAATAGTGTTTGGGAATCTCGTCAGTTCCCAACACTGTGGAGGCAAGCAACAATTATCCCTCTATATAAAAGTGGCAAGGAAAAATTAGAACCAACTAGTTATAGACCGATAGCCTTAACTAGTTGTGTTTGCAAAATATTGGAAAAAAATGATAAATAAAAGATTAATATGGTATTTAGAATCCCGCAATCTACTATCAAATATTCAATGTGGTTTTCGCCGCAACCGATCTACGGTGGATCATCTCGTCCGTCTCGAGACGGCAGTTCGTGACGCCTTTCTCCAAAACAGCATCTTTTGGCAGTTTTTTTGACTTGGAGAAAAGCGTACGATACCACATGGCGGTACGGCATTTTTTAAAAAACCCTTTTTAACTGGGGGTTCCGTGGGAACCTCCCCGTTTTTTATAGCTAATTTTATGTCAGATAGACACTTCCGGGTAAGGTTAAACAACACCTTTTCCGATGATTTTATTCAAGAAAATGGGGTGCCCCAGGGCAGTATTTAAAGCTGTGCGTTGTTCGCCATTGCAATAAATGGCATTGTGGACAACGTACACCTTCCTGTCCGTTCATGCCTCTTTGGGGGATGACTACGCAATTTTTGTAGTCATCGAGTCCTCCACAGGGCTGAACGGCAGATACAACTCTCTGTCAACAATCTATGGTCGTGGGCATCGCGTAATGGCTTTCGCTTCTCTTCAGCCAAGACGACGGTCGCCACTTCCAAGATTACGTGGAATACAACAATTTCCCCATATTTTAATGAATCCGTTGTTTTACCCGTCTCGGAGACCGTAAAGTTTCTGGGATTTTTTATTTGATTTTAAATTTAACCTGGTTTCCCCCATCAAAGACTGAAAGCGAGGGGCATAAAAGCACTCAACCTGCTTAAAGTGGTTACGTCGGTCCTGGGGGGCTGATAGGGAAACCTTGATGCGCCTGTAATAGGGCCCTTGTAAGATCGAAACTAGATTACGGCAGTTTTGTGTATGCATCAGCGAGACCTTCGGCGTTGAAGATGCTGGATAGTGTCCACCATGCTGGCAAAACGACTGGCTACTGGTGCATTTCGTACCGGGTCAGTCGTCAGCATCTGTGCCGACGCCGGTGAGCCCCTCTCTTTACCCGGTTCCTATCTTCTGGCATCTTACGTTTCAAAACTTCCCACTGCATGCCGGGAAAATGTTGCCTAACCGACCTGTGTTTCATCCCCCTAACCGTGTTTGTATGAAACCAAATGGCGTAGTACAAGGCCGGTTGGGATCAGGATGCTATCGGTATTCGACACGTTTTGGGATAGTCCTGCCAAAGGCTATCCCCCAATACCCGGGCGAGTTTTCTCCCTGGAAGATTCGCCTACCTCAATGCCATTAATCTTGCCAAGTTCCCTAAAGCGACCACCCCGCCGATTATAATGAGAGGACATTTAATGAGCTCCTCTCCACTCGCTTTTAGGGCTTTGAGCGCATCTATACATGGCTCCAAGGTTGGGGCTTCCGTGGAGCGCTTTTTGTTGTGGAGGGAAAACAATTTTAAATTTGGTTTACCTGGTGAACCCCAGTGTTTTTTATGGCTGAATTATAACGCCTTTTTTTAAATCTCTGTTTTTGTGTATCGTAAGTGCCCACGTTCTGTTTCATCTGCACGGATTCCATGAGTGCTATTTGGCATTGTCCCTCTCTACTCGTGGAATCCTCTCGTGCAATGAATTCACGAACAAATTTTTAAAAATTGATTCATTAAGCACCCGGCTCGCCTTTTGCTGGATTCCTGGTCACGCTGGTCTTCCGGAAATGAACTGGCGGACCAGGCGGCAAGGAGGCAGCACGTATGCCTCCGGAGGCGAGTTTGGGTGTCATTTTTTAGATCTAAAGGGTTATGTTCGGCGTGGAGTGTTAGCACCTGGCACGAGCAGTGGGTCTCGACCCCTGCCAGAACAAGCTGCGGTCCATCAGGGACGGTGGTCGCGATGGCCCTCTTCTATACGAAAGTCTAGGAGATAGGAGGTCATCGTTAGAACTCCGCGTCGGGCAAACATTTCTAACCCACGGATTTTTACTCAGAGGGGATCCACCTCCAGTGTGTGAATTTTGCGATGCTCCCCTTATGTGCACCACATTTGGTGGAGTGTCGCAGATATGCCCTATTGCCTGGGCCCCTTGATTTTAAAAGGGACCTTCGTTTTTTATTACGCGACAGCGCTGAAGGAGTTATTTGTTTACTCCATTTTATACGCCAGGCGGATCTTTTTAATGCCATTTGGTCACTTTTATAAAGTGGCTCTTTGGATAATATTTTATATTGAGATCTTTTTAACAGTTTTATTTTCAATTTAACATGTTGTTTTTCTTTTTAACGTATTTTTCATTTTAACATGTTTTGTCTTTTTAACGTGTTATATTTTTTAATATGTTTTTTTTGTCTTTTTATTGGAGTGATACACTTTGGTTTTTTTTTTTTGCAGGTGTATCACTTAATTTATACCATGAATCCATTTGAGCACTCCTATGGAGTGTCCCCAGATGGTGAATGTTTTTTTCTCTTTTCCCCTATGGGGGTTTTATTATGGTTTTAATATATTTCAAGGCCCCCAATGACCTAGATGTGTCGATGGGCCTTTAAACCACAATAATAAAAAATAATAATAATAATCTTTCCTGCATCCTTCCATCTTGTGTTTGCAGGAGACCCACTTCCCCCCAAATGACAACCCGATGCTTGGGGGTACGATGTGTATCGTACCGACAAGCCTTTTTTTGATCGGGCTAGCGGAGGTGTGGTATATTCGCACGAAGCAATATATATCACAAAAATATTAACATCGTTCCGATCTAAAATTATCGCTGTCCGAGTCTCCCTTGCTTTGGAGATGACATATGCTGCATATACCTCCCGCCAGGGGGAACGTATTTCGAAAGGAGACTTAGAGGCCCCTTTATGCAATTCCCGCCCCCATACACTTGGGGGGCTTAAAGGCAAACCTAGTGTGGGGATCTAATTTTACAGAAAGCCCCGGGGGAAAAGGTAGGGATATTTTCTTTGTTCGGGAAACCTGGGCTAATGAACACCGGGGCCCGACACACTTCTCCCCCTTTTAATGGTGTATCCTCTGCCATCGACCTAACTTTATGTAGCCCAGGTATCGCAGCCCTCTTTCCCTTTGGGGTGTCCAAACGGACCTATGTGGGAAACGATAACTTCCCTTATACTGCTTTTCCCCACTCCAAGATTGCCCAAGTACAGCACGAGTTCCCCAATGGGTGATTAAACGTGCCGACTGGGAAAAATTTTCCGCGAGCTCGCCGTTTCCACGAATCACCTTTCCCTGACTCGATGTTAAGACTGAGTATTTTATTTTCGAGGTCATCGCGGCGGCGGGGGGCCTCCATCCCTAAATCCTCGCCAAATCCGCGCCACCGTCCGTTCCCTGTGGAGCGAGGAGTGTCGGTTGCTATTTCTGACCGTCGAAGGGCCCACGTCTTTTTCACCGAAGTCCTACTTTGGAGAACCTGGAGTCTTTCCCGGGATTCTACGTGCTCGGTTTTCCCTATACTTCGTGAAAGCAGAAAAGAGTCTTGGAGAAAATTTTTTCAAACCTTACAATATCCACCCCCACAACTAAGGTTGGGGTAATAATACATAAAATTACGTAATAGAAAACAATTCCAATAACAATATAACCTGCCCTCAGTCTAAGGGTTCACGAGCCTCCTCCCCTGAGGAGGTCGTTAAGGTTATTGGGCTCGATTTTTCGCCGCTATTTCTAGCACTGCGAGCTACCCCTAACGAGTTCGCAGCTTATAAGCGGAACATCGGCGCCATGCTATTGATTTTGGTCGAAGTCGGGGGGAGGATTATAACTCCCCCTTTACCAAAGATGAACTGACCTATGCCCTGTCCCAGGCCGGCAGCACAGCCTCTGGTCCAAACGACATTCTTATGAGATGTTGCGTCAGCTGCCCCTGCCGGACAGGCACTTCTTTTAGACCTCAAAATAGTGTTTGGGAATCTCAGCATTTTTTTTTTCCCTCACCTATGGAGGCAACAACCGTTTATACCAATATAAAAGTGCAAAGATAAATTAAAGCCAACTAGCTAAAGACCGATAGTTTTAAAACTATTTGTGTGTAAAATATTGGAAAAAATAATTAATAAGCGACTTTATGGTATTTAGAATACCGCAATCTGCAAATCTAATATTCAATGTGGTTTTCGCCGTAACCGATCCACGGTGGATCACCTTGTCCTCTAGAGACGCTATTCGTGACGCTTTTCTCCATAAGCAGCATCTTCTGGCTGTCTTCTTCGATTTTGGAGAAAGCGTACGACACCACCTGGCGGTACGGCATTTTTTAAAACACTTTTTAAATTTGGGGGTTCGAGGAAACCTTCCTTCTTTTATATCTTAATTTTATGTCGGATAGACACTTTCGGGTAAGGTTAAATAACCCTTATCCGAGGATTTTTTTTCAAGAAAATGGGGTGCCTCAGGTAGTATTCTGAGCTGTACGTTGTTCGCTATCGCGATAAATAGTATTGGGACAACGTGCGCTCACCCTGTTCGTTCATGCCTCTTTGTGGATAAATACGCAATTTATCCAGTTCATCAAGTCTCCACAGGGCTGAACGACAGATACAACTAGTGTTAAAATCTTTGGTCGGGGGCATCGCTTCTCGCACCAAAACGACGGTCGTCCACTTCCATAGATTACGCGGAAATAAAAGCCAGCCCCCTATATTTAATGAACCACGCCGTTTTCAGTCTCAGAAAACGTAAAGTTTCTGGGACTTTATTTATTTTAAATTAACTTGGGGTCCCCCACATCAAAGACTTGAAAGCGAGGTCTAAAAAACATAAATTGTCAAATGTTGCGGCGGGGCCCGGGGCGATGGGGAAACCTTTATCCCTCTAAAGGGCCTGGTGAGATCAAAAATTTATTCGGAATTTTTTTATGGTTCCCAACCCTTGCGTTAAAGTTTCCGATACGCCACCAGCGGATTCGACTGGTACTGGGGGTTTTTCCACCCGTGTCACATCTTTGGGCCCACGCCGGGAGCCCCCCCTTTTTACCGCGGTCTTCCTCCTGGGATCTTACGTGCCAAATCACTCAGCCCGGCATTTTGCCTCCGCCCTTTTTTTATCCCCCCCAAACCGTTTCTTTTATGAAACCAAAGGGGTACAAGGCCGGTTGGGGTCCGGTCTATCGGGTTTTTGGGGAGTGGGATAGGCTGCCAAAAGGTATCCCCATTTCACCAGGCGGTTTTTCCCGGAAAATAGCCCCCTAAATGCCATTTTGATCTTTCCCAAATTCCCCAAAACGCCACCCCCAAAATTTTTTTTGAAGGACCTTTAAGACTCCCTCCCCGTGTTTTTGGGCTAATTGTATCCCCTTTTTAAAAATTTTTGGGTGTTTTTTATACCGAAAAAGCACCGTTCTGTTTCCATCGCAGGGGGTTTCCTTTTATTTTCCGGGGTTTGGTTTGGGGCCATTTTTACTCCGGGGAAACCCCCTCGTGCAGATGAAAAAATTAGAAAATTTTTAAAAAATTTTATTCAATTAAAACACCCGCCGCCTTTTCTGGTTTCCGGGGCCCTTTTTGGGTTTTCCCAAAAAGAACGGGGGTTTTCCACACCCCAAGGCGGGGGAGTTTTCTTTGGGGGCGAGCCCGGGTTTCATTTTTTTAGATTTTTAAGGGGGTTTGGTTTCCCGGCGTGGAGGGGGAAACCCCCGGGGAGAGCGTGGGTCTCAAAACCCCCCCCAGAACAACTGCGGTCCTTTTAGGGACGGTTTTTTGGGATGGCCCCTTCTTTTTCGAAAGTCTAGGGGTTTTGGAGGCCCCTCGGACGGGGGCTCCTTTTTGGGCATACTTTCCCAAACCCCCGGTTTTTTACTCAAAAGGGGTTTTCCCCCTCCATTTTTGAATTTTTCGATGTCCCCCTTTTGGGAAACCCCTTTTTTGGTGGATGTCGCAATACCCCCAATTCCCCTTTCCCCCCGTTTTTAAAAAAGGGGCCCCCTTTTTTTTTTTTTAAGCGACACCCGCTAAAAGGGGTTTTTTGTTTACTCCATTTTTTCCCCGGCGAATCTTTTTTCCCAAAATTTTATCACTTTTTTAAATGGAAAAACTGGTTTTTTTTCTAAAAATTAAACCCTTTTTTAAAATTTTAGTATCCCCTTTAAAGTGTTTTTTTTTTTCCTTTTAAAAACCTTTTTAAAAAAAAATTTTTAAAAAATAATTTTTTTTAAAAATGTTTTTTTTTTCCCTTTTTAAATAAAAAATTGTTTTTTTTTTTTATTAGAGTTTAAAAACCCGGGGTTTTTTTTAAAGGTTTTTTCACCCCCCTTTAAAATTTAAACCCCTTTTACCCTCCTATGGATGTCTCAGGGGGTGAAGGGGTTATATCTTTTTCCCCTATGGGTTTTTTTTATTTTTTAAAAAATTTTAAAAGGGCCAAAAAACCCCTCATGTGTCGAGGCCTCTAAACCACAAAAATAAAAATAATAATAAATTAACAAGATAAAAACCCTTTTTCCCCCCCTTTAAAAAAAATTTTACTAACACATTTTCTCCATTTCCATGTACGCTCAGTCCTCACCCCTTTGTCATCGAGAAAAAACCAAACTTTTTGGGAAATTTTTGGGTTTTTCCCTTTTAATACAATTTTAATTTTTTTTAAAAATTTTAAAATAACTTTTTTTTTCTATCGTAGAACTTTATTTTTTATTTTTTTTTAAAAAAAAAATGTTAAATTTGAAATTTTTTTTTCCTTTTTCCTTTCACTTCCCCCCACCACCCCAAATTTTTTTAAATTTTAAATTTTAAAAAAAGTTAGGTTTTCATTAGTGGCCCGCTATTTTTAGAAAATTTTTTTATTTTTTTCCCACACAAAAATTTTTTTTTAAAAATAAAACTTTTATGTTTGAAATAAAGGAATGAAAAAGGGGGGGGAAAAAAAAAGAAAAAATTTAAAGAAGTGAAAATTTTAAAGGGAAAAAAAATTTTTTAAAGGGGGAAAAATCAACTTTAAAAAAAAAAAGATATAAAATAATTTTAAAAGGGGGGAAAGCAATGGGTAATTTATATATTTGGGGTTGGAAATTTTTAAAAAAAACCTAAATCAAAAAAAAAACAAAACAATGGGGTAACTTTAAAAAACAATTAAAGGGAAATTAGTTTAAATTTTAAAAATAAATAACAAATAAAAACAAAAAGATATTTTTTTAAAAAAAAAAGTAAAAAATAAAAGAAAAACCCCTTTTTAAATTCTAAAATTTGGGAAAATTTTTAAATTTCCCTTCCCCCCTCCTAGTTTTGGCCAAATTTATTTAAAGTTTTTAAAATTTTAAGAATTGTTTGGTTACTTGAGTTTCTTTCCCTTGTCTTCAAAAAAAAAATTTTTTAAAACATTTTAAATTTTTTTTCCCTTTTAAAGGGCCCCCCTTAAACCCCTTTTTTCCGGGTTTTTTTTTAAAGGGGTTTTTTAAATTTTTAAATTTTTATAAATTTTTTGGGGATTGGGGAAAATTAATTTTATAGAAAGCACCCGCATGGCGGGGAAGGGGGGCCTTTGGGAAAAACCCTCCCAAAATACACCACTGGGAATCGAACCACTTTTACCAAAGGGAAGAATAAAAAAACCTCAGGGGGGGAGTCAAAATTCTGTAAAACTGCTAGGAAGGATAAAATTTGGAAGGGGGGGGTCCTTAGTGTCAATCACCCCCCAACCCCCTTTTTTATCGAGGGTGGGAAAGGTCTACAGGTAATTTTTTGAGTCTTTATCCCCCCCAAAAAGTAAAAAAAGAAAAACAAAAAAGCTTGGTGTCAAAAAAAGATAACTTCTTGATTCCCAAACTTCCAATTTCCAAAAAACTCGATCTAAATTAATTTTTTCTTTTTTCAGGTACCTAACAAAACCAAATTTTTAAAAAAATTTTTATTTTAAAAGGTTTTTAACATCGAACACATTTTACAAGAATTGTATAAAAAAAAATACTTTTAGTTTTTAAAAATCCCTTTTCAATGATCAAAGGGTTAAAGGGCGTCACTCTCGCAATGGTTTAACTGCCAAGGGGGGGGTTTGGGGCCTCAATTTGGGTCGGGTGAAACGACGGGGTTACCCTAGAGGTCATTGTTCTATCGGGTTTATCCTAAATAATTTTCCACTCTCCCTTCACAAAGAAAATTTTGGTAGGTTACATTGCATAACACAGGTTAGTATATCCTTCAAAAAAAATATTCATAAAAAGGGTAAATTCGATCAATTTTTTATTGCTACTTTAACTATGTACCCTTTTCCAAAAATTTTGGGCCTTACGCGGATCGACTGGTGTATAAACCTAAACGGGACTGCTTATGTGCACCCCACGGGGATTGGGCACTTTGAACATAGATTTAAAGGGTTTGATTTTTCCCCTCATAATGATTTTAAACCTCAATATCTTGAAACGATGTCTGAGACA
The DNA here is from genome assembly GCA_039000515.1 of Timema cristinae. NCBI lineage: Eukaryota > Metazoa > Arthropoda > Insecta > Phasmatodea > Timematidae > Timema > Timema cristinae. The sequence goes on along the minus strand of JBCFYV010001006.1, from coordinate 16,547 downwards.
GTGAATGTTAATTTTTATTAATTTTTTAAAATAGAAATTTTTTTATTATATTTTAATACAATTTTTTTAATTGAAAAAGTTTTTATTAAAAATACACTTCACATAAATTCATTGTTTGAAAAAATTCCCGAGTTTTGGTTCAAAACATCTATTTTTTTAGATATTTTTTTTTTTTCTCCAGGTGTATTGGCAAAAACGCGCTTTTTTCATTTGAGCAAAAACTGATGATAGGGGGAATCAAGGTTCAAATCCGACGGTTGACGGGGGGTGGTTTTTCTAAACTTTACACTCTCCCCCCACCAAATGGGGGACATTTCCCAAATTCAACCTTACCTTTTCCTAACCCATTAGCATAATTATAATTAATGTAAAAAACCCCAAAGGGGAGAGGACGAGGTCTAAATAAAAAAAAATTGTGAATGTTTCCCCATGACTACTTTATTCTCGTCTTTTCTATTTTTTAAAGAAGAGGATAGGGGGTCAAATCCAACCCCCCTACTGAAAAGGGGGGGGGAGGGGGGGGGGGTTCGAAATGTTGTTTCATTTTTCCTCAAATGAATGGGGGGCTTTTTAATTTTCACTACAATTTTTTTAAACCCACACTTTTCTATATTATTGCGTAATATCCGAATGCTATAACCTAAAACAAAAAAGAAAATAGAACAATCATCTCACGCAACAATCACACGAAACTATTTTTACCAAAGGGAAAAATTTAATTTTTTGAAAACCGGGCTAAATATTCATCATGTGATTAATAACTAACCCTACCCCTTCGTTGCGCGATGAAGGATTTTTTTTCGCAAAATCGGGCTTCCCAGACAAATCAAGGTTCGATCTCTATGTGTACTGAGATGGGGTTTTTTCCCTTTAAATTTTATTCACTCTAACCCACAAAAGTGGGTTTCCCTTTCCCCTAAATACAACTTTCCTTTTTTAAAACCCGGGGGTATTTAATACATAAGTTATAACCCGAACGCGTAGGGGGGACCGGGTAATAATAAAACTAAAGCTGTTTTTCGGGCGTTTAGACAACTTACAAGATTTGTCTGAACAAAAAAATTTCCCCAAACTGTTTGATACTTAAATGGATGAAAAATTAAATAACGAAGGGCGAAATATTATTTTTCAAAGTTTTATTTTTTTATACTTTTAAAAAAAAAATTCTTTCATTTTTATTTAAATTCCTTTTTTTTCCCCAATAAATTATTATTATTATTTTAGCACCCCGTCTTACACCCGTTCGGGGTTTACCACTTACGCTAAAGCTATGGGAGGGGGATTGTAGATGAAAGTAGGGTCTACAGTTTTAAGTGTGATCCGAACCACGTGAGGCCCATTCCACAATTTACAAAATTTTTGTATTTATTTAAATCCATCTTAATTGTTTTTGGGTAGGAACACTCGATGGGGGGGATAAAGGTGAAATGAAAAATTCATGTTGACTTTTAAATTGAATTAGTATACTCAGCATCACCCCCTGTACTAAAAAAAAAAAAAAAAAAAAAAAAAAAAAAAAAAAAAAAAAAAAAAATCGTGAAGATATTTAAAGAAAAAATATTTAGACGTTAACTATTGTAATAAAGTACGTAGCCTAATTGTTTTGTGAATATTTAAAAAACCAAGATTAAAACAAATTTTATTCATAGCCTGCTTTACGTTATCCATCCTATTTTAGTATTCCTTTTAAAATTTTTAGTTTTTTAAAAAAATGTACTAAAAAATAAATATTCTTAATCGTTTAATATGAATGTAACCCAGGACCAAAATTAATAATAAATAAAAAAAATGCGGTTAGTAAATTAATTGGGGAGAGGGAAAAAAAATGTTTGTTTAAATTTTGATTTCCATACATTGATTATAAAGTGAATTTTTGTAATTATTTCGTAACTGAAGCCCATGTTGCAAATCACTTCCCCTTAATTAAATTGTATTGTTTACTCTTATTTTAATTTCATTTTTTTAAAGGGGTTTAATTTCAATACAACTTACTAGTTTCTAACATAAAAAATTTTCTCAAAAATTTAAAAAAATATATTTTTGACCTGGGAAAAAAGACAGGGTCAATAGCGATACTATTTTTTTGTGACCTTGTATATATTCAAACAGTCATAGATCAAAGATATAAAATACTTATCAAAAGTCTTAAAAGTTAAGGGGAAACATGGGAAATATAGCCAAAATTAAATTTAAAAAAATAATTTAAAATACCCCTACACAGTCATGAAAATTTTTTATTATTTTTTATTTTTATTATTATTTTTATTAGCACCCCGGGCTTAACCCTAAATACAATACAATAAATCTGACAACTCAAAACATTGCATTATTTTTACTTCTCCCAAATTCTAATAAATAAAAAATAAATTTTCTAAGAATTAATTTCTCCCCTAAAGATTATTTTTTTTTCAAATTTTTTTGCCAAAGGTTGAAAAATACTATTTAAACCCAAAACCAAATTTTTTTTTAAAAATATTTTTTTAAAATAAATTTTTAAATTTTGGGATATTATTTAACATTTATTAAAAAAAGGTTTAAAAATTACTGGGCCCTAAATGCGTAAAGAAATACCAAAACGTGTGTTTTCCGTTAAAAAGCAAAATACTTATTACAATGGGGTTTTAATTTTAACAATTAAACGAAAAAAAAATCCCCATAACTTGTAAAATTTTTTGGGAAAGTAGCAAGCCCCCTCCACCCTGGTTCCGAACCACTTAGACTTGGACTTTTTTTTCTCTCAAATTTCCCCCACCCGACAATTTCGAATGCTATAACCGAAAGGTATTAAAAGCGGGAGTAATAATAAAAATAATAATCTATAAATTGATCATTACAATTAAATTATTGATTTTACCCATCCCCTCTTTTTTTTGAAGGGACTAACTCAACCAAATTTTGCTTTTTTTGCCATCTAGAATCTTAACAAACTAATACTTATTTAAAATACCATAATATTAAAACTTAAGCTGTACTTAGAGATACAATTCAGGTTTTCAGTCGGATGTTTAGTGTAAGGTATCGAAGAGGTCCTTCCCCAGGGTACATTCAATTTTGAGATATATTAATTTTTTTATTTTTAATTTTTGTTGTTGTTTTAAAGGCCCTCGACACTCTATCTTTGGCCTTGAAATAAAAAAAAATAATAAAATCCCCCCAGGGGAAAGAGATAAAACATTTACCTCGAACCTCCTAGGAGTGCTCAAATGGGCTCTTGGTATAATTAAGGTACACCTGCTAAAAAAAAAAAACAAGTTTCCCCCAAAAAAACAAACAAAAATATTAAAATAAACACTTTAAAAAACAAAAAGTTAAAAGACAAAACAGTTAAATGTAATAAAAAAGTAAAAAATCTCAAAATAGATAAATCCCCAAAAAAGCCCCTTTTAAAATGACTCAAAGGGCATTAAAAAGATCCGCCGCGTATAAAACGGAGTAAACAAATAACTCCATCCGCACTATCGCGAAATAAAAAACTAAGTCACCTTTAAAATCAAGAGCCAGACGGATAGGGGCTAGTTTTTGGACATCCACCAAAATGTATGCACACTAAGAGTATCACAAAACTAAACACACGGGAGTGGATCCCTCTTAGTAAAAAACTAGGGTCAATGAAGTATGCCCGACGGGGAGTCTTCGCCCACGATGACCTCCTCTCTCCTAGACTTTCGTATAGAAGAGGGCCATCGCGACACACCGTCCCTGATGGACCGCAGCTTGTTCTGAGCAGGGTCGAGACCCACTGCTCGTGCCGGGTGCGTAAGACTCCAGCCGAACATAACCCTTTAGATCTAAAAACATGACACCCAAACTCGCCTCCGGAGCAGGCGTGCTCCCTCCTTGGCTGCCGGGTTTCCACCAGTTCATTTCCGGGAAGACCAGCGTGACCGGGAACCCAGCAAAAGCGAGCCGGTGCTTAATAATCAATTTTTAAAATTTGTTCGTGAATCATCTGCAGAGAGGGATTCCACGATAAGAGTGACAATGCCAACAGAGCACTCATGGAATCCGTGCAGATGAGGACAGAACGGTGACTACTTCGTAAACAAAAGACAAAGATTAAAAATGGCATATAATTCAGCTGTAAAAACACTGGTTTCATTGGGTAAACCAAATTTAAAATGGATCCTTCCACAACAAAAAGCACATCCCAGGGAGACCCAGATTTAGAGCCATCAGTGTAGATGCGCTCAAATCCGTGAAAGCGAGTGGAGAGGAGCTCATTAAAAGCCCTCTCATATACAAAGTTTGGGTGGTCGCTTTAGGAATTTGGCAAGACAAAATGGCATTTCGGAGGGCGTATTTTCCAGGGAGAAATTAACCGGGTGATGTGGGGATAGCCTTTGCAGGACAAACCCCACAGTGTCGAAAACAGATAGCACCGGATCCCAACCGCCTTGTACTACGCCATTAAGTTTCATACAAGACAGGGTTAGGGGATGAAATACAGGGCGGTAAGCAACATTATTTGGCATGCAATGCATTTCGACACGTAAGGCCAGGAGTAAGACGCCGGTAAGAAAGAGGGGCTCACCGGCGTCAGCACAGATGCTGACGACTGACTGGTACGAAAAGCACCAGTAGCCAGTCGAATGCCAGCATGGTGGACGCTATCGAGCATCTTTAACGCCGAGGGTCTACGAACCATATACAAAACTGCCGTAATAAAGTTTTGATCTCACCAAGGCTCATAGAGACGCATCAAGGTTTCCCTATCAGCCCCCCAAGAGCGCCCAAATCACAACTTTAAGTAAATTCAAAGCTTTAATACACCTCGCTTTCGGGTCTTTGATGGGGGGAATCCAAGTTATTTAAAATCGAATAAAATTTCCCAGGAACCTTACGGTCTGGGAGACGGGTAAAACAACGTTGTTCATTAAAATAATTGGGTGCTGGCTGTTTCCACGTAATAATGGAAGGGGACGACAGTCGTCTTGGCCGCAGAGAAACGAAAGCCATTACGAGATGCCCACAACCGTAGATTGTTTACAGCGAGTTGTATCTGTCGTTCAGCCCTGTGGAACTTGATGAACTGCAATAAATTCGTAGTCATCCACAAAAAGACATGAAGGACAGTTACGTGCACGTTGTCCACGATGCTATTTATCGCGATAGCGAATAACGTAGTGCTTAAAATACTCCCCTGAGGCACCCCATTTTCTTGAATAAAATCATCGGATAAGGTGTTGTTTAACCTTACCCGGAAGTGTCAAATCAACATAAAATTAGATAAAAAAATAGGGGGGTTTCCCCCCGGGGACCCCCAATTAAACATGGTTTTTAAAATGCCTACCGCCAGGTGGTGTCGTAAGCCTTCTCCAAATCAAAAAATACAGCCAAGAGTGCTGTTTATGGGGGGAAAGCGTCACTAGCTGCTGTCTCAAGGCGAAAAGTGATCCACCGTGGATCGGTTAAGGGCGAAAGCCACATTGAATATTGGATAGTAGATTGCGGGATTCTAGATACCATATAAATCTTTTTGATCATTTTCTCTAATTTTTTTGCATACACAACATTAAGGCTATCGTCTATAACTAGTTGGCTCAATTTATCCTTGCCACTTTATATTTTTGGGGATAACGGTTGCTTGCCTCCACAGTGTTGGAATTGACGAGATTCCCAACACAATTGTAGAGGTCTAAGAGGAACGCCCGTCCACGGGGGACATTTGGCGCAACATTCGAAATGGATATCATCCGGGCCAGAAGTTGTATTGCCCGCCTGGACAGGGCATAGGTAAGTTCCTCTTTAGTAAAGGGGAGTTATAATCCTCCCCCACTTTGGCCAAAATCAATAGTAAGGCCCCTCGATGCTGCGCTTATCCCACCACGAACTCGTTAGATACTCGCAGTGCAGAAATATCGGCGAACATCGAGCCCAATACTTTGGCGACCCTCCATGGGGGGAGGAGACAAGTAAACCCTTTTAGACATGAGTGCGGGTATTTTTATAAAGGGAAATTTTTGCTACTACGTACTTTACGAATGTGATCCCAAACCTTGGTTGTGGAAGTGGAAATAGTAAGGTAGAAAAAAAACTGTCTCCAAGACTCTCTTCTGCTTTCTCGAATAATACGGCGAGCTCTAGCACGTAGAATCCGTAATGACTCCAATTCTCCAAGTGGGACGTCGTTTAAAGACACGCGGGGCTCTTTGACGTTAGAAATTAGCCAGCCGCACTCCTCGTTCCCCCAAGGGAACAGGACGGGGGCCGGGTTTGGCAGGATTTAGGATGGATGCCCCGCCGCCGCTATGACCGTCGAAGGAATTGCCCAGCCTTAACATCGACGTCGGAGAATGGGTTTGTCGAATACGGCGAGCTCGGGGAATTTATCCCAGTTAGCACTTTTAAGAACCCAGGGGGGTAACCGTGCGTACTGAGAGGATCTTGGATTTTTGAAAGCAGAATGGGAAAGTGATCGCTGCCACTAGGTCCGAGTAACCTCCAAAGGTATGAGCATCAATCCGGGCTACATAGAGCTAGGTCGATGGCAGAGGATACACCTTAAAGGGGGAGAATGTGTCTGGGTCCCGGTGTTCATTAACACCAGGGTTTCCGAGACAAGAATATCCTCTACCATCCTCCCGCGGCGTCTGTAAATTAGACCCCCACATCAGGTTATGCGCGTTTTAAAATCCCCCAAGATGATATAGGGGCGGAAGTTGTATAAAGAGGCCCCTAGTGTCCTCTTGGAAAAAAGTTCACCTGGCGGAGGTAGATGCAGCATACGTTACCTCCATAGGAAGGGAGACCTGACAGCGATCACTTGGAGATCAGAAACAATATTAATATTCTTATGATATATAGTACTTCGTCATATAGCCACACCTCCGCTAGCCGATCAAAAAAAGGCTTGTCGGGACGATAAAACATCGTACCCACGAAGCATCGGGTTGTCAGTTGGCGAAGTGGTCCTCCCGCAAACACAAGATGGAAGGATGCAGGAAAGAAATTATTAGTTTTATTTCCTCTACACGAGCATAGAAACCCCTACAATTCCATTGTAGTAGCGACATAAGTTATTAGTAAAAAATTTAGTTATCCTCGCAATCCATTTCACTATCCTTAAGAATAAAAATTTGTTGAGGCCCGTTTTGGGGCCCCCTTGCCTTTCCCATTCCCTCCTGTACCTCTCGCTTCAGGGGAGGCTTCGGCTTATTTTTGGAGAGACTGGGTAGCCGGATTCATGTTCGAAAGGGTTTAAGGCCTTCGACGCTTTTTTAATAAAAAAAATTTTGGCGGTCTCTCGCTGGTCGTTCTTCAAGGCCACCAGTGGGGCTCGCCTTAGCGCCTCACCTGTTCCGCAACTCGCCCCCACCTCCAAACCCCAGAGGGGTGTGAGAGGGTCAACAACGGCCCCCCTTGTTTTAGTACCCCGAGGCGGGCCCGGGGGATTTCCCGAGGCGGGCTCGGGGTGTTTCCCCCAGGTGGGCTCGGGGAGTTCCTCGAGGGGGTCTCCTCGGTGGTAAAAGGTGGGGGGGACGACCGTTGTGGCGGTTTGGCCTCCTTTAAAAATTAGGCGCCACAGAATTTGGCGCGTAATCAACATACATGTCTCGAGAAGAGACCAATGGCACTGGTCGCGTTGGTTCCTTAGCAAGATTAACTGCGCAATGGCAGTTGGGGACATTTATATTTTGACTGACAATTCCCGGGTATATGAAATTTGAAATACCGGGGCTTGACTTGAACGTATTCCCTTTCGTGCCTGGCATATGAGATCTTCTTTTCAGATTGTATCTCCAGGAATTTCTTCTCTACCTTCAAATTTTTGGGCAGGCCCCAACCAGCGAATGCGGGCCCTTGCATTGACCAGATCTAGAGACTCGCATGGTGTTCGTGAGCCCCCTGTCCACAATCCGCACAGGTTGGCTTTCCCCGGCATCGCAGCTTCGTATGCCCAAATTCCTCACTGAAAACACGCCAGGTTAGGACATACGGGCCGGGCCCTCAGCACGTGGAAGCCTGCTCGGGCCTCCTTCGGGAAAGGGGAGGGGTCGCAAATGTTAGGATATACGTATCCGTCTTCTTTTCTTGTCCATTCTTTTTTGTGACAATACGGTACACTTCGGTGACAAGCTGGGGAAAGCCCTCACAGATCTCCTCAATGCTTACGCAGTCGAGGTCATAACAAGTGACCACTCCTTGCAAACATTGAGGAACGTGGGGGCTCCACCTTCACCTGTATATTTGCCGTATTAATCAACGGTTTTTCGGGGATCGCCATAATATTTTAGGATTTTGTGTCGGGCATAGTCTGAATCATAATGGTGCCATCACGCATTTCCTTATTAAAACGTCAGATTTTGTTGCTCCATTTATCACTCTTTCGAGGATAAATGCGACACGTTTCAGATCTAGACTTCTTCTACTCGAGACATCACCAAGAAGCGGGCTGGGGCCTCACCACTTCCTTTCTTTTTATCAAACAGGGCTGGGCGGCTTACCCGTTTCCGCCTCTTAAACATTAATACGCCCTGTGAGGGGGCCGGGGATGAGATGCCACGGAACTTGGCAGTACGTGCCAGCGGACAGTAAGGTGTCAGCTGTGACAATTAACTCATTCAAGAGGGAACAACCTGCAAAAGTACTCGGATCGTAAACCCAGGTTGATCCCAGTTGGTTCCACCACATAGGCCCTGTTAACTCTTCCGACGAGAGGCTCCATACGACGCTAACATGACAACCTTCATATGAGCATCGCCGAAGAGAGGTCACCGCAGCAAGTGTATGCAGGAAATGCTAATTTTACGTCCGGGGCCCTCATGAACGCAACCGGTCTTTTTTTCAAGGTAGGGTACCCGTTGTCATCCCTAAGGCCCCTTTTACCAAGATATTACAAACCCGGGGCACTTTCATTCGGAGCTCAAGGCAGTGGTATCCAATAATAAACAAGAAGTGCCGGTTAGTTGCCAAGGTCGTCAACGGAAAAGCCAAAGGCCTCTTGCAGGATGAACGGTTGGGAAAGGAAGAAAGGTAAGGATAGATAAAGCGAAGGGGAAGAGTTTAAAAAAGGTGAAAGTGAAGAAGAAAAATGATGTGAAAGGAAAGATGTAGGAAAAGGTTTGTCCCCCACGAGGTACGTACTGCACAAAGCCTCCCCTTTTAGTCGCTTTTTACGACAGCAGGGTTACTGCGGGACTATTCTAAAACCCCGTCCCGCAGGGGGGGAGATACAGCTCCTGTCAACAATCTTGGATCGTGGGCATCGCGTAATGGCTTTCGCTTCTCTGCAACCAAACGACGTTTCCACTTTCATAAACACGCGGAATACAGACAGCCCCCAGTATTTTAATGAACCACTGTGTTTTACCATCTCAGAAAGCGTAAGGGGTTTTGGGGCTTTTATTTGATTTTAAATTAACTTTTATCCCCACATCAAAGACTTGAAAACGAGGTCTATAAAAGCACTAAACCTGGGTCAAAGTGGATACGGTCGGGCCTGGGGGGCAGATAGGGAGACCTTGAAACGCCTGTAGGGCTTTGGTAAAACTAAACTATGGCAGTTTTTTTATGGTTCACTAACCTTCGCTTAAAGATCTCGATAGCGCCACCATGCTGACATTCGACTGGCTACTGTGCTTTTCGTACCAGTCCAGTTGTCAGCATCTGTGCCGACGCCGGTAGCCCCCTCTTTCTTACCGGCGGTCTTATCTCCTGCATCTTACGTGTCTGAAACTGCATTGCATGCCAAATAATGTTGCTAACCGCCGTGTTTCATCCCCCTAACCGTGTCTTGTATGAAACTAAATGGCGTATAAAAGCCGGTTGGGATCCGATGCTATCGGTTTCGAAACGTGTGGGATAGTCCTGCCAAAGGCTATCCCCACATCACCAGTTGAGTTTCTCCCTGGAAGATACGCCCTCCTAAATGCTATTTTGATCTTGCCAAGTTCCCTAAAGCGACCACCCCAAACTTGTATATGAAGGACTTTAAATGAGCTGCTCTCCACTCGCTTTCACGGATTTGAGCGCATCTACACTGATGGTTCTAAATCTGGATTCTCCGTGGGATGTGCTTTTGTTGTGGAAGGATCCAATCTAAATTTGGTTTACCTAAAGAAACCAGTGTTTTTACGCCTGAATTATATGCCATTTTTAAATCTTTGTGTTTTGTATACCGAAGTATTCACCGTTCTGTCCTCATCTGCACGGATTCCATAGTGCTCTGTTGGCAATGTCCACTCTCTACTCCTGGAATCCCCTCGTGCAGATGATACATGAGCAAATTTTAAAAATTGATTCATTAAGCACCCGGCTCGCCTTTTGCTGGATTCCTGGTCATGCCGGTCTTCCAGGAAATGAACTGGCGGACTGTGCAGCCAAGGAGGCAGCACCCAGCTTCCGGAGGCGAGTTTGGTGTCCTGTTTTTAGATCTAAAGGGTTATGTTCGGCGTGGAGTCTTACGCACCTGGCACGAGCATGGGTCCTCGACCCCTCTCAGAACAAGCTGCGGTCCATCAGGGACGGTGTGTCGCGATGGCCTCTTCTATACGAAAGTCTAGAAAGAGGAGTCATCGTGACGAGACTCCGCGTCGGGCATACTTCATTGACCCATAGTTTTTTACTGAGAAGGGATCCACCTCCATGTGTGAGTTTTGTAGTACTCCCCTTAGTGTGCATCACATTTGGTGGAGTGTCGCAAAACTAGCCCCTATTCGTCTGGCTCTTGATTTTGTGGTGACTTACGTTTTTTATTACGCGATAGTGCCGATGGAGTTATTTGTTTACTCCGTTTTATACGCCAGGCGGATCTTCTTAATTCCACTTGAGTCACTTCATAAAGTGACTCATCTGGATTTTATCTTATATTCAGACCTTTTTAACATTTTAGTATATTTTAAAATGTTTGTTTTGTGTCTTTAACTCGCATATAGTTTTAATATGTTGTTTTGTCTTTTTATTGGAGTGATACACCTGTGCGTTTTTTAACAGGTGTTTCACTATATTTGTACAGTGAGACCATTTGAGCACTCCTATGGAGTTTTCAAACGGTTTTTTTCTCACACAATGAAATTTATTCATTTTATATTGTATTTACATGTGTTCTAACCTTTTCATAAAGATTTGATAACACTATTTCTTTCATGGTTATTTATCTTTTTATACTATGTTAAGGCCCTAATGACCTCATTGTGTCGATGGGCCTCTAAATAATAATAATAATACTTCAATTCAAAGTTTACATTAGTTACAAGGATAATTCATGGATATAATCCATGACGCAGAGAATCAAACACAAGAAGTTTCGTAGCCACCAAATAGTTTACTCTAATTTGAGAATGTAACGTCTAATGGTTTACAACACTATAGGTAATTACTAACAAAGACATTCTGACATTTCCATATTATCAAAATATGCCTCTATGACCCTGACAATAGTATGAAACATAAATAATTTAAATATAACTCCTCCATTACTCTGCTTGAGTTATAATAATTTTAACATTATGAGAAAACAGTCTATCTCCCAAGACGCTAACATAAGGTCTGTTCTACATATTACATTAACTAATATCAAACGAAATACCTCCATTGCGTTGGCTCAAAGATTTAACAATTTATCATTAAAGGTCTATCCTCCATGACCAAAAACAAAGTTAGCTATATAAAATGAATTAAATAATGCCAGACGTGATTTCCCCTTGGCGTTGACTCATAGATTTAACTATTTACTCCATAAGTCTCTCTTCCTATGACCCCAATAAATAGTTAGTTCTATAAAATAAATTAAATTATATCAAACGTAATATTTTCCTAGTCTTTCCTCCATGACCCTAATACATAGTCCGCTCTATCGAAATGCTCTTTCGATAAGGCTCAATTCAATAATGCTATATCTAATACAATTTACATCTCCTCTATAATGATCTAGAAAACAAGAAAGAGGGTGGATAAACATTTAGTCAGCCACGTAGTACAAGGCATTACGTCAATCATGCCGTAATTGACAAGTTTTCCTGATCGCTGATTGGATGTCTATCGTCGCAATGCAGTTATTTACGATTCTTCGAGGTCCATCTTTTTGACCGATGTTGGAAACATCCGATGTCAGGTGAAGTTGCCTTACCCCCCTCCAGGGTCAATAACAGAGCGTGTTGATTTCGTGCCTGTACTCTTGGAAAACATCGCCCATTGTTAATATTATTCTCGGGCCGGGTTGATCAACTAATACGGACTTTTCTAGTCGTGGTCGCCCACGCTTCCACATTGGTGATTTTGACTTGGCAGTAATCTAGTGAGACCAACTTGAGATCCGAAGGTGCGTGAAGAAGAGTTTATTAGGTAGACAGTTGATATTTAATATTTAGGAACGCTGATTGATGTATTATTGTTGGGGCTACATTGGGCTACAATAGTGAAGTCTACTATTGTAGATACGTCAAGGTTTTTATTTTTGTGGAGCGGTAGTATGCGTTAAGCGATTGAACGTGGAATATCAGGTTGGGTGGGTAGTAATTTGTACAATACGAAGATTGTATTGTTACACTATATCTGGCAGGATAAGCGCTTCACGCGATGTTATTGTATTTTTGTTCTAATTAATAAATTTACCTTTTTGATTTGATTGTTCCAAATAAAATAAACAAACATTGTTATTGTCAGTAAACTTCTTGACTGATTTTCCCGTCACGCTTCCTTATATTTAACAAGAGGTTTACATAGTCAGTTGAGTAGAGTGTCAGAGAGTGGAGGGCGTTCACGTGCTCTATGCTGGAGTTCATCAGGGGGTTTGTGATGTTGTCTCCATTTGAATTATCTTGAACTTGTAACTCGTTACAAGTGAACATGCTGTCAACTGTAGGAAATACTGGGTATCTGAGGTTGAAGTTAATTCCAAGTCAAAGAAGAAAACGTAATAAACCAAATATGCAAATCGCATACCATTAGAAAAAAGGGGGTGTTGACAAATTTGTTCAACTTACCCCTTGGATCATAAGGTTAAAAAGTGGTACAAAGTACTTTGGCACTTTGCAATTGACGCTGCCTTATGAATGGATGCATTGCCTATAGTATGTCAAATCCAGCTTTAAAACTTTCCTACAGAAAGTACAGACATAAAGTTGTTGATGGTTTGGCGGAAGGATAAGAAAGGTGTACACTAACAAAAGGTGGTAGCTTTTTCGAGGACAATGAATGCTAGATTGACTGAAAGACATTTTCCTGCCCAGTTTCAAGATTAGAAACACCAGCCAAACTGTTCTGCGTGCAGAATTCTACCGAGCAAATTTTCCAGAAAGGGGAGTGTAAGCATAAACAAACTTCTTTCTATTGTCCTATGATTGTCCAGAAAAACCACTTTGTGTGTGATTGTTGCTTTCAAACATACCATACAAAGAAAGTGTACAGAAAGACCTGTCAATGTGCAGAGTGAAACATGAAGACCAGTATGGTGACGGTTGTAAAAAATGAGTAATAAAGCGTATAGACACAGTGTACCAACTCTGTTTACAGGTACACATAATATATATAAACATATAGTCAATTTATCAATTTAAATTTATTTAGTAAACAATAAACAAATTAAGAAATATACAAGTTTTACATGAATATAGGAATATTGATGAGAATTAAATTCTTCCAAAAAACAAATTGACTTAGATTACTTGTACTGTACTGTCGCCAGGCCACATGTTGAAGTATGCAGTATCAAATCAAACTTGCCACAGTGACAAAGAGTTTCTAAACAAGGAGTAAATGAACAATTAGTTTAAGAATAGTAAAGAGTAAAATTCAGAAGATAACATTTATACAGTCTCACTTAGTAGCGTTAAATATTTAAAGGGATCCATTAAACATGTTGGATACTCAGCTGATACATCCAGCTATTGATGGCTAAGAAACAGCGTCATTAAAGTACTACAGCTGGTCATTTTCCCCTACGGTACTGCCAGAGCATTCAATAGTACATTGGCATCCATCCAGATCAATACTATCTTAGAGGCCTATCACGGGCAAAAATAAAATAGATTTATTTTGCGCGGACCCCACTATGACACTAGTGTAATTTCCCTAGGTTGAGCACCCTCACTAATACTCTACTAGAAGAGTGACTGTAACGCCAAAACTCTATTACATATGACTGAGTTGCATAAGAATAAAAGAAAAAGAGACATTCTGGTGCTAACCTTCAACAACAAAAACTAACGTTTAGGACGTCATGATTAATTTAGAGGTTGTATTGGACTTGTACCTTAGCCTAAGTCACGATTTTAACAAAAAACATACTTTCTAAGCCAGAGGCTTTACGTTAGAACAGAACAATGTCAAAGGACACATAACTAAACCAAGGAAAAACTTCCACGTTGAAGCTAATTACGTATCAGTTAAACTGAAAAGATTCTAATTGACATTTTCCAAAACTTGGCTCTCGCCAAATAATAAAATATAAATTTCCTTAAAACATATTCAAAATTAAACTTATCTTAAACTATACAAAACCCCAAGTCCTACAGACTTGTTACGACGGCTGGATACTAATACCACAGAAACGTCCGTCCATGTTTCCGGCGAGTTGGATCCATCATCCTATTGACACAGCTAAGGTGGCGAATCCGATGTCACGACTCCATGTTCCTTCGCTTTGATGACGGGCGGAGTTTCCTTGTTGACTCTTTCCGTTGTGTACCGCCTGAACTTTTCTGTACTTTTGATACCGCTGGCGGACCTATGTATACTGTGGATGCAGGTCGGACATGAAAAAGAAGGAACGGGATAAATTATGAAAAACAGGCAGAAACAAAGCAGAATAAAAGTGTGGAAAAAAGGAAACAATGAAGCAAGTCAAGAGTTCTTCGAATGACCACCAGCGTCGCTATGTGCGCAGCCGGCCTCTGAGTCGATCCCCGACTTCATTCTTCTCTCAGGTTGAACTAGCCCGTGCACACGTGAGTCGGCCATGATTGACAATCTTGTAGTTTTCAAAAGTGAGATTGCAGATATCTGCAGACATCTTGCCGATGTGAGTTAGTACACAAATATCTTATATTAAAATGTATCTGTATTAATTTAGTTATTTAATATCCACTATTATTTTATGAGAAGTAGTAATATAAATGTATATTTTTATTATTATTCGAGTAGACCACATGGCAGGCGTAGACAAGTCTATCAGGCATCATCCAACGGAAATGCGAAGCGTTTTAAAGTATATTATTAATAAATAGCACTAATTTATATCCTCTCCTTAGATATTTAGTACAACAATAGTCCAAAAACAATATTTGTTTGCAGCAACCAAGTGGTTGAATGTAGGACGAAACATAACTTTTGTAGATCAGAAGATATATCCTTAGAGGCAGTTTATATTAAATATGTTGATATAATTTTTCTATCTTGCACAAAATCGCCGAAATATTAATTTTTCTTGTAGGTGTTCAATCCATTTGATTGACACGCTACAACAGTATGCAGGCCTAATAAGAAAATACTTTTTAGTTTCAAACAAGAGCTAAAATCTAAAATGTCATGTTTCGTAAAAAGTAATGAGTGTGATTGAACTTTGAGCAAGATATGTGTGGCTCTGGCTACTGGTTGGTTGGTATGTCAATTGGAAAATTTAATACTTTAGTGAGTTTAAAATTATTTTATTTTGTTCTTGCGTATTTCCTTTTTTGAAATCAAGCCTAACACAAATATAGGATTTATTGATTCCACTACACTAAGAAAAAGCACCAATGTAGCATAAAATTGATCAAGTTGTGTTGCTGTAACCTAATTTTCAAACATTTTCTTTTAATACATTTGCCCCATATTAGGCCAATATTAGACCTGTCAAATCCTTATTTAGAAATTAGTTTGATAATGTGGGTTGCAGGTAAAATAAAAAAAAAAAAAAAAAAGGTTTCTGACAGCAGAAATACCATTGCATTTGGATAAAATGTGACATAAATAATATATGACATATAAAATGTTATCGATATAAAATATATATTATTATGCAATTTATAGACATGGTGCTAAATTTCATATTTAAAATGCATTACTAGTTGAAAATCACATTATTTGATTATAATCATGATCGTCATGCAAATATTCAGATTTGAAGTTTTGACCTATAATTAGAATTTGTGAAGATAAGAAGTAAAAATTAAATAACGCAGCAAAAGGTTAAATTAAGTAAAGGTCATTGCAACTTCAAGCAAATAAAGTGCACTAGGGCATAAGTTTATTACTCTTCAGACACAGCCTAATTTCAAGTTAATAAAATTGTTTTTTGATAGCTAACTAAACTTTTCGATATTAGAAAGGAAACACCTATTTTATTAGGCTTTAGTCACATGTAAAAAAAATTATAGCTCAATCTTTATTAGTAAAAAATAATTTGTTCACAAAAAAAAAACTGCCACGTGTTGTTCGGTTCTTATTACAAAGTTAAATCAAACATGCGAAATTTCTCCCTTTTTTGCAGCATGAATTATAGTCATAGATAATTAATTTGTCCTTCACTAACCGGTGCGAAAATACAGCAAAAAATGTACTCCTTTAACAAAAAAAATAATAATTTGGGAACTTGTTACTTACGCTATATATTCTTAAAAAAATAGGGC
>JBCFYV010001005.1:0-60331 GCA_039000515.1 Timema cristinae | reverse complement strand
AAGAGAGATCGCTTCAAGTGTATACTATTAAAAAATTGATTTTGGAAGCCTTCAAATGTCCAGATTTGAGTCAACTTAAAATGCTACATCAAGAAATAAATGTAGTAATAGAAGGAATGTGGATCTATAGTTATTTTGCTTTGAACATGTTAGTTGTTCCACTTCCACAAGGTTATCGATTTTTAGTTTCTGGTATTAACTTACTTAGGTGCGAACACTGCATAAAGTGTTGATGTTATCTAAAACAAGCGTTTTTGTTGGAAAAAAAATATTTACTAGGAATGTTTACATATGTTTAATGCTCTATGGTTAGGCAGAAGTAATTCTATTGTTATATTTTGGTAGATCATTGTTGTTGGTTTTTTTTGTGTCGGTTATACTGTATTGGTTAGGTTGTAAAATCTTAATTTTGTAATTATGAGAAAATTTATTAGTCGTATATGGGTTCAAACATTTTTCAATTACACTTTTTTGGTCCTCGGGGTGGTTCAGATAACGAGTCAGTTTTTGTTTCTACACAGCCTCTCAAAATATACAAGTAATATATTTGATTAAAATGTATGCAGTTTGTATTCAGTGCATGGAAAACAAGGCACTTAGATCTTAGAATGTGTCTCGTCAGAAACAAACTTTCTTTAATTTAAGTGAGTCCAGTCGCAAATTTTAATCGTCCTGTATCTTTTGAATTACTCTTCCTCTTTCTCTTTCATTATTGCAGTCTTATTATTGTATTTCTGCTTGTGTTTTAAAACGCTTTGTTATTTCAACATGCCAAGACACAGATTAAGTGTCCTTTGTAGCAAAAAATGGGACAATACAAGGCTAGAATCACAAGATTTAAAGCGTATTTTCAATCTTGTGTAAGGGCAATCTGGGTTAGCCCGTTAACACGTTTGCCCAGAGAATCGTATATTTGACTAGTTCCTGCAAAATATAATCAAAGTTTATACATAACATAACTAATGTAAATGTTCGCTAATAATATATACTCTTTATTTTAAATACAGGCTTCACCGACTCGGTCCTGTAAAGCTGAATGCCCATATTCGATGACACACCTCAGAAGAATAAGGACGATCAGCCACCTGCTGGGAATAAACTCCGCGTTCAGACTCACACACGAATATCATCACACGACTGACGACTCCAAGAAAAACGTTGGCAGCCGCGCGTCTCTTCGTCTAGAAGTTTGGGGGAGGTTCCCCCTTCGCTTCGTAAGGGGCCGAATCACTATATATTTAACGTCATGACTGCTGGATGGAGTACAGAAACGCCAGCAGGCCGATCGTTAAACATCGTCTTAACGCAGGCTATTAAGCGCGCACTTCTAGTATGAAATCATATCATCTAGTCGACGGTGGTCGTTTTATATAGGGGATATGGATTCTCTAAACCGGAGGCTGTCGAATGGACGTAACTACGACGAGTAGACTCCAGTTCAATATGTTATTGTTAGGGTTAGTTTCGTCCGCGAGGTTTTAGTAGCATTTCATTTGGTAGGGATTAATAGGAAACTGTTGTGTCTATTGTGAACACTGTGGGTTGGGGTTACGTTGGGCTAGTTATGCAATATTAATGTTAGTTTTCCTGGCCAGGAGAACAGGCGCAACTACTAATTGCGGTTTAGCGCGCTTCCGCGCTCGGGATGGTGACCCGCGACACATATGTGTCCATTAATGGAATATTTAGGATGGCTTAAAAAGGCGGGGATAGTTTAGCCTATATGGGGGCGATGATTAATTTCAAATTTTGGTTTCACGGTTTTATCCCAATGTGGTTGTTGGCGAGGTCAAACTGGGGGCCCGCTCGTGACTTCCTTGATTGGCCCGGCTTATAGGGGTTTTATTGTTTGGCTACTTTTCACTTTGGCATGTACTTGCTATTGGCCGTCTTGCCTCAGGCTCGACTGCATTTTGTTATTTTATCATTGTAGATGTTAGTGGGACGCGTTTCGTCCTGTTTGGGCCCCTGGACTTGATTCCAAGTAACGGTTTTGGGTACCTGATAATTTTTGTATATATGTATCAAGGGCTCTTTTGAATAGCAAAAACCAAATTGCCTGAGGTACGCACTTACTCTGCTAAGGCCAACTTGAATGTAATAGCAAAAAGATTAACACCACGTTTTGCGGTTTTTTTTGTTTTTTTTATCTCGGCGCTTCTCGCCCCCTGTGGCTAATACTTAGGAAAGCCTGCCCCATTTCATTACTTCGTTTATTAAAAATACGTACTTATGAGTTTATAAGTGCAATATTCATATCTGTTTTATCATTTAAAACTCAATCTTTAATTTAAATCACAATCTCCATTTGTTCTCATTACTTATTATTTAAACATGTATGTCCTAAGCACCGCCCAGGGGGTTTTTGCAATTTTATATTCAACAATTCATTATTAATAAAATTCCCTACCCAAATTAGATCAGTTTGGTCAAATTGGGATTCATTGCATTCCAAAAAATTTTTTTTTAAATTTTTTTTTTTTGGTCGATGACAGGGGACCAAAATTTTTAAATAAAACGTGAACTTTTGGGAAAACCCTTTTTTTTTTGATTTATGGCATCAGTTGAAGATTTTTTTTCAAAACACCCCCCATGACCCAAATTTTCAATACCAAAAAAAAATTTTTTCCCAAAAAAATATGTCGGCCCAAACTTCCAACTATAAATCTCTTCTTTTAGTGGAAGTTACGAAAAATTGTTACAATTTTTTAAGTGTTTAATCACTTATACAAAACAATGGCCCGACACACGAATTCCACTATCTTCGCTGTCTTTGGAGTTTCGACGCAGCCAAAGTCATTCATTCCCCTTGAACTTACGCACCAAAAATACACAGTAGAAAGAAATTTTGTACAAGAACGGGTTTCCCAAAAAAAGAAATAATTAATCGAAATTTGAAATGGGGGCCCCTAACACGGAATGAACCGGGACCTTCGGGTTAGTAGCCAAAAGCTCTTACCACTGAGCTATCCAAGGAATTCGTCCCGTGCCATGGCATTCTTCACTTATTTAAGGCGGGTCTTTTGATACGGGCAGAGTCGTCAGCTTATAACATTTTGGGTTATATAAGATCACAGCCACAGGACCACGGGAGCCACCTGCGACTCGGTAGTTGTGATTGCAGCCAATTTTACAATTAAATAATTGTACGGGATTGCATATATTAATGAAAACAGATAGCCGAAGCTATCATCTATGCTTTTGTGAGGATAGCACTCTTAGATTTTAAAATTCTGAAAATTGAAAAATGCTCTGGACACGGGACATTTGAAAGCGGGGCCTTTTGGCTTAGTACGGCCAATGCTTACCACTGAGCTGAGGTGTCAAATTTTTTATTATTACAATTAAACACTAGGAACTTATTTCGTATGGAAGTTTTTATTTTTTTCATAAATAAATTAGCAATTACTAGGGAATAATGGGAAAACATGTTTTATTTACTTGGGAGGAATCCGCGTTTCCTACGAGCCGTCACTAAAAGCAAACACAAATTTTATTTAAAATTTTCAAACGTTGCGCAAGCAACTTTAGTGGGGTTCCCCCTCTTTGAAAGTTTTGGAAACTTTTTGCTTCTCCTTTTCAGTTAGGCCCGCGTATCAAAAAAATTGCAATCACAATACTACCATCAACAAGTGTTAGGGGAAAAAACAGTTAGTCCCTTAGTTTTTTTGTTTTTTTTTTTTTTATATTTGTGGGGGGGGGTTTAAGACGTTGCACCTCAAATTTGGGGGAAACTTTTTGGTTTGAGTAGGATTCTCGAGAACGCTGAAAAGACGGACTTATTGGTTGGGTCTTTATTGCAACGATTCGGTTTAGTGTGATCTCTTTTATTAAAGAAACATGAAATTTCCGGTTGGGCATTTATTTGAACATGCAATGGCAAAACCACATGCTACTTTTGGGGTTAGTTTTTTAAAAAGTAAATTTTTAGTAATTTTTTTGATTTATAGATAAAATGAAAATGTCTCGTGTGTTTTTTTAGGGAAACTTTAAAGTAACAATTTAAAAAAAGTAAATCCAGTGATGACCGTTTCGGAGAAGAGGGAAAGAAAAAATTAAGGGCTACAAACAGGTGCCAAAGAGATTTGAGGGGGTTTTATACAAGGAAAATCAATTTATCAGTGTCAAAATATTCACAAAAAAAAGTTGTAACTGTATTTTAAAATATTGTATTCAAAAAAATATGAACCTTTCTTAACAGGTTGTCTCGAAGGCTTTTAGGTACTTAAATTTCGAGGGAAAAGACGTTTGATATTGAGCCTGCTAATATCGTTTGAGGGTGTGAGTAAATTTGAGGGTTTCATGTTCTTTTGGGTTGCTTTCTAAAATTTAAAAATGTCCTCCGAAGGTAAAAGGTTTAAAGTATGCCTCTAGTGATATGGCATGTACTTTCTGGGACATATCAACGTTTCGGTCGACCGACTTCGTCTAGGTATGACCTAAAAGCAATATCTGCAATATACATCTGAAATCCAGGCAGTAGCTCATATAAAATATTTATTCAACAATTCTAGTTGCACACGTTGAAGACGTGCATAATTCTTATGCTTTTTTGTCTATTAATTATTGTCGTATGGTTTTGATTTGTATGTATAGAAGTGGCCATAAATATAGTGTCAAAATTTGTTAACAGATCAACATCTCCTTTCCAATTTGTGAGTATTTGTTGCTGCTTCTGTTGAGCAACGGGACGCGAATGCCACCGGTTTGTCCGTTTTGAAAAATACAACTATCCTAGATCAGTGGTTTCCAACTTTTATTCTCGTGATCCTTTTGACATTTAAGATATATGCAGATCCTCGCACCCTTGCTTGTATAAATATAGTTTGTCTGGATTATTGCTACCCAAAAATTAAAAAGTATATTAAAATGTATTATTTTTCCTGAGTGACAACAAAATTATACATGCAATAGTATACTAAGTAAAACGTTCACTCTTAATTTATAGGGTACTATGTGTGAAGAATGGTGTTGTTTTTCGTCTCACAAAGTCCTTAAAGTTGGGAGCGATTGCAGACGCAGGAATTCTCATGTCGGGTGCAAAGTCCAGTCTGTAATGATATTTTAGATTTTGTTGCTGTATGCTTGAAAATCCAGCTTACACAAATAATATTGTTGGAAAAGGAAGAAGTTTAAAGTACTGCACATTTAGACGCTTGTGGATATTTTTGAAGAAGACTACACCAGAATTCAACAGAGGAACTTCCATGACATTTCGTTTCATAACCGTATCAGATGTAATATTTATCAAACACTCGTAATTTTTGCACAGCCATAGCATCCGATTTCTCTGAAGCACAATATGGATTTTGTACCCAGTCTCGTCATCTGTAGAAGATAGAAGAGTATTTCTTTAAGTTTGTTGCAAACCATTTAAATATTGGACGATGCTGCAATGAATAATTTCTTTTTAGGCCTAGATTCGGTTTTTTATCAAGAAGTCATTCAAGTTTGAAAGCATTTCATACTGTCTTTTTTAAAACACATCTCTTCACAAAATTCAAGTTTATGATCAAAAATGTATTCTGTTTCCTTGTTGTAAATACCGACACGCTCTTTCCTTGACATGACATATTTAGTTCATTAATTCCGTAAAAAATGTTCGCTAAGTAAACCAATATCTGAATCCAAGAGGTATTCACCAAACAGGAGAAGCTCAAATTGGGATCAATAAAAAAGAATAATTTTCAGAGATAAGTACAAAAACTCTAACAAGAACCTTTCACCTTAACAGCCATCTTATTTCTCTGTGAAGTAGCAGCGTTAGCTGTAATTTAAACATATGGCATTAAGTGGCCTTGATTTAATGTGGTTCACTATCTTTCACGCATAATCCAACACAGTTTTTAGTCTCTTTCAATAGTTTTGGCAGCAAGCGCTTGTCGATGGAGCACACAGTGACTATTCGAACATGACTGTGCCAACTCTTTTATAAATGTCACGACCCTTGCCGTTCTACTGATATTGACTGGCTTCATCAGTGCACACATCAACACACTTTTATCATGTAACTATTAATTACTTTATAGATTTCTTCTCCAGTTGTACAACGTTCAAGAGATTTACAGAGCAATAAATCCTCTATATTTGTTCTGAAACAAGTAAAGCACAAATACAAATGATACTGCTTACCCTGACATTGTCTGTTGATTCGTTAAGTTGCAACGAAATAAGCAAAATTACATTTAAGTGCACGACACCATTTATTTTCCTTATATCTGTTGAGAGATCTTAATGCGACGTTTTAAAAGCTTTATTAGATACTGTAACTGAATTGTTTCAAGTTTCTCTTTTGATTGCTCATCAAGCACACACGCCCACATTTTAATCACACAAGGCTTAATTAGGGTTTCAGCGATTGTATGGGCTTCTCATGCAAGCATAATACGGTAAAGTTCTCACTCTGTAGGAGGCCTCGATAGCGCTTTCATTGTTATTTTTTGAACTTTACACCATAAGACTCTGATAGTTTGTTATTGACCAAGTTTAACGCTTGAAAAAAACTAACATCATTGTTCTTATATTCAGGATGATTAGAATTACGATGTCTGCAAAGTTTTTCAGGTAAGATAAAACTGTTCTTGATAACAATTTGTTGCACAAAACTTCATAGTGCATTGGGGGCAATTTTATCACCTGTATACGTAAAACCAGAGACCAATAGGAATATTTGTATTTCCTTTGTTAGCGTCAAAAATCAATCGTTTAGTCTTTAAAAAATTTGTTCATGCTACTCAGTCCGGGCAAACAACGATTATTTCTTAAGTAATTCTCGTAGGGGGGCTGTTGTACAAGAATAGCCAGGAATTGACCTCTTTCTTTTTAAATTCATAGCACCCATAAACCATTGCAATTATCTTACGCCCTTAAGTTATTTATTTTAAACTGTGGCTTTATTTTATCGGGTCTAGTTTAATCCCTCCAGCCGAGGAAATGGTCCCATGTAATGAACCTCGGAAGTTTATATTGTAATTTATTTTTTTATGTGTTATGATATTTTTTCTGGCTCTATGGAGTAGTGTTAGTAGGTTTTTTAATCAGCTTCTTTTCAGACGCACCAGTGACAATTACATTTATCGAAATATCTTGAACCCCTTCTAGATCACCAAAATTTTTTTACATTTTCCCTCTGGGAATTTCAGGAGAATTTGAAAGTTCAAATGGCATTCTCTATTATGGAATCTACCAAAATGCGGGTTAAAAAACGGACTTTACATCCTACTGACTTGTGTAAAGCCCTCCTTATAATTATAGTACAGTAAACATTTCTCCCCACTCAGATTAGCTGTGAGCTTTCCTCTGCTGTATTATTTATTTTTTAAGTATTTATTGAGAGGTATAGAGTCTTAAATAATAATCCTCTGATCCATTCTTTTTTTCCAATAATGATAAATCATGAACCTAGACATTGGGGTCATGGATCTATTTTTACTATGCCCAGCCCTTCTAGGCGTTCTAGTCCTTCATTATTTTTTTTATTTATTCTTGTTGGGCAACCTCCTAGCTGTTGTAATTCGAATACAGCGTCTTTCTTATAGGGTATTTTACATCTAAATGGCATGTTTCCAACCCCAGAGAAATTGCCATGATTGTCAAATAAAAATTGAGATTTTTTCATCACCTAGCATATTGATGATCTTCTTTCTTCTTTTCTGTCACCTTACTAGATTATTTGTTTTCTCACCTTTTATTAATTTCTTAACTTGTGCTTCGTTGTCATATTTCACATTTTTCTGTCAACCCTTAAAAATCGACGATGTCCAATTTTGAACCAGCGTTACCACTAAGAATAGGAGACGAGTCCACATCAACAATAACACACTTCATATTTAGTAAACAGTTTCTTATAGAAGAAATCAACGAAACAATACTGGTTTGATTGTGAAACCACCATAAGAGTTAATTTTAGTGCTAGTCCTCTTAATTTACTAACGACATTTATTTTTCTAAAAACAACTTTAGAGGTAAAATGCTACTATCACTATCCTGTGTCCAATTTATAAATGTACAGGTGCTTATTCAGTGGTGGAGCGTGATCTTCTTTTTGATGCTACTAGGTTCAAAGCATACGGTAATGATTTTTCTCACCACGTGTCAACATAGTATATTAAATTCATTTAAGTTTTCCTGATTTTTAAAATCACTAGAATTACAAAATTACTAAACAATCTACAAACAAAAAGAATATAAAGAATACAGGTTTTGAATTAGACTGAGTAAGTGATGATATTACTTGTACAAAAGTTGGGTCCGGCTTGTCTCTAAATGCCAGATCATGAGTGTCACAGTATTTTAAGTATTCTATTAATCTGCCCAATATATGCCTGTTTTATATACCTTTTTAGTGTGTTTGTGGACATAAACTTTGAACGCACAATCTATGATGCAATATTTTACTGTTCCAAATGTTTTAACTTACATGCATTTTCCAAATGAATTGCACATTCCTCATATATTTTTTATTTTTTACGCTTAAATGTTTATAGATCCTTACAGCCCACCACTGTCCACAACCCTCAATCACCTCCCAAATAATAAACAATAAAAACAAAATAAGCTCTGTTTTTCTTCATTCACAGTTGACCAAACCAAGCAGCATTAGAAAAAGTTATTTTTTTCTTGCCATCACCCTGCATAAATGTAAAGTGTTTATGTGCTCCTAGACAGGGGCGGATCTTGGCATGGTCTTTGTTGGCTGCAGCCCAGGGCCTCGGTCAATCAAAGGGATACCACTTTGTGGTCAAATAAATAATTATACAAACAATTTCGTACTAGAAAAAGTGTGCAACATTATGGATTTGAATAAAATATAAATATAAATGTTTTAAATTACAGTAAATAGTAGATACAGCTTTGTATTCTATAACGGCGATAGTATCGCCTCTGTCAGGTAGTCGGTAAATCAAACTATACGTTGTCATTTGTCAACTATGCAAATAATGTTGAAACGTTGTAACGGTATGTAGGCTAGCTCCTCTATGGTTCTAAAGCGCAGTATAGTTGAATTATTAATATATTCACTCATTCGGTGAAATGTACTGTTCAGGTGCATCGTTTCTTCACTAGTAAGTTTACTAATACTAAATAATATACAAGTCAAATCATTCTCCGAAAATATTTTGTCCTCACATAAATTAAATAGTTTATGCATTTACTCGAGATGAGAAAATATAAAAATAACTGGAAACCGTTTATTTCAAGTAAGCGGTAGGCACTAGTAAGCAGTGTAAGCTATAAGCTTGCCTACTTATACTTGACAATAACAATTTAACCTAGACTGTGTCTGAATAGTCGTACCTGTGCATTTGTGCACTTTACTTGCACACCTTAATGGTGTTATTTAATAAATATTAACCTAATGTAATATATTTTTAAGTCTCTGATAAGTGTAGTAATGTTGGGTGTAACGAGCTAATTTTAGAGAAAATAGTAGAAATCGATTGATTTTAAATGTATTTGTGTTGTGATTTGTTAGTTTCATGGAAATTATTGACTTCCCTAAGTATCCATTAACTTTTTATGTTTGAAATCAACATAATAATAAAGTCAACCAAATAATTATCATACCCTAAAACAAAACAAATAGAGTGAATGATTTTTCTAGATATTTGGTTATAGTTTATAATGTCTGTGTTTTAATAATCTATAACATTATGTATTGCTTCTTTAGTTATATAATAAATATTAAACAGGATTTGCAAGTATAAAATCACCACCTATTTCATTATTTTAAAATGCCAGTGTTTTAAAACAGTAAACAGATAATTTATATAAAGTTTTATAGTAGTCGAAACAAAGCTCAAGAATAATATTTCTAACACAAAGCATCACCACGTTATATTGAAACATATATTAATAAATACCTTTTTACTTTTACTACACAAATTCTCTTTCACCTTTCCTTAAAATAATTAAAAATCTATTAATTTCAAAAACAGGTTCAAAATAAATTATAGCTATTAATATTAAATTAAACAGGAAATCTAACAAACTGTTTTAGCAGAAGTTTTCAGAATATAAAAGTAAGACAACTATATTGAATTGAAACGTAAAAAACGATAATCTGTTATAAAACAGTACAAATGTTATAACAAGGGCCTTATTCGTCAGCTAGAAAATGTATTAGAATTTTCCATGTGATCATACGTGAAGTCATGTGAACTGCAGCTTTCTCTTTTAAATAGTTATCACTACCTATAAAAAAATACTATTAATAATATTAAAATGTTATCATCGTTGGACAAAAATATGTTTGTATTTTATAAAAGGTCTTGCCTGTAAAAATTGGACTCTAAATTTTATTGAGAATTTTATTTGTTTTTCGTGTCACATATATTTTTAAACAAAATGATGAGGTAAGGAAGAATTTATTGTTGTCTATCACAGTGCGCCGTGAGATTGTTTGTAACGTCATAACCTGCCATACATTACTGTATTGCAGGTCACATTCACAGCTCAAACGTAAAGTTGCCAAGCTATCGTGTTCGCGCAATCCTGTAGAATTTTTTTAAACGTATTAAACTAGCTTTTCTGCTTATTAGCCTCACAGCTAATTTGACGTATTTTTACCTGGGAGTACACATTTTGAACCTTACATTGAAATTTAACGCCAAAATGTTGTTAAATTTCTTCCACAGGACGATAATATATGTGTTATTTATTTAAACTACCAGAATTACCTTTCGTTGCACGGGGTGACCACGCAATTCATTGCGTTGATACCTTGGTCAATGTTTTTATTGGGTTCAAGTACACAGATAAAATCTCTTCCTTTCATGGATTATGTTGTGCATTGTGTGTCTTTGCATTTGCTATGACAATTTGTTTTACTCTTGTCGCTTTCTGTTGCCATGGGCTGTAGTTTTTTTGTTTATCTAAAATGAAGCGACCGAAAAGGGTCTCTCTTTTGTGCGCGTGATTTAGTAAAATAATAATTAAGTCTGAGTTGTTTAGTTCAGTGGTCCTCCCGGTTGTTATAATAAGTATTACTCAGCCATCAAACCCAAACATTGGTCCACGCGGGTCGAATCGTTAAGAAAATGAGTGACCAGATTACAGTGACGTTAATTATTTGTGAGCAAGCCACTAAATAGCATGATCAGTGTATATTTTTGAGAGTACAACAATAAGCTGTGCATCTCCATCGTTTATTTTTAGTAATATTCTGTATTATACATTTATTCACTGGATTTAATAAAAAGTATTGACCTCTAAGAACTGTTTCATCTTCGCTGGATATAAACATTACAATCAATCATAGTAGATTGTAGACTGAGAGAGCGCACACGCGCAACACATTGTGAAGTCACGCAATTGGTCAGCTATAGAAAGTCAACTTTTAATAGTGAGTTTCATCACAACGAGCAGTGTCGTGCTCACAACTATAGCAAGTTAACTTACAAGTTTAAAAAAGGTTTGTTTTGCATAGGGTATGTCAGTGATGTCTTATTCTATGGCATATCATGATTGGTTTTTAAATAATTATGGCACAAGAACAATTTAAATCACTAACAAAAAATCGTGGTGTTTTAAGTGCAAGTCTCACACGTGTGCAAAAACATTTATAGATCAATTTAATTAAAGAAATACAAGCATAAATGAAGTAAAGGTGCGTTATAAGAAATTAATGAAATCTGAGACAAATTTCAAGTAGTTCAATTACAAATTGAACAAATTGATATAGATTCAACTACGGGAAAATGAAGGATATAGGCAAGAATTTGAGGATAAATACTACACAGTTTGTGCAAATATGCAGGATTTAATAGAACACACTAAGGTAGCGCCAGGTTTAACCATTAACGAGTCAGCAGAGTCAGTAAATTCAAGTTCACACTCCTGTAATAATTCTGGCATATGATTATCTGCAATTAAAAACTAGCTACTTTCGGTGGCAAATATGAGAAATGGAAAACATTTGCGGACAGGTTCAAGGTCATGGTACTTGAGAACGGACAAGTGCCTACAATCCAGAAGTTTCAGTAACTTGTGTCATCCTTTCAGGTCAGGCCGCACAGTTAATACAGAACTTACCTCTGACTATGGATAATTATTCATTGGCATGGAAGGTACTTGAAGATTTATACCAAAACAAACGTCTTTATCGCATTCTACCCATATAAGGCAATTGCTAGACATTCAACCTATCCAGAAGGAATCTGCAGTAGAATTGCTACAATTCATTAATATTGCAAAGAGTAACTTAAATGCAGTTAGGGCGCTCAACTTTGACATACCTTTACATGACCTACTTCTTGTCCATCTATTCACACAGAGGATTGATGCTATGACAAGGCGAGAATGGGAGTTAACAATTTCTGATAAGTCATTCCCAACATTAGATAGTTTCATTGAATTTTTGGAACTCTGAAGGTAGGCATTAAAAAAATTTATTAGGCCTCTTGATAATGAATATATCAATTTAGGCAAACATGATATTAATTACAAGGTGACGAGGCTGCCTCGCCGTACCAGCGCACTAGTTAGCATTCACAAAGGCAGTGCCAGTACTGTGGTAATAACACCCACAATCTGTACAAATGTAATGATTTCCATGCCAGTTTGTATGATAAGAAACAATATGTCAAACAAAGAGAGTTATGTTTCAACTGCTAACAAAATGGTCACAGTGTAAACGAGTTTCCTAGCACGCACAAATGTGGGAATTGTGGCGCATCTCACAATACATTGCTTCACAATGAACGACGTTTGCCAGTAGATGTGCATAAGAACGAAGTTAGGCCAAGTCAAAATAGTGGACACAATGACAGCAGTACCAAAGGGGACCAGGTGAGTGCAAAACAATCATAAAATTGCTTGTTTAAGTCCTACTCAGGGCAGCTATTGTAGTCTCAAACAGCGAAGCCAAACTCAAGTGTTATTGTCATCAAGGTCAAGGACAACTTGGGTCGCACTCACCCCTGCAGAGTACTTTTGGATTATGGATCCCCGTCGAACTTCATCATGGAGTCACTTGCTCAGGGGTTTTAAAACTGAGACCTCGGCGCAACCTATTGCCAATTGAAAGGAATCAATAGCATTGCGTTTACAGCTTCACAGAGCGTAGAGATACAATCAATGTCAAGGTTTTCAGAGTACTTGGCTATTGTAACATGCTATGTACTTCATTATATTACAGGTGTTATGCCAGCTCCCACGTCTAGACACTGGTGAGTGGTGTATCGCTGACATTAAGCTAGCAGATGATCAGTTTCACACCCCTGGTCATATAGACATACTTTTTAGGCTCTGAACTGTTCCTACACCTACTAAAGGACGGGGGGCGGACAAAGTGATCAAAATCATCCTATAATACAGGAGACATAGTTTGGTTGTATTCTTGCTGGAAGGATGCCAACGAGTACTGTAAGCAAGCAACCGAGATCTTCCACATCATTCTTCTTGAGAAATGAGCCTAACGTAAGCAGGCAGCTGCAATGGTTCTGGGAACAAGAAGCGTTTGTATCTTTTCATGCACCGACAAGGAAAGGTATTGAGAGCAGCACTTTATTGAGAATACACCGAGGCATTAAACAGGACGTTTCGTCATGCGTTTGCCTCGAAGGACAGACCACGCACATTGGGTGAATTCATCATCGGTGCCATAGAACAGATTTTAGACATTCTGGAAAGGAAATTCTGCAAGGACGAAGTTCTTCGAAAAAATTATGCAAGGTTTATGGAGGAGTACAGGGCTTAGACCACATGAAGCCGTTGCCTGCACCTCATTCCGACCCAGGGTCAGAGTGCAATGCTATTATGGAACCAGCGTTCTATTTACCTCATCATGCTGTCCACAAGGAAAGTATCACGACAACAAAGACACGGTTCGTCTTTGATGCTTTGCTAAATCATCAAGTGGAGTGTCGTTAAATGATATTCTCATGGTTGGTCCCACCCTATAACAGGATCTGCTGTCTATAGTATTGCGTTTTAGAACATATACATATGCAATGATGCTGATATCACTAAGATGTACAGGGCAAATTCGCATAGATACAAGAGATTATAATTTACAACGCATATTATGGCGCTCAAACTCAGAGGCACGATTAGAGCACTATCAGTTAACAAACGGTAACATATGGTACATCATCTGCTTCCTTTCTCGCAACCAGCTAGCTGATGAAGCTTCAGTTAATTATCCTGAACGTCAGAAGCTTTCAGGAGGGATATGTATATGGATGATATTCAGACAGGACATGCTAATCTTCACAGGGTAAGCAGTTACACTAAGATCTAATTCAAACACCAGAAAGGGGTGGATTCCAACTCCACAAATGGTGTGCAATCCATGACTATCTACTTGAGGTCATCCCAGATCAGAATAAATAAACACAACTCCCATTCAAATTCAACCATTCTGAGGGAGTAAAGACTTTGGGTTTGTTGTGGCATCCTGCACTGGATGAGTTGCAATTTGATATATGTGTGAAGGTTCATAAACTTCCAGTCACGAAAAGGATAGTACTAAGTATCATATATTCGATACACTCGGCCTTCTATGACCAATGATCCTTCATTGCAAGAGATTTATGCAGTGCTTTATGGTCATGTCCTTTGCAGTGGGATGAGGTGCTTCCCATAGAACTGCAAGAAGAATGGAGTTTGCTCTACGATCAAATGCCACTCCTAAACAACCTAAAAATACTACGATTGGTTAAGTGTCATGGCACTATAACCAACATTCAAATACACGGATTCGCAAATGCTTCGAAGCAGGATTTGGAGCTTGCTTGTATCTTCTGTGTCAACAAAAGGGTGACATCAGCGTAAACGTTCCGTTTTCTAGGTCACGGGTGGCACCCCTGCAGCAGATAGCACAGCCTCGTTTGGAATTATGTGGTGCTTTACTCTTAGCCAGACTTGTAAAGAAGACCGCATCGTCGTTAACTCTACTCCTTAACAGCATACATCTGTGGACAAATTCTACAGTTGTATTAGCATGGCTGGCAGCAACACCTACAAGATGGAAGACTTTCGTAGCAAACAGGTACTCAGAAATTCAACATTTCACATCAGATTACACCGAGGAGGAGAAAACCCGAACGTAAGAACCAAGTAAAGTATATAGCAGTGACACAAAATCCTGAGGAAATTGTCATAAGATTCTCTTCACTAACCGGGACTGCAGCGATTTAATAAGTTATTGTTTTCGCTTCACAAATGCAAGAAAACACCAAATTAGACAACAAGGTTCAATAACGGCGAAGGAACTTAGAGCAACTTTGTATTATTTCATCATGTAGCTACAGCTATCATCATATCTAAAAGAGGTTAAAAATCTCCAATATATTAAAGAAATTAGAGGGAAGAACGTTCTTCGCAATCTTCATCCTTTCCTTGACGAAGACAGTATTTACGAGTGGGAGGTCGATTTCAGCATGCTGAGGCTTAGTGTGACCAGAAACACCCTATCGTCTTGACAGAAAGCTCCAAATTCACTCACACTACTTTACCAATACAACAAAACAGAAGGCTCAAATAGTAACAAAAGAAAGCAATAACACAATCAGAGTGAGTCGTTTGAGTGCATTGTTTTTCAATCATCTGAGAACAGACAACTGTAACTCAGCGCGCGCAACTCACCTAGTTGTGGAAGTTATAATTTGACGGTCGTCCTCATGCCCTCATCATATAAACCTGATAGTATTTCCAGAATAAATAACTAAATCCCAAAATAAACAATAATAATAAAAGGCACAACAAATATATTCTAAGGGTACTCTTAAAACGTGAAATCATCAAGAAAAGGGCAAGAAATTGATTTAGGATGTTTATTTTAAATTAATATATTTAAATATAAATATGTATATAAAGATAAAACCATAGATGATGGTAGGAAGAAAAATTATGATATGCGTACAATGACAAAATTTTGAAGATCAAATATTGGTATATTGGTTTTATACAAAATTATCTTATCAAGGTTAATTATATATCTTCTTAACATTAGAAAGTATACTTAAAAAACATTAAACAAATTAAATTTTTTTCTTAGTTCTCACGACATCTATTTGGGGAAATAACATACTAAAGCTTATTATTATAATGACTCAACTTCGGATTCTAAATAATACCGAAAGTAATCTAGGCTTTTATCGTCATTCATCGTCAAGAAGAAAATAGCCTTAATTCGTTTTTTCTTTCAAGTAGTCAACTTCCAGTAGATAAACATTTAAGAAAGAACAAGATTATTTGCAATACTAATTTAAAATATTAAATTATTCTAATTTTTCTAAAATACAGAATGAAATTAACAAAACATAATATTTATTAAACAAAACAGATTTAGCCTAGCTATTTACACAATTAACTATCTGTCTCCGGGCATAATAGTGATATTCAATATGCATCGAACTTAGTTATAATATTAACATCAATATAAAGGTCTATGAACCACACCTTCAAACATTGTCCATGATTAAATTTAACTTCAATCTCTGATATATGAATATAACAATAAAAAAGAAAATAAACACTAAATTGGGAAAGGACTTGTTATTGAAAGAAGTGTACTTTGAGTACAATAGTAGTTCAACCTCACCCCTCTACAAGTCTCATAACAAAGGACCAAGAGCTTAACAATTATCAGTCGGCAGTATCTGTATCAGTTTTAAGGAATTGGTGAACCAAATGCCGATCATCTTATCAACTTGCCAGCTGTGCCATTATCACCTGAGGATCAGCAATTGGCATAGCCCTAATATTAAGGCCTAATGATTTTTAAAAAAATATTGGCAGTTGATTAAATACAGTTTTAAACTAACTCTCCAGCCATTATGTCCCAGTGTTTCAGTGTATAAAATATTCTGCCCAAAATATAGCAGTCAATAAGAAAGGTATAACTGAAAATAAAAATGAACCTGAGAACTTTAGAGTGATTAAAATGATGAGCGATCAAAGAAAGCTATTTAATTCAAGTCATTTAGTTTACTAAGGTAGAATTTATGGTTATGTTTCATGCACAAAACATTATTTATTTATTAATGTTTTAATTTTTAGTGTTACCTGACCTGTTGTGACATGGTTTTCCACTTGGCAAGTCACTGTAAAGGTTTTAGCTTGTGGTGGACTCGTTTGTTACAAGATATACGGACAATTTCACAAAGTCTTTCATACAAAACTCCTGCAAGCAAACCACAGCATTGGAACTCATTGTGCTTTGATAAGAAATAATATTATGTTTTACAAAATAAGTCAATATTAATTTAACTCAAAATAACACGTGATATTTACCCAGTTTTAAATTAATTTTTTTTTAAATTTAATAAAAATCTAAAATTCCCACTTTTATGTGCACAAGGTAAACTAATTTTAGAATGTCAGACCTTTGAGTGTGGTAGATATCGTGCAATTCTCATGACAAACAGACAAACAAACCATTGTATTGTATTAATAGATAAATTGACAATCCATAACATAATATCTTAAAACAAGTTGCATAGGAAACTAAAAATAAATGTTTAGAATTATTTTATATATATTGTAGACAACATAATAATGTAATAATGTTATTTTTACTAATAAAAACTAAACATTAGATATAATTTGAATATTAAAAAAATGTATTTTACTAACAACTAAAATTTGATTTAGTTTGTAATTAGTAACTTACCTAACTGGAAAAAAGGTTTTAGGTTTAGTAAATAAACATAAAATAGTTTTATGAAATTTAAAGCATTTTTATACATAGTAATTTATTTTACTATTTTCCTTACCTTTTAAAACTTAAATGTAAGTACTACCGTGAATTAGGTGCAAGCTGTCCATCCAAATCGCCTTCACGTCACATTCAAAACACTTTTGAGAGTAGAAATATTTTCCCTCTCTATTGGCGACGAAGTATTTTCTGTCTACATACAAGTGACAATTCCATGTAATGGCAACATTAAGTTGTATGTGTTACTAGAGTTTGGTTGCTAGTTTTATGTGTTGGAATGTTCTACAAACAAAATAAATAAATAAATAAATAAATTCTACAGGTTTTGGTAGAATGTGTCGATTGAAGTTGCTAACACCAGAAGAAAAACTAACCAAGTGGACTAAAATTTTAATTGGTTATTTTTAAACCTTAAACAATTGAAATATCTGAGAGTAAAATAATTGATGTATTATTTAAGTTAATTGTTCATAAGTCAAACGAGAAATTTAAGATATTGGTAAATATACTTGAATTTTAAAAGGCTCGACTATAACACAATGTCCATTCTTATTTTTGAATTATCATCTAAGTTAAAACTAATTTTAATAATATAATGAATCTAAGCTAATGCACTAAAAACTTTGAGTCTCAGTAGTACCAAACATAATTTTTACAAATAAAGTAGTTGAGTCTGAATGGGAATGATATATTAACATTATGTTAACCGCGTCAATAGTCGTATTTTAGAACACGTGGTCTAAACCTTTCAGGATTCACGGACAAGTATACGTAGTATAGAAGACAAAATTATATAGTTTTGTATTACTAGATCCAGCGATCAATCCTAAGCTGAAACTTCCCCAGCCAATGTATGGAAAATTGTGGAATATCTCACGGAAAAATAGAATAATATATGCTTGCCTCATATCTATGTATAAAATTCTTTCTTCAATAGCATTATTAGACTAAAAATTAACGTTAGATCAGTATTAATTAAAAAAAAAAAGGGAAAACAGAAACGTTATGCATCAAAAAGTGTGTGGCTAAGGAAATTCAATGAAGAAGTAAAATAATATAGTACTTTAAATAGGGATGCGCGAAGCTCACTTTTTAAATGCGAAGAGAAGCTGGAAATCATGCAAAACAACAAAACCTAATCCAAAGTAAAGGGTTTTTTTTTCTTACCACATAAGACTACTTTTAATTTTTAAATGATCCATTAAGTGCATCTAGTAAAATAAAGATGAAAAACACAAAACACACCATATTATTTTATACTGACGTATGTGAATTGCTAACGTTATAGATGCTACTCACTAGTTGGTGTTAGAATAATATTTAGTAGCTTTTGTTAAGGGGGCCGCCTTCCTGAGCATTGGAATGCGTTACAGACGTTCAGGAAATAGGCCATGGTTAGGTAGTGTTTTATTTTTACCAAACTTAACCTAAGCCAAAATGAAGAGAAAAGGTGGGAACATGCTTATCTAGTACTCTCAACTTACATCTTGATAATCTTTATATATAAAAAAATGAATGAAATATCGTAATTTGCTCATTTTCAATGGCCATTTAAATATATTGTCACAGTTCTGAGACGAGGGTAACTACTAGATAATCCTAGATACAACCTTTCAGAAACAAATTAAGTCATTTTTTGATAAGGTCACAACAGAAAATGTAAAGATAATTGCTAATTCCTTTTGCTGTTTTGACGCGTCAAAGCTAATGCTTTTCGGCCATCATGTGGCGCAGCCATATCCCCCATCTACGCTTTGGAAGTAAAGAATAGCCGGAGAAAGAAGGAAAGGTAGTTGACACCATGCGCATGCGCTCTTTTAGTTGGATGTCTGCCTTCGCCTTGTTGAGAGTTGAGACAACGCACAGTGAGCCGGCACATGTTTAAATAATAGGTGTTTAAATTGTTTCAAATAATAATATTTGTTATAGCTTTTATTGTAAATGTATGAATAAATGTGTTTACAAACTAGTCCTGCGTTTCCGAACAGTTGTGTATGCTTGCCTTCTTATGATAGCTATTATAATTATATATTAATAACATGAATTATATTTTTTTCAATAAACTAAAACTTCTGACTTTGAACAATAACACAATCAAAAAGGGTATCTTAAAGGGAAAAAACTAGACTTCGACTATATGCTCACCGCAAAAAATTAGGATGGAAGAAGCGTTTTATTGATGGATCAAAGTAAGTACATACTGATTATTAGTAGTAAAAATAGGCTAGTTCACTGTTCTTTCAGTTACGTGTTAGTTTAATTTTTACCTTGTTGCTCTTATATTCAGGAGGACGGGGTTAAAATCCCGTCCGGAAATTTAATTAAGCTAGTCCCGTGAAGTAAAAAACCATCATTTGAATTCTGTTTCTTAGATTTAAAACATTTAATTTGTTTGGCCATGCCTTGGATTGTAAAAAAAAAAACATTACATGATGAGAAATGAGAGGGGAAAGTATATATTTACTGTACGTATACTAATTACCAACAAAGTGATAATGGACAATTTAATTTCTTAAAATATGTATAACTATATATTAAAACAAAATTTTTATTACACGCAAGATAACATTTAATTTTAATAAAGATTAATTCAGTTCTGATACGTGAAGGTTAAATCTAAAGCAATTATTATAATGCTTAGTGCCCTGATTGGTTGTCTCAACTGAAAAAGTTCCAAAATCAGCTTTACAATATAAAAAATATTGAGCAACATATTTAATTTATGAGTAAGTGTGAATTTGCCTTTTCAATATTAAACAAAGCCCGTATTGTTTGACCGTAAATATCGCAATAATTAGGGTCGTATCAAGATATAGAAGTTTACCTGTGATATTACTGTAAATTCAAGCAACTTTTTGGATGTAAACCTAAAATTTCTAAACATTACTGAACACTATTGATTGAAAGCAAGGCTTATATACTAAGTATTGACACGTGTTTCTGAATTATTGCTTTACATGGTG
This sequence comes from Timema cristinae, assembly GCA_039000515.1. NCBI lineage: Eukaryota > Metazoa > Arthropoda > Insecta > Phasmatodea > Timematidae > Timema > Timema cristinae. The sequence goes on along the minus strand of JBCFYV010001005.1, from coordinate 39,706 downwards.
GGGTTGTGTGAAGCTAGTCTCCTTCAGCCAGTAATGTACGCCTCTTAGTACGACGTTGTATATAAAGAACTAATTTTGAGACAGCAGGATTTAAAGAAACTAATCATGCACTAAATATTGACAAATGTTTCATGATTGGTGCCTTACATTATTATCAACACCGTGTCTTAGTACTCATTCGGGTTATACGCACTTACGCTAATGTGTAGTGGTAGGGTGATTGTGAGATGAAATGGAGGACCTACAGTTTAACGTGGAATCCGAACCACGGTGGAGGCCTGGCATTCCTTACATTCACAAGTTGTGATTAATACACGTCTTGTCAGAGGTGAAGGAAGGGTTTGGCAATCAGATAAATCTGTGCCGGGACCGAGGATTGAACCCCGGACCCCAACACAGAAGTCTGACACCTTATCCCTAGACCACCAGGTCACTAGTGCCTTAAATGTTGAGATAATCTTCACGAATCTCCACCAAGGTGCATTAGCGGTAGTTTTTTTAAATGTGAAATTTACTTTGGTTTTATACACGCTAATGTGAGAGCACTTTTTCGTATCAAATACTTCCTCGTCCCTAGTAATTTTTTTTTTCTGTACTGTTGTTTTAATATTTAATTTATAGTTTTGTTTTCAAAAAGTAACAAAGGATTATTTTAAAACCAAAAGTGTGTTATTAAGAATGCATAAGAAAATTAAATTTAAGTATAATATTTTTTCACATGAGTACATAATAATAAAAATAGGGTACTGGAATATTTGTTTTAAATTTTTTAAATTAAATTGTTAGATTTTTTCAAAATTACAAGTTTTATGTTACAATAATTCATACTTGAACACGCTTGACAAAATTAGATCCTGTATTATTTTGCATGCATATAATATGTTCCTAGCAATAAAATGCTCAGGTAACTACACTTTTTGTCTGAGATTTTTGAGCTACTAGCTGAAATCAAATTATGCATATATATATATATATATATATATATATATATATATTTTAAATAAAAATTCATCACTACTGTATCAAAAAAATTCTAGTCTATGCCTTATTTATGAAAATCTAGCTATAAAATTCAATTTCTCAACTTTCACCCTTGTAAACCTCTACGCCGTTAGCTTCTCTGGTTGACAATAGTAGGTCAATTAAAAAAAAGTTCAGAGCTGCACGCACCATCATTTTGTATCAGTTGCAAGGATTGTCTGCTACCAGTGGCGGCCCGTAACGTTATTTGTGAAAGAAACGGGTGGTGGGGGGGGCCGTAAGCAAAAAAAGGAGTTTTTTGAGAAGTTGCCTTCCCCTCTTCACCTCCTACCTTACTCTACCCTCTTCAAGATAAATTTTTTGAAACTTGGGATGTCCCTAAAAGTTATTTGTAAATATCTCTCCCCAAATTTTGAAAATCAAATTATTTTTATGCTATTTGGAGAAGTAATCTCCATTTTTTTTATTTTTTTTTTTAGATTCTTCTATAAGCCATTTGGAGTGGTCCTCGCCTTTAGTTGAAAAGTTAATTTATGTCTTTAAATGCTATTTGAAATTATCCTCACCTGGACATTTTTGGTAATCGGATGTTTTTAGAATCAATTTGGAGTCATCACCTGGATTTTTTTAAATTATTTGTATCTGAAATAAAGTTGGAGTGACCCTCTTCTAGCAAATTTTAAAAATAAGATCCCTCTAGAGCATAGGCGTACACACAAGGGGATCCAGTGGGTCCAAGCCTTTGCCCCCCCCCCCCCCTCTCCTGAAGAACATGAAGGATAAATAAAAGATTAAATACAAAGCAATTATTTATCAATGTTAAATCACCTTAAAGCAATGGTTGAAAATAACCCAATATATCAATACAATTAGATATGTGGTGGATCCAGGATTTTTCAAGGGGGGGAGGGGGGGCTACACAACAAAAGCAATACCTTTAGGAACCAATAAAGTGTTGGTCCGTGCCCCAGTAGTATTTTTACTCCCGGAAAAAAAAATATTTTCAAAGCTCAAATTGGTGCTCTTTATGTATATTTTGTACCTAATAGTTGCTGATTAAACTTATACTGGTTATAAATATCTGTTATCTTGGATTTGGTTGCCATCTTTTATTTCTAGATATAGCCACTGTTTCCTTTGTGATTATAATTTTTAAATTAATATAAAAAATAACTGTCAAAAATAAATATGCCTAATTCAGGTAACTATATTTTAGTAAAAATACGAAAATAAAATCATTAGTTAATAACACACTGTTTATTACACAAAGGACTGGTGCACTAAGAGGGGAGTGTGCGGGAAAGCCAGGGTTCAGGTTAAACAAGGTGAAGCATGTTTTGTTCGAACACATTGGACGTATTTCTGCAGAGAAGCACAGCACCCTTCAATCCGTCAATTAAATTTTTGAAAAATAGCTGAAAGGGGGGGGGGATTATAGCCCCTTATTCCCAATACCCTTGAATCCATACCTGAGTGTGAGACATACCCAACTGGATTTAACGCTGTCTAGTCTGTATAGCCTCATGAAGTAGTTTGTTCAAAGTATGAATCTTATATAAGTAATAGATTGAATTGACAATTGACTTGTAACTTCTGTACTTTGGATCCCCCGTCTAGAAGATATTTGAAGTGTGCTTCCACTGTCATATTTTTGTAAATTGGATGCTTTCAGAAACTATTTGGAGTTACGATTTTATTTTTAATTTGCCAAATAATGTAACTCTATCTTGTTAATTGTTTTTGGGCTCTAAAACAACCACACTCAAACCCCCTCAACCAACACCCCTATCCCCGCCCTCTTTCTATATATTCTTATTTCTATGAGCACTCACTTCGATATATCCGTATTACCCGTATGTATTATAGATCGAATTGAAGTCTCCCCTAAAATAAACCAAGTAGAACGCAAAATAGTTTGCTAAGGTATCCAATATTAATAAATATTTTGTCCTCCTGCGTGGGAAAGTTTATAGTTTATATACTAAGATAGTTTATCCACAGCCCTTTATCTAAACAAATACGGGTGCATTTAATCAAAAACTTTCCTTCCTCTTTTCCTGTCAGCTAGAATAATCAGAGGAAATTACTGATAGCTTGAATAGGCACCTAAAATTAAAATTAATTAAGAGTGTAAAATAGGTTACACATGACCAATTAACCGATTATCTATGTATACTATACCTTATTTATAATTATTTACTAAACCTTTTTCTCCGATAGAATAAATCTAAGAGGGGTTGGGTGTATAGGGCCGTGTGATGGAACTCCTTATACTCCTCGGTTCCGACGCACTGTTATCAACTAAATGAGGTAAAATATAAATTTGGTCTACACGTGATTAATTATTGTATAGTTAATATTCACATTTCCCTAAATAAAGTGACATGTATAAAAGTGTGTGTTCAAGACAATTGGTTTTTTTTTAAAGCATCGCGTCCTACTACCCGTTCGGTTTATACAGTTTCAAGACAAGTTAAACCATCTAATCAAGAATTGATTGTGCTTGTTTGTGAACCCTTCACGAGAATCTCAAGCTAGCAAAATACCACAAAATAAACATACAGGCTGACGGCTGGACTCTGTAGGGCGATCAGCCGCGCATTTCTTCCCTTTGACTTGAGATAGGTTTCCTTTCCGTTGCTTCTATTCTCCTGACATGGGGTGGTAGATATGGGGTGGTGGGGAAAGTGTAAAGAGGATAAGATTAGACAGAGACAGACGCTGTAGTTCAAGAAAACAGCACATAGCATTTCATTTTAAGACGAGGCCTCCTCACACGATTGATACTATTTCACGTACCGAGGCGGCCCCCTTAAGCACAGAGTCTTACTACCCATTCGGTTCATAAGGATATGCAATATTTAGACTAATGTGTTAGGGATGTTGATGGTTGAATTTAGAGGAAGTGTACCAGCAATTGCATAGAGAGAGATTTGATATTATTTAGAATAAAACACCCTCAGTTCATTTGACCGGGCTTAGAGACACCAATATCCCCGTCATTGGCAGTTCAGCCTTAGACCATGTACCCACCAAGTTTAACATCAATCATGGCACACCACTGAAAAAGAGACAATCATTATTTATAGAAAAACACTATGACCCAGTTATGTGACCGAAATCCTAAACGTAGTTCAGTACACAAGCTAGCGCGTTACATACACAAAGATGTATAAAAGACAAAATAATTTGTTAAAAATCAGGTCACATTTTGGAATTTCAATTATAAATACACTTTTAAAATCCACGTCAATGTCGAATTAACGTCATTACTATAGTTGGTTTTAAAAAAGATGTATGTTTGACTGTCTTTTTATTAAAATATAACTGCTGTGTACTGGGTGACGTAATCAAATTCCTCCAAGTGGCGCTACCTTCCTATTCTGTTTACACTGAACGAAACCTCGAAACAAAAGAATAACTAAACGATCATCGATTGAAAAGAAATTGTAAATAAAATACCTTGTGTTTTGCCGATCCTACAGATTGGTAAACTTAGACCAAGTGAAGTTATTCTTCTGGAAGTTGTATCCTCGGAGAAATAGTGTTTGTAAAAGACGGACAGACATTGGGAGTAAGTTGGTAGGACTGTGATAGACACCATCACGCAGACTGTATGATTGCAGTATCGAGGAAATGCGGAGTCGTAAAAAGAGACAAAAAGCTGGTTCCCATCCAGACGATGGCTTCAATAAGGGAAGTAAAGGAGGGGGAAATAACGGCTCTGTTCAACTGCTTTACTCATGTAAAGTTTTCCATCTCAGATATCTGAACTAAAGAAATAAATGGTATCTATGTCAGCAGACCTTGTTTACACAAACGTACTAACAAATTATTACTTTTCAGAATGTGTATTTTCGAGGAGAAGGGTAGAAGAAATTATTTTTATAATAAAACCATTTTTATAACTTTTGAAGTCTTCCAATATAGTATGAAATAATATTAGATAAAATGTCTCCGGTGATCAAAGATAGTTCCATAGGGTCGTTTATTGAAAAATATTATGATCTCTATTTTTAGACGGCCAAATTGTGTATTTATTTCATGCAAGTACGAAATAGATTATAAATCAAAGCTAGATTAGGGTCGTGTTTAGTTGTAATAATGTTTACCATTAAAACTAATAAGTTTTCTCATAATGTACAAATAAAAGATTTACAACCACTCCAATACAGTTATAACCTAGATACTCCAACAATAAAAACACAACAATAATGACATAACAAAAAACACTATTGAAATATTGCTGCCAACCATAGAGCATGAAAATTTTGTAAACATTCCCTTCACTGCATAAAATGTACCTAGTAGTATAACCAAACATTTCGCCCACCTTGAAAGACTACTTTTAATGAAACATAAAAAATAATAAATATATTAACTAAACAGGTGAAATGAGTTAAGCAACAGTTGGTTCAAAATTAAAAAAAGTACATCACTATTACATACAAACATAATACTATAAAACACAAGTCTGTACACATCTATGCTGAGTTTTCTTCCATTGACCACACGAACGATTCCATCTGTGCCAGGATATAATTCCAGTACTCTGACAAGTTTCCAACTGAGCGGGGAGCGGGGGGGAATTGTCCTCACGAATGAGAACTAATGTTCCCACTGGAATGTTGTAGCCATGTGTTCTCCATTTCTTCCGTTGCTGGAGTTTGGCTAAGTATTCCTTGGACCACCTGGCACAAAAATGCTGAGAAAGTTGTTGCACATGCTGCCAGCGTGATAGTCGATTACTTTGAAGTGATGCCAGGTTTGGATCTGGAGTGTTCACCAGTGAGTCTCCTATCAAAAAATGAGCGGGGATAAGAACATAAAGGTCGGAAGGATCACTGGACAGTGGTGTTAAAGTACGGGAGTTTAGACATACCTCTACGTGTGTTAAAATCGTGTTTAGTTCCTCATATGTAAGCTTGGCATTTCCCAAAATTATGTTCAGATGATATTTGGCCAGCCTAATTCCTGATTCCCATAATCCACTGAAATGTGGCGCTCGTGGAGGTATAAAATGACATTCAATGTTGTATTTGGCTAGAGTGGATGTCACTTCCGTTTGATGATCATCAGAAGTAAGTAGATTGTGAAGTTCCAGAAGTTCATAGTTTGCTCCAACAAAATTGGTCGCTTTGTCAGAATAAATATGAAGACATTTGCCTCGCCGTGCCATGAATCTTCTCAAGGCTGCTAAGAATGATTCTGTAGTTAGATCACTCACCAGTTCAAGGTTAATAGCCTTGGTAGCGAAGCATACGAAAAGAGCTATGTAACTCTTTATTTTCTTCGCTCCTCTTCTTCTTCTTCCTTGTAGTATTGGTATTGGACCACCATAATCAATTCCTGTATGCAGAAATGGACGAGAAGATTCTATTCTCCTCTTGGGAAGTTCACCCATAATTTGTTGTACGCCTCTGGGCTTGGCCTTGAAACATTTAATACAATTGTGCACAATCTTCCTGCATAAGTTTCTACCATTGAGTGGCCAATACACTTGTCTTAGTGCACTAAGCGTTGCTTGTGGCCCAGCATGAAGTTGTTTCAAGTGTTCGTTGCTGGCTATTAATTCTGTCAGTTTGTGTCCTTGAGGTAGCACAATTGGATGCTTCTGATCTGGTGTGAGGTTGGATTTTTGTAAACATCCACCCATCCTGATGATTTCATTATTGTCTAAAAAAAGGTTCAGGAAATAAAGTTTGCTCCTTTGATTAACTTGATGGTGTGATCTTAGATCAGAAAGTTCTTTCTGGAACCTTTCTTGTTGTTGCACCATTTTAATTATGGTTGTTAGTGCCAACTTGGTTTCATTCACTGTAAGTGATCCCTTTCGACGTGATTCGTTAGTATGTCTAGTGTAAATGAATCTTAAGTAGTATGAAACTATGTGTACAAGTGTGATAAGCGATGAGAATTTATCAATTAACGCACAGTCTGGAACTATGCTGACAAGCGTGGTGTTATTCTTCCTCTTCTCTAGCACCTCTTCATTTGAAACTTACAGAGAGCAAATAGGTTTCATCCATAAGCTAGAGTCCTGGATTAGCCAATATGGACCATGCCACCATAAACTGGAGTGAACTAACTGCTCAGCTGACACACCTCTAGACACAAAGTCAGCAGGGTTTTCATGCGTTCTAACATGTCGCCAATTTTCAATTTCAGTGATTTCTTGGATTTTGGCAACTCTGTTTGCCACGAATTTATCCCAATTTGATGATGGTGATGCCAACCATGCTAACACAATAGTTGAATCTGTCCAATAGAAACATTTGGTGATGTTTTTGTTAAGGGCTACCAGGGTACGATGGGTAAGTTCCGCCGATAGTAATGCTCCACATAATTCTAGTCTTGGCAAGGATGATTTTTTGAGTGGAGCTACATGGGACTTAGAACAAATGAGGTTGACTGTACCGCAACCTCTTGAGTCTGTGCTTCTTAAATACAAACATGCGCCATAAGCAGACTCCGATGCATCTGAAAAACCGTGAATCTCCAACTGGACGGTTGTGTCACCTGCTAGAATTCTTCTCCTGATTTGCATTTTATCGAGACTTGTGAGCGATAAAAGGCATTGTTGCCAACTTGAGTGCAAACTGATTGGGACCGATTCATCCCAACCTAATTTTAACTGCTACAATTCTTGGAGGATAATCTTGGCCTCTAGGATGACTGGTCCAATCAACCCCAATGGATAAAAAATATGAGCTGTTACAGACAAAATTGTTCGTTTTGTGACTCGAGTTGCTACGTTTTGTAACACGTTGTTAACTGAGTATTGAAAATTGTCATGCCTGTGATCCCCCAACAGATCCCAAGGTCTTGATGGTGCTATCTTGGTCAACTGGAAGAGTCGGATTGTTCTCTTTATCTTCTGGAGGAATGTTGGCCAATAGCTCTTCCTCATTAGCACACCATTTCTTTAAATTAAATCTGCCACGTTGTAAAAGTGCTATCAGTTGATTTTGAAGGGTCACAGCTTCTTCAATGGTGTCCACTCCTGTCTTGAGGTCATGGTCTTGAGAATTCCTTCGTTTCCGTCTCTGACGCCATTGGATAGTGGTATTGTTCGTATCTTGCAAATTGTTTCAAAGTTCGTGTTGCTAGGTATGGTGCACAAGATGTTCCATATGTTACCATCAGCAAGCGATAAACTTGATGAGTCATGCTAGGATTATCTCTCCAAATAATCTTCTGTAAATTGAATTGTGACGAATCCATTTTGATTTGGTGGTACATTTTTTCAATGTCTGCCGTTAGCACAAATGTGTGCGTTCTGAAGAGTATGATAATGGAAAATAGATCATCTTGCACAGTTGGACCAACCACCAAAATATCATTCAACGATGATCCAGAACTAGTCTTTGCTGATGCATCGAATATGACGCGAAGCTTGGTCATTGTGCTAGAGGTTTTAAAAACTGGGTGGTGTGGAATATAATATTCCAAACTTGATGGCGAACAAATGACTTGCTTTTGCAATGGTTCCATGTGCCTAAGAAGTTCGTATTCACGCATGAATCCACAATATTGCTCATGTATTTCAGGTTGCATAGCCAAACTTTTCTCTAATTGATCAAATCCTTTTGTAGCTAGCTCCTTTGAATCCCCAAACTCCTTTGAATTATATTTAAATGGCATTTTAACAATGTGTCTTCTTTTTGAAAAGTGTATTTCGTATTTCAAGTCATCACCAGAGTAGTCGTGTGTAGCATTACCTTCTTCAATCTCCCAAAACTTCTAAAGTTGTAAATCAATATTGTGTGTAGAAACAAAATGACAAAATGTTGTTGATGATGAACATTCACGAAATACCTTCCCTGCCACAATCCAACCTAGATTTGTTTTATGTAAGATGGGTGATTTGTTGGAAGGTTTAACTTAACCTATGCACATCAAATCCCAAAAAATTTCAGCTCCAAGCAAAATATCGATTTTACTTTACATGGTTCATAGAATTTAGGATCAGCTAAAGTAATTGTTGATGGAATTGTCCAAGAAGAAAGATCAACACATGTGGTTGGAAGTTGTTCCATAATTTTTAGTAAAACAAGGAAATCTAGATTCGATTTGTAGGCATTGAATCTGGATTTGATGGATGTGTTGACGTTATATGTAGCTTCATTTGTAGATGCATTTATACCCGTAACATGTGTAAAAACCTTGATTCATTTAAGACCCAATCGCTGACACAATGCCTCAGTTATGAAGTTTGACTGAGATCCGGAGTCCAACAATGCTCTGCAAGTAATATCAATCAATCAATCAATCAATATCAATCAATGCTGTAGATAGAAGCACCTGACTTGGTTTTTTGACACTGCCTGAAGAATGAGTTACAGTCACTGATGATCGTGACTGCAAGTTGGGGTCAATGCATTGATTAGTTTCATTGTTGAGAAATATTGATTTTATATCCATTGATGCATTTTTAGGAAAGTGTAATAAAGTATTGTGTGATTTGTCACACATTTTGCAACAACCTGACTTACATTGACCTAATCTATGACCTGGCTTGAGGTAGTATAGACATAAATTAAGTTTTTTGGCCTGTTTTAACCTATCTTCAATATACATTTTCAAGAACTGTTCACAATGAAACAATGGGTGTTGAACATTGCATAAATTACATGCAGCAAACTGTGACACTAAACATGTGTTTCCAAATTGTTTGGAGCCTGAACTCGCTTTCACGAACGGCTTATATGTATTCATTGGTTTTTGTGGTTTGCTAGTTTGAAGACGAAGAGTTGAAATAGCTTCAAGTACCTGACACCTACGCTGTAAAAATTGTGTAGCTGATCTTATGATGCCACGCATTGCCATTCACGATACGTAATCGTGTCTAGTTTGGAACCAAGTAAGTGAAACACTAATGTGTCCCAGCTATCAGTGGGTTGATTTAATGCCTTGAGAGCTCTGGTATGTCTTAGAGTACTATCTAATAATTGTCTCAAAGAAATAGGCAACTCTCTCTCTACCTGACTTAAAATTTCGCTATTTTAAAAGTTTGTGTCTAATTCGGTATAACTATTACTATTTTTGTATTAAGTTTTTATCTTATCTCGGATATCACAATGATAAAAAATTAACATGATGTATAGACCTTTTATAGCATAGTGAACATTGTAGATTGAATTAAATGTGTTGGAGTTCCAACATAAGGGGCCTTCTTAGGTGGCTGAGATATTGACAACCAGATGTTGCACTTAGGCTGAATATTGACTTAACCTTTAACCGTACACTAGTTTGGTGTCTACTGGAATTAACACAAAACTAGTCTAAATGACTCTATACCTAGAATTGTAAACAAAGTTTGAAAGTGGAAATTTTCCACTATGAAAAGTAATATATATTGGTTGATCATTTAAGAGATAAATGCCCGCTAAATGAAAGGTATAGGAGCGTATAATGGATATTTGTGATTCTAATGATATAATATGGGTAATTCACAACACAATTGTATTGTTATTTGTTTGTTATCCTCCAGCCAGGGACGTTATAAACCCACTTGGTTTCTGTTGTTTGGGAGTTTATGATTGACTATTCTAGCACCTACTTACTGAAAGCGCACAGGCTCTAGAGTACACCAGGAGCGCACCGTTGTTTGTAGTCTATAAACCCACTTGGTTTCTGTTGTTTAGGAGTTTATGATTGACTATTCTAGCACCTACTTACTGAAAGCGCACAGGCTCTAGAGTACACCAGGAGCGCACCGTTGTTTGTAGTCTATAAACCCACTTGGTTTCTGTTGTTTAGGAGTTTATGATTGACTATTCTAGCACCTACTTACTGAAAGCGCACAGGCTCTAGAGTACACCAGGAGCGCACCGTTGTTTGTAGTCTATAAACCCACTTGGTTTCTGTTGTTTAGGAGTTTATGATTGACTATTCTAGCACCTACTTACTGAAAGCGCACAGGCTCTAGAGTATACCAGAAGCGCACCGTTGTTTGTAGTATATAAACCCACTTGGTTTCTGTTGTTTAGGAGTTTATGATTGACTATTCTAGCACCTACTTACTGAAAGCGCACAGGCTCTAGAGTATACAAGGAGCGCACCGTTGTTTGTAGTCTATAAACCTCCATATGGTAGCACATAATCTAGTATAACCATTTTAAAGAGTAAGGGGTTGCTCCTTGTAGTTTTATCCTTCTTCTTCTCGTTTCGGCCAGATATGCACCACGTTATTTCAACTGTTTTCTTCCTTTGGTTTTAACTTTTGCCCAGTATTCGCACACTCGTTTTCGGTGCGCTTCCTTCCTTTCTTCAGTCAACGCGTTAACTGTTTTCAGCTTGGGCTTTTCTTGGAAACCCTGGTATTCTCCAAGTTTCTTCTTAAGAGAGTCACGTACCTGGATGTCTTCACCGGTGATCCCCACTTCTTGCAGATCCTTGTTCACCTCAGTGAACCAGGCCCCTTGGTTCCCTTTCTTATTACGTAGGAAAATATCCGGTTTGTCAATCTCTCTGTGATTATTTGAATCATGTGACCATGGAAGGCAATCCTCCTTTTCCAAATCTTATCCGCTATCTTTTCCACATGTGTGTATAGTCCGTGGTTATGCTGTCTTCTGTACTCACAGTTTTTTTTGACTGGACCCTCGTAGTTTTATTACTTTATTATTGTAATTAGTATAAAGAGTAAGGGAGCTACCTACAGTACATATTTGCCTTGTTGCCACGTTATGCAGTTGTGATATTTTAAGTGTGCTATTTTAATACAAGGTCTAGGTGCACTTTTGATGTGAGATTCTTCCCTCTTATGCGCTTTCCAAATTCTCCGTATTCTAGTGCCTTAGTATGGGAGTTAGGCTGTCTCACGTCCTTTATTCCCATTGTTCCTTGATAATCCTAGAAGCCAGTTAAGGCATCCCTCGGCCTCCCTTAGGCCCAATCAAGACGTCGTCATAAACGTGGGGAAGGGAGGGTAGGTGTTGTAGTGCGGTGGACAGCGTTAGTCTGGTAGCGTCCTCACACAACTGCCAAACCAGGGGAAGAATATTTTCCGTACATTTGTGTCGGTTAATTATAGGTCGAGCCGTTCTTATATCTACACTAAAGAGTTAGAAATTAGTAGGGTAGAATTTCCACCACATTTGCGTACAAAGAGGTAGTGGTAAACCATATTGGAAAATCCACCTTGGTACATAAAGTAGCCTGGATTCTAGCACCCGAATTTCCCGTTGACGGTAAGCCCTACTCGACGAGACTGACGACTCTGTCCACGTGCCCACCGACGCCAGTCACACCAAGTTGAGGGTATAAATTACGAAATTCGGCTCGTATGGCAATATTCCTGGAGGATCACAAATCATGAGTTAAAAATACGCTTCGATGGCCGAATGACTTAAGGGGGTGTTAAACAAACAGTATACCGGGAGGCCACAGTGTATAGCGTCACTGTTTAGTAAGAACACGAATGAAGTTGGTGCGAGCAGCGGCCGTGCGTCCGTATTTCTTACTTGCTCGTATTTACTAATATTTTAAATATATCTGACAAAATAAAAAGTTTTCGCGTGAAGTTTGAGTTAGTGTATGATTTTCCCAAATTTGCTACTAAATCTGCAATACAGGGTGGACACTGATCGGGAAAACCAGGAAAAACTGGTGTTATGCTTAAATTTGTGCAGGGAAAGAGGGGGTGGAACATGGGAAAAGAGTTTGAATTTTGACTTCTGTCAGGAATTTAAATGTGATTACCACTCTAAATAGCTCTTAGGGCTATCCAAATTTTGATAATTTTTTGGGGGAGGATTACTCAAAATATCTTGGATAAGTACTTATTAATAATACTTGCTCAAGCACTAAAATTTTGTGGATAGTTTAATACACCCTTTACAAAAAAAAATCCAAATAATTTTGGTTAAAAGTTTCAAAGTCAGAGAAAAAGTCTTTTAAAAAAAATTGTTGCCAGCAAAACTGTGAATTTTTATTTTAAAGTTAAAGTGAACAGCCTGTATTGGTTTAAACCAAATGTTTCCAAATATTAAAGAAGCGGGCACAGAAAAAGGACTTCAACCATTAATCTGGAGTGTTTTGGAGTTACTTCAGCGAAAACTTAGTCAAGACTTTCCTAATTCCTATCTAACCGTATAACCATGTGCCATATAAAAAAAATAGAACTGATAAGTGTGCAGTGAGTTAAAATGTTGTAGAACACATGTCTAAGACATTACTCTCGCAATAGACTGGGATTGCCAATGACGGGGAGATTTGGTTACTGAGGGTGATTTTCCACGCGAGTGAGGGTACACGTATTCTAAATTTATCCTCCCTAATAACTAATACATTGACGTAATTAGTACATGCATATAACTCGAACGGGTAGCGAGAGGCGGTGCTAAAATAAAGTCTCCAGAGTGGTTCAACATACCTCATCCAGGCAAACACTGGTGAAATTACTCTTAAATAGCAAATTGGCAAAATATAGATCTAGTGTTACATTGATATTTATTATATCGACTGAAAACGGTAAACATTCACAGATAGTACAAATAGTACAAATCACAGATCAAAACACATAGGTACTCTAGAATGAAGAGGTTTGGCTCGAGTTGTTACGTTAAGTTACGTGAACCGTGATCCCACATCTGTTTTCTTAACTTAAGTGAACCTTAAGTGAACGTTACGTTAAGTAAAAGTTAAGTTGATCGTGATCCCGGCATTAAATTAAGTGAACGTTAGGCTGAGTAAACACGATCGTATGAACTTGTGTATATACTAGGATTATGATTAAAATGTTAATGAGGGGAGTATTGTTGAATTATGTTTTGATGTTGTGTAGTCATGGCTATTAAATTTACGGTACCAAATACGGGATTTGGTGTTCCTACTTGTATTTCAAAGTAACTTCAAAACAAGGAGATTAGACAATTTTGACAGGTTGTCATTGACATACATTTAAAATGCCGATCAACATGTGTCTTAATGTTTATTGATAAAAAAAATTGACGAGATTTATTGGAAGAAACATGATTTTAACTTTTGCTTTATTTTTTTATTTTTTTATATATATATTTATATTTATAGCACATGCACTATATCATTTGGATTTGAAAATTTATTTTGATAAGTGAATGTATACATTTCGTGTTGAAAAATAGCTTTCAATCATTTGATTTATTTGATTTTTATTTAGGAAATAAACTTGGCATAAATACTAATTACTTAAATAAGTAGTCTTCTGATATATGAGCGGGTCGGGTCAAAACACTATAACTCTCATTTTATGAAAAAATTTGTTAGCAATTATTTCTGGTAGCTTATCTCTTGAACTAAAGGTTGTTTTAGTAGTCAGTCAAAGACTATAGGATAGCTAATATCAACGAATGTTTTATTTATTTATAGCTAGACTTACATATTTCACAGAAGTGTAAATAGTGAAGATATCCCATCTAAATTTGTGAGGGTTATCATGTTTTTGACCTGACCCCTCATATAAGGCCTACACACACACACATATATATATATTATAATTTGATAAGCCCATTTCAGGCGATAAAATTACGACCAAACGGCCTATATGCGCAATGGTTCACCTGTACAATCATTCTTTGTTTACATCAACATGGAAACTATGATTTGTGTATGCTTGTATATCAGTAAATAAAATATTTATCTTCGGTTAAAAATTTAAAAAATACGATTCTTACTTGAGTAGTTTGATACAACAAATAGACAGAGAGCTGGGAGATCGATCGTTTTAAAACCATCATCGTCATGTGAAGGGGGGGGGGGAGGGGATATACGTTTTGATTAGAATTAAACACAGGACAGAAAAAATATAGCCTTTGACAAGTAAACCTTTAACTAGAAAGTCGAGTGAGGCATCATTTTATAGAACTTTTCTTTGTCAAAAGTTTTGATGTATTTTAGCACGATAATCTGCAGTCATCCCTACAAATATTCGCTAATATTATTACATTTATTTAAGATTGATTTAAACGCATATTTAAACATATTAGTTCCAATATAATAATGATTACTATTTAAGATATTAGTACATACAATCCTCAAAACTCCATTAACTTTAAATCCTTAAATAGATTCAAGATGATAGGATTTAAATTTTAAAAAATATACTGAAGATTTAAAAATATTGTGACTTAGTTCTCAGAGTTCCTGGCTTCAGATACAGAGGGGCCTGATTCGATCCCCGGCATTCCCAGTATTTTTTTGAGAACAGTGGGTCTGGAACCGGGTCGAACTCTTGTCTTGTGAGAACAAATGAGTTGCTATTTGAACAAGCATGTAACGACTTTGATCTAAAACACTGAGATTAACAGTCGTAGGGTTCGTTGTGCCGACCACATGACACCCTCAATCCGAAAATGTTGTCACTATCATCGGTAACCACTCATTTGGTACAACTCACTTGCGGGATCACGCCATTGAATTGTTTGTTTTAAATTTTAGATATGAATATTTTTAGAGCTTTTATGATACTTATAAGTAGTTCACTCTAACATAGTTAAAGGGCAAACGTAACCATTTTATTAGACCCCAGGCCATTAATTTAGGTACTCATAAATGAGTAAATTAATATTGTAACAAAAATAATTCCATTAAGTTATTATTTTTATTTTCCATAGAAACTAAAAATTAATGTAAACAAAATCAAAATTAAAGAAAATAATTATATAAATTAAGGACATTGCCAACCTGTGACGTCAAAGCAGATCAAGATAGGTTTTCGCATGTTAGTGAAGTTTCGTTTTATTTGGATAGTTTTGGAACTATAACGTTGAAACAAAACCACAAATTCTTAGATAATTCTTAAAATAGTCTTCAGTGTCAAAAAAATATTATTTGCATCATAAAGTAGTTTTTATAAGGTTTTTTAAATCCTCTAAAGCGTAGGCTATTTGTTTGTGTCACAAAAATCGCCTGTAGGAGTCGTCCAACCAAAATGTAGATTAAAAAAGTCCTTGTAAACATATGTTTATCTATAATAGGAAACAAGCAAAAAGGTAATTTTAAGAAGCAAGTCAATGTTTTCACGGCACAAATAGTATAGTGATTGTGTAAACTCGTCAGAGGAAGAGGGGAAATGTTATTTGTTAGTAGGGAAAAAAGAGCCATTTCAAGGTGAGCGGCTCATTTTATTATTTATTTTTATTTTTCGTATATTGACGTCAAAGTGTTCTCAGGTGCATCAATTTAAACTGCAATCCGATTCACAAAATAGGTTTTAAATCTACAAGTAGACGTCATTAAGGAACGTTTACATCCCGCGAGGCATATTTCATAGGCCCGACTTTCTGTATTACTTTTATATTAATACCCGGGTTTCAGTCATATACTTACACAAAAAATAATAGTTTAATTTTATTGTGCACATTATTTTGAATACCAAAAAACACATATACAAAAATATAACAATTTGAAATTGTTGTAACTTTAAATACTTGATTGTGGGAATTTTTATTTGCATAATTTAATAAATATTGCTTTTAGTATTTTGCTAGTCTAACTCGCATAAACATCTGAAAATATAACTCCTTAAATATTTTTAATATACTTCGATACAGAGTGTAACATTAGCAATGCTAGCTAATATTGCATCAATATTACTCATCTCGAATAAAACCAATACATATAGACATCCTGCTGCACTATAAAAGATTTACAAAACCTTTCTATGTCTAAAATATGTGCTTTACTCACCATATAGTCTCAGCCAACAACCATCACACGACTGGTGCACATCAAATAATTTTGAAAAGAAGACAGGCACTAGTTGGAAAAGTGGATCGACGAGACACCAGTATGAGGTGATTTAGGCCTACGCTGATTGGCCTAGCCGGCCAACAGACAACCTCGTTCGATCTTCACTGTCAACTCACCAGATTTCCGGAATGACGTGTCTAGATTACGTGTCTAGATGATGACGGTTGTTAACAAGAGAATCATGCTGCTAGCACGTGTTCGCAACGTGGCGTTATACTTTTAATATGAAAATTCACCCCCCTTCTCCCTTGTAGCCATAAACTAAATCTATATAAAGCTGGTGCTCAGCTAACATGGTTGACTATTAATTCCGACACAACCACGAGAGGTCCTGGTCTGGACTTATACATAATCGCACCAAGATGACAAAATATTAACTCTTTATATTCTGTTAAATATTTAAATATAATCGACCTACAATGGATTTGGGTATTTGAACACTTGGTTAATTATATGATTAAAATCGTTAGGTGTAGGCGTCAGTAATTTCTCACTAGAAGATTTATTTTGGAAAGTAAAATTGTTTTATGGAACACTTAATGTTTCCTTTTGCCACTTGGGCGGTAGTCTCTTTGTAAGATTTAGACTTATTAGTAGGTAGTCACTTTTTATTCTTTTTCTTGTTGGAATATTTGATTTAAATATAAATTTTATTGCACTTGAGGTTATCAATAATTGTTTAACTTTAAAATTGTATAATGTTTAAATCATAGATAAAATTTTGTAGACGTATTTTGTTTGAATAAATTATAAAAGTAATTTATTTCTGATGGTTCATAGGTTATAAATTTAACATTTACCGATTCGTTTAGTGAGAAATTACCAATATTCTAATGTAATATTGCTTTGTTTTATATTATAATGTTAAATGTTAACAATGTGAAATCTTTTTGATTACTTCTAGGTTGGTGGAAGTAATAGTCCCACAGAAGTTTGGGTTTGCCGGGAAGTCAAACCTTTCTGTAATTTATTTTGATCAGAATTGATATTTGAATTTAAATTTAATCTTAAAATTTAATGATATAGTCGGAATTCACAATGGTGATTCAGGCGCTTTGTTAACCGTGTAGAAGAGCTCTTGAAGCTCTTCATTAATATATTAAGGATTCAAAGGTTTAATGGTTTGACCTGTTTGTTTAGTCGGAATTCACAATGGTGATTCAGGCGCTTTGTTAACCGTGTAGAAGAGCTCTTGAAGCTCTTCATTAATATATTAAGGATTCAAAGGTTTAATGGTTTGACCTGTTTGTTTTGTCGGAATTCACAATGGTGATTCAGGCGCTTTGTTAACCGTGTAGAAGAGCTCTTGAAGCTCTTCATTAATATATTAAGGATTCAAAGGTTTAATGGTTTGACCTGTTTGTTTAGTCGGAATTCACAATGGTGATTCAGGCGCTTTGTTAACCGTGTAGAAGAGCTCTTGAAGCTCTTCATTAATATATTAAGGATTCAAAGGTTTAATGGTTTGACCTGTTTGTTTAGTCGGAATTCACAATGGTGATTCAGGCGCTTTGTTAACCGTGTGGAAGAGCTTTTTAAGCTCTTTGGTATTCCAATAATGAAAATACTTTATACCTTTATATTTCAAACTCTTTAAGTTCTTTATTAATATAATAAGGATTCAAAGGTTTAATTATTTAATCTGTTTGTTTAGTCTGTAGTCAAAAGGGCGACTCAGCCGCTTTGTTAACCAAGAAGAGGAGCTCTTTAAGAACTTTATTACTATACTAACGATATGTTATTATTATTATTGGATTTATTCCAGACTAATTCGTATTAATAAATAGTTTATGATATAACTCTTTTGTTTCAAACGTAGTCCTCTTAAAGGTCTGCTATTACTTTGAGATTGTGAAATATATCCTCAAATGTACTGCGCAAGCGCAGTCTCTACCATATTTATTTGTTTTTCAACACTACTCAGTTCGCCTTGTAAGGTGATGCACTATTTATTTACCTCTGTAGTCTTACTTTGAATAAATAATTCCACTTTTTTTTTTTCTCTTAAACTTGCAAATGTTCCTATTTTTGTTACATTACATTCCCAATATATTCCGCCCACCCTCTTCCCGGCTATTGTGGCCTTTGACGGTTAGAGTTGGAGGTGGTGATCGGTACAAGAGCATCAAATAGTTACTATAATGTTACATTGGTGGACACGTAAATTAGATGTACGATGCTTATGCTCTAGTTTTCAAGGTGCTGGGGAGGTCCGGGTTCGAATTACAGCCAGATGTAGAGAAGGTGATATTTCCTACATGGCTTCCCACATTTCCAACTTTAATTTGGTTATATTTCCTTTAAATTATATCTTCCTCATCCTTTACCTAATAGACTAGAGTGATGAAAATGTGCAAAGTCCTGACGGGTGGTGAGACGCGCCGCAAAAACAAAAGTGTAGAGTGAAGCAAATATGTTTGTTTACGCTGTGGCCAGCAACACACCCCGAGTTAGCGAATCCGGCATTTCGACTAGTTTGCATTTGAGACGACTGGTTTAACTCATCACTCTCTCGATTGGTGAAAATGGGGTGATCAGGGTTAGAACCCTCTATACGGTGTATTGATGTTATTTCCTAAATTATTTCCCACTCTTTCTCCATACAAATACGAGTACATTTCTTCTAAAACCTTACTTTCCTCAATCTTATCCCATTAGCGTAATTATTGTATGCGTATAACCCACGAGGGTACTAAGACGCATTAAAAAAACTTATTGAGTGAGCCATTGTTACCGGTTTAAAACAACCTACGCGTCTAACTTTTTTAATACCTGGGAATCACCGCTACGAAGCGCACATAACCTACGACTCTCTTAGGACATAACAATTTACGTTTTTACTTATAAAAAAAACTTCTTTTTAATTGTTTGGGCCGACAATTAGTCGAGGAAGCTTCCCCTCTCATCCCATTTACTGAGATAAGGACTAACCATGTTGTAACCTTATAGGGGGGGGGGGGAGGTCTGTATAAAAAACTCACTCCCTCATAGACAAAATTCAGCCGGTAGAGCACCTAAAAAAACTGAGACTCTAACCTCTCGAGGTATCCGCGGTGATGTAGCAAGGAAGGATATTTTTGGTGGTATTAATGTGGCCCAGTAGAGATAGACATAATTACCAGGTAAACTTACCCTCTGATATGTATCCACGGTAATCCTGTAGCTCGTCGTGAAGTTCTAAATTCTAGTGAAATAAAAGGGTGGGCGCCAGTGAGTTGAGTGATACAAATTAAATTACTCTTATTATAAGCTTGAAAAAGGACCAACAATCTCACCAGAAGGGTGGAACATAAATGTAACAAAATAGAAGTAAAGAAAAGGTCATATGGTAAGTATAGTGAAATTTTAAATATCTAAGACTCAAATACTCAAAGAGTGTATATATATATATATAAAAAAATTGTGGCAGTTGTAATTTTAAAAGAAAGTCCTACCTATCCGGTACCAGAATAATTTATAAATCTAAGCCGTGAAACATTGCGGCATAAGAGCCTTTAAGTAAAATAACATATAAATTGGTGGTAACTGCGAATTAGTGGTCCTGAACTGTCAATAATAATAATAAAAACATCTCACGCGTTTTCCTGTAGTACTTGAGGTGATGACGCCAAACACAAGTTGTATACCATTCTCTGACAATGGCTGCAGCACTCACACTTCTAGATCTTCAAAATGAACAATCGTCCCCGTTTCAGAGAAAATTGAGGTCCAGTCCTCGACTCTAACCAGCGCTCGCTGATGGAACGAAAAACTTCGTACCTCAAATCTAATCCTTTTTATTTACATTCACATTTAGTTCATGTCTCAAAACAAGCGCGTCACTTTTCTTTATGAGTCCTTTTTCTCTCATAGCTTCTAACAATGATTGCCATGGTAAACAAAACAAACAAAAATAAAACCATAGAGGTTGCAAAATTATAGAGGTTTATAGAGAGGATGGATGGACTTAGTTATTTCAAGCTGCCATCAGGGGATGCAACATATGTAAACGAATTGTAATGTCCCACCTCCTTCATGAACACATGAATTTGGACGGGATATTGTTTACAATGTGAAAAGTAGTTAAGTTAATGGCGTCTGGCTTCCTTACCATTGGGATAAATAAGACGACTCTTTTAAAATACTTTTTTAATTCTGAGATTTTACAATTGGATCTAAGTGTAGTTCTCTAACCGAAGCCATGATGATTTGGGTGGAGGGGGGTGGAGGATAACTTTAAACTTTATTTTCTATTATAAGAAAGTTTTAATATATATTTTTATTAATGTCATGCTTGTAAAATATTTAGGAGATTAAATTGGTTTAAAATATAGGAATAGCAGCCAATGACGTGTCATGGAGTGTTGTTATGGTAACCAGCGTTTGTTTAAAGTATCCCTGTAATATATTCACTCCTACTCTGTCCCCATTTGACCAATCATACATAGACTCTACTTTACATACATCACAAAGAAATGTTGATACCTTAATAATAAGTGTTCTACTGAGGGATATGTTCTCTACCACTCTGTTTATATTTAACCAATCATTCATAGATTCTGCTTGACGTACCTCACATGGGGACGTTGATACCTGACCAATGTGTGGTCTATTGAGTGATATATTATATCCCACTATGTCCCAATTTGACCATTCATACATGTCTCTGCCCGAAATACCTTACATGGGACTGTTGATACCTGACCAATGAATGTTCTACTGAGTTATATGTTATCCCCCACTCTGACCACATTTGACCAATCACACACAGGCTCTGCTCTATATACCTCACATTGGAATTTATTTCCATTGATACCTGAACAATGAGTGTTCTTACTCGGCGATGAGCACTAATCAGGGGTACGGTTTAAGTTAACTCTGTTTACTCTGGCGACACGACGTGACACAGTACTGGTAGTCAAATTCTTGCTCCCTCCCTTTATATTCATGATATGTGATTTCTAGAAAATTATACAGCTCTACAAAGAGATGATATTTATAAATCACGAAAATTTTGTTACTGTTTCGTCCAATATATATTTAAGGCTATTCGTTGGAGAGTTTGAATTTGTTTATATGCAAACCAAAATGTATAGCTTATGAGATTCAATACAATATTATTTATTCACTATAGATATAAAGCATTTATAAAAGAATATGTCAAAAACATATTTTTCAAATGCAATAGTATTGATAACAAATTGAAGTTAATGATCAGTAGATCAAATGTGTAGTTATCTGAACATCTTATGGATCAAGTTACTGTCTTGAGCTGAAAATGTATTTATATGTATTTTTATTAGATTACTGATATGGAATTAAACTAAACACCCGAAAGATAAAAATTACTTTGGCATAAGATTTAAAGCCCGATATTAGCACCATTGTTGTAACGTTAACACTATTGTTGCAAATAAAAGGTTTCAAATTTCTGATTAAAAATACAGAGTTAGTCTTTTTGTTTTATACAAGGGAGCCTACTCTTTTCCTTTTATAATAAGATACTATGTTGGAATTATTTTTACTTAAGATGATGACAGTACAGATTTGATTTTTAAATGCTGCCCCATAAGTGTTTTTAATGTTCAATGTAGTCCTCATGATCAAACGTGATGTCATGCCTGCTTAGACCATCACACAACCGAAGTGGGTTCAAATATTGTTATATTTCCTATTAACTGCCCTCCTAATCCTCAACTCCTTAGATTAGGTCAGCAATAACCTTTTTGTTGGACCCATCACCGAGATTTGTTTTTTCGTATTCTAATTTATTTGAGATATTTAACGTGACTTTCTGAACTGAAAATTTCTATGAGCGAGCATGAAAAGCCCTATACATTATTATGCCCGGAAAGGTGTTTTAATAAACATGCCAGGATTATTTTACATACCACAATCGACATGGGACCTACATCTCTACTCCCTCTCCGAAGGAAGTTGCGTTATGGATTTTTATCGCTCAAGAAAAATCCGTCGACCCTGATTGGGTTTGAACCCACGAACATTGGTTCTTGAGGCGATCACTTTGCTCCAAGACCACCAAGGTCGACTTAATCTACTCTTAAAGTGTCCATATTCATCTTCTGACTCCTCTTCAAACTAATATAGAACAGGAGTTCAGCCAGTGGAAAGTTTCAAGCGGAGTCATTAAAATGCTTTAAATAGAAGACAGCTGGAAAAACATAATGGATAACGGTGCATCTATCAATCTTCAATGGGTTCAAACATTTTGGTTGAAAATTATTATGTTCTCTTCACCATTCTTAAATAAACGTTGACAAAGTCCTTAACTGTTAAATAAACAATTTAAATATATTTAATGACAATGGGCTTAAGACTTTTATCATCTACAGGATTCTGCAAGCTACGGCCCATGGGCATCATCCGGCCCACCCAAGATATTATCAAAAAACAAACAAATTGATTGTTCACCTTCGTTATTTCTTATCCACGCTGTATATATGACATGTCCAGTTCATTTACACACGCGTTCTTCCCCCATGACACCAATCCAGAGTTATGTTGGAATTGCAAGCCCTCATTAAACCACAGTGTAAGAGACAGCTGGTATCACTCTCTATAACAACACCAGAATGACTTTTGTCAAGGCATTCAATGCAAAAATTATGCTACTTGAAGGAAGGTGAACATGTCTGCATTGGTTCATTTCCCGTGTTGTGAAAAATGTCATAAATAATGTTAAGCACAATTTCCTTCTTAATTTCTCGTACAAAAATATTCCAAGGATAATATTCTGATCTTGATGGAGAGACAGATGATATAAGCCTGTTTTAAAATCCATTCGACTGCAATGTTGAAACCATTCTAGTCAGTTTAAAATGAAAATTATTGATCCTCAATTAGATGACATGCTGAAACACAAGTATAAAGAAGAAAATCTGATCCAATTTTATAAATATCTGTAATCTGAGCAGTTTCTGAGCTTGAAGCAATTATATTGTGGATATGTGTCAGTTTCTGGCTAAAAAACCTGTGTGAAAAAATTTCTCAAGAATGAATTATGTCGATCACTAAGGAACTTCACCTTGAAGAGGCTACACACCAGAAAGCTCTGAATCTCCTCAAACATGTAAGGGAAGCATCGGACAGGGATGTCCTCCGGATCGGCGGGTTTGTTTCGTGGCTCGGCTACAATCTTCAGTGGCTGGGCTACGCCGTCGCCCGCATTTATAGGAGATGTCCGAAAATCGCCAACTACTTGATGAACCTGCCCAGATAGACCCAATCGAAATGGTGGATAGATACAGAGGAACCAGTGACAATCTTTGCGGATGCGACCCCATGGACCATGGCGGCCTACAATCCATCCATTCCAGAATCCATGGTCCAGGGGTTCAGAGAGACCTTAGAAATAAATGCTACAGAGGTCGCCGCAGCCTGTATAGCGTTACAATGGGAGTTCAGGAGCAGACATTCGAACCCAGTTAGAATAGGACTTGATAATATTGCCGCGTGCTTTGCAGTAAAATCCGGTAAGGGCTTGTGTTTTAACAATAAACTTGTCCGGATGATGCACCTGTTAGTTATCAACCAGCTTAGGACAACAGATTGGGACACATTCTGGGTCCCCACTCAACTTAACCCAGCGGACCCACCATCCAGAATGGTCATGGACGAGTTGCTGCTAGAGGCTCGGACAGCTGCCCGAGTCTCACTCACTGACGTACCAGAAGACTTATTCTCATACTTGTACATTTAACTGACTGGTAAAATAATAATAATTCACTTGTACCTCTTGTATTAACATGTAATATGTATAATAATAAAGGCATTAGCCGCTTCCCCTTCTCTTCGCCTCGGCTGTCCCTCCCGGGACCCTCCAGTGCATACCGCCCGTGGCGAAAAGTATATAAAGCCACTGAAGGGAAGTTTCGGGAGTCAGTCGGAGCGAGGAGAGGGGGCAGCAACAACAAACATGTTACTTCAACAACATCCCAACGGTCTCTCTCTCTCTCTCTCTCACGGCTGCCTCCGGTCCTCCTCTGTACCGACTGCTCCAGCCCTCTCCTGCACCCCACCTTTTATACTTTTTTGTATATCGAGCGTGCGGGTTACAGAGGAGGGCCGGAGGCAGCCACGAGAGAGATAGAGACCGTTGGGACCTTTATTTAAGGAGGATACAGTACAATTAAATACAATGTTACAAAAATACTTGTGGAGCTCTTAACATAGTGCATATAAGAAGGTCTCTTCTTTACCAGGTCTATCAGCGTCTTTGGCCTCTTCCGCGCGATCTTGGTGCGTTGTAGCGCCCTCCACCTCCAGCCGACGGGAGTGCCGTGGTCCTGGTTTAGACTGGAACCACTGGCGGTGGTGGTATAAACCCTGTAGAGTATATCGCCGCCGGATCCCCACCAGCTGCAGCGATGGCTGTGGGCCACCCTTTTGTGAGGGCGATGTACAGGACGTTCATTCGGTGTACTAGCAGACCCCTGGTGTCCGGAGTCATCGCCCTATAACTCGAGGCCATGGCTAGCAGGAAGTTGACCTGATGTTTATCCCTTCCAGCGGGTAGTTCTGCGCCCTTTGCTTTCAGGGCCAGTGCTAGCCGTAGTGATTGCGTCTCGCCTACGTCTAGCGTTGCAGCATTTGGAGGCCGTAACGATGACCACGCTTCTTCGGTCGGTTGTAGATCCTCAGTGGTCATCTGCGGCGCTGCCCTAGGAGAGCCCGAGGCTGCCTCCAGGTTCCTGATGTGGTCTTCAAACATCTGTGATAATTCCTGGATCGCACGGAGGAGTTGTCTGTTATCCGGAGCGTCCGTAGTTTCGTCGTCCTTCCAGAACAGGACCTTCTGAAGTGGGCTGACGGCCGGACTTCTGTGATGAATTCTGGATGGTGAGGTCGCTGCCTCATCGATCAGCAGTTGATCCGTAGGGAGGGGAGTCCTGGATCTGTCTGGTGATGTACTGTTCGATTCGGGTGAGGTTTCTACCGGGCTGCCTGTAACCGATACTGTCTTGCCCGAACGCAGATCCAGCGTGGAGCTTTGGCCCCTAGTAAGTTCTTCTGAGGTTGTCTGGCTAACGTTCTCAAGCAGAGTCCTTGTAATGTTTTCTTTAATATTCTTGAGGTCCTTCTTATGTTTTTCTGATTGTTCAATGATCTTTTCGATGCACTTGGACATTAGATGCAATTTCCTCTGGGTAGTCCTGCTAGCAATTTCCTTGGGGTAGTCTTGCTTGTTGTTTGTTTTCCCTCCCGCTGTAAAACAACGCACCAAGATCAAGCGGAAGAGGCCAACGACGCTGATAGACCTGGTAAAGAAGAGACCTTATCTTATGTGCACTATGTTAAGAGCTCCACATGCATTTTTGTAATATTGTATTTAATTGTACTGTATCCTCCTTGAATAAAGATCCCAACGGTCCATTGAAACAAACAAAATCAGACATAAGATGATCAATATAGTCTCACGTTGATGTACCTCACTGTTCAGTCAGCCTTCTTTCCTTCGCACTTGCACCGGCCGCTTCACCCTCCCTCCCTACTGCCGGTCCGGCCCACAGTCCATGTTGTCTGAGCCGTCCGTGACGCTCTTACCTCTGCTCTCTGCGCCAGCGCTTCCTATTGGCTCGCGTGATGGACACTGTTTCTAACGGTTTCTCGCGCCAATAGGAAGCCCCCATTTTCCCCATTGGTCAAGGCCGGGCAGTGGTGGGGGGGTATATAACACGGTGATCTCTGGAGCTATTTTTAGTGGTGACCCAACCTTGGAGAACCACCATTATGAAAGAGCATAATAAACCATCTTTATTCGTTTGAAAAGAGCATTTCATCGTCACTCCCTATCCTCCCACGACTATCCCGACCTCCCACCGCGACTCCGTGTTGCCGGGATGGTTATCCTGCCTCCCACCGCGACTCGGTGTTGCCGGGACTGTTCCCCTGCCTCCCACCGCGACTCCATGTTGCCGGGACAGATCCTTACCTCCCACCGCGACTTCGTGTTGCCGGGATTCTGACCTATCTGTTTTATCCCCCCCATCTCCCTTCCTTACTCCCATCCACTGGACCCACGAGATCGACGCCTGACAACCACCGTCGCCCGGAAACTGGACTTCGACGAGACAAAACCACTCCACGCGAAGTCGCAGTAAATGGGATAACAGTTCTGGCGCCTAAACGTGGGGCCAATCAAGACACAGGACGGATGTCCAACGGACCGACTACACGACCCCAGAACACCGCACAACACTTCCGGGAGTGAACAAAACCCGGTGGCGCCCAAACAACCTCACCGAAGAAGACGACTTCACCAAAGAAAACTCACCGAAGAAGACTACCTCACCAGAGAAGACGAACTCACAAACAAATACAACCTCACCAACGAAGACAACCTCACCAACGAAGACAACCTCACCAAGGAATACGACCTCGCCAAAGAAGACGACCTCACCAAAGAAGACGACCTTACTAAAGAAGTCGACCTTACCAAAGAAGGCAAAATGGTGATGACCAGGAGTCAAAAGTGTACCAACCCATCGTGTACCCCAGGAGGGGACCGACACTATGTAACCTGCATAAACTGCCAAAAACCCTATCATCACCTTTGCATTGGATGGACAGACGAACCACGTGACATCAATGAACCAGCCTACCGCTGCACCTCCTGCACTGAAACACCGGCGGAAGTACGATATTGCCCAGGGTTAACCTGTACTGGCGAAGACGGCCCAGAGATTGTCTGTGAGGACTGTAGACAATACTACCATTACCAGTGTCTGGGCTGGAAAAATGAACCCAGAGACCTGAGGGGCCTCTTCTTCCGTTGCCCACCATGCCAACGACCCACCTCATCAAGCGCCAGCGCACCACCATACCGGCCACACTTGACTACCACCTACCAACGCCCATGTTCAAGCCCTTACCACCTACCAACTCTACCAGATTTTCACGGTCGAGGACATGAAGACCCTACTACTTTTACTCAACGCTGTGAGGTTCAGCTCAGGACCGCTCAAATAGACCCACTAGAATGGGTACATACTACCCAAAAACAGCTTAAGGACACCGCCGCTCAGTGGTGGAAGCTTTATGGTGAATATATTACAACTTGGGAAGAATTCAAACAAAGACTAACGCACCACTTCGCCAGTACAACCACCATAGCCTCTCTCCACGCGGAGCTGTACGGAAAGGAACAGGCCCAGTCTGAACCCGTCGAGATATTCCTTCGACACAAGGTACGATTGCATCAACGCTTGGCCCCCACCACGCCATCATCAGAGATAATACCGCTGTTAATAGAATTGGTCCGACCAGGACTAAGACCTTTTCTGCGAGCCCCACACCCTCAAGAATTAGAAGAACTTATCACTAGGGCTGTATCAGTGGAACGTGACCTGGCTAAAAATCTGGCAACAGGGACGACACGCTCCATCAAGACCCCGACAACTGCATCTGACCCACGACCTCCAAAATGTTACCACTGCCCAGGGTACCACTTTCACCGGGACTGCCCAGTGCTAAATCAACGCTACCCAGAGAAAGACATATCGGGAAACGCCAAGCCAGAGGACAACAGGGCCCCGCCTCTGGGAGACAGGAACCAGGGCCGCCACCAGTAATCAACAGCGTCAACCCTCAACATCCCAACCACTCCCCAGGGTTCTGTGTGAAACTCCTCATGGTCCTCTACTAGCCCTCTTAGATACCGGGGCTACTGCTAATTTTATTCTATACCAACACCTTACCCTTCAAACAGGAAAAATTTAATTCCTTTCCCCACACCCATCCACCTAGCCAAGGTTGGGAGTAACCTCGCCATCCGAGGCCAGATCACCTTACCCATAACCATGCAAAGGCTACAACTCAACGTCACGTTCCTGGTATCTGATGAGCTACGAGAACCATTGATTTTGGGACA
Organism: Timema cristinae; assembly: GCA_039000515.1. NCBI lineage: Eukaryota > Metazoa > Arthropoda > Insecta > Phasmatodea > Timematidae > Timema > Timema cristinae. The sequence continues at coordinate 11,121 of JBCFYV010001005.1, read as the reverse complement.
ACCATGGTTCACAGAACAGAAAGTAATCCTGGACTACGAGAACAGCCGAGTGCTATTTGGAAACCAAGAGCGTCATACTCTGTACTGGATTGCAAGACTCAATGAGAATCCCCCTCCGGTTCCTCAAGACCAAATCAGACAACATGCCCCAATAGAGTATCAAGGACAACTACTCAGACTACTAGACCAACACCGAGCAGTTTTCAACACCCAAGGACCACTGCGAAGAACACGCAGCATCAATCATCAAATTCGACTTAAAGATAATCAACGGATTATGGTACGGCCTTACCGTTACTCCCCACCAAGAGCGCGCTAATTGAAGACCAGGTTCAGGAGATGAAATCCCAGGGGATAATAGAACCTGGAAACTCGGAATATAATTCACCCATTGTAATTGTGGATAAAAAGGACAAAACTCCCCGTTTCTGCATTGATTTCCGACAACTGAACACCGCCACTATCGATGTCACTCCACCCGCCGTCAACGTACATGACACCCTTCGAGATCTGGGAGACGCAGAAATATTTACCACCCTCGATATGAAATCAGGCTACTGGCAGATTCCCCTACACCCCGATTCAAAACCACTGACTGCTTTCACCACCCCTACTGGAGAAACCTTGCAATTTACAGTTATGCTTTTTGGGTTAAAGGGAGCACCAAGTACCTTCCAGCGACTGATGAGCCAAGAAGTGTTAGCAGGGTACACCGGCCAGTTCTGTTTCGCCTACCTAGACGACGTGATAATCTACTCAAAGACATGGGGAGAGCACCTCACCCACTTGAGCAAGGTTTTAGAAAGATTTGAGCTCCATCAACTGACCTGCAATCTGGCCAAATGCCAGTTCGGCAAGACGGAGCTAGAGTACCTGGGCCATATCGTTTCTAGCCACGGAAACGCCCCACAACCACAGACGATCAAGGCAATCACGGAAGCCCACCACCAAGAAACCGTAAACAGCTCCGACAACTCCTGGGCCTCTGCAATTGGCTACGGGAATTCGTGCCCCAGATGTCGGAAGTAACAGCACCTCTCACCGAACTTCTAAGAACCAAATCCAGATGGATATGGAACTCCAAGACAGAAGCCGCTCTCCACAGGCTTAAAGAAGCATTCCGGGACCTACCACCCTTAAGCCGCCCAGATCCATCACGAACATTCACCCTACAAACCGACGCTAGCGGGATTGGACTAGGGGCAGTCCTGTACCAAGAAGATGATATGGGCAAGCGAATCATCAGTCATGCCAGTGCAAAGCTAACCCCTACCGAGCAACGGTACCATAGCAACGAGCAGGAGTGCCTCGCTATTGTCTGGGCCATCAAGAGATATAGACATTACTTAGAAGATAAACCCTTCATACTGCGCACTGATAACCGAGCTCTCACCTGGCTGAACACGATAAAAGATCAACGGACCAAGCTAACGCGGTGGGCACTCCTACTCCAAGAGTTCCAATTTTCCCTAGAACATTGTCCGGGAAAACTGAACGATCTACCTGATGCGTTGTCACGTCAACCCGATAGCGAGAACACCAGTTCAGCGACTCAAGACTGGGACCGGATGACTCCGCCATCGGTCACAGGGTTAGCCCCACCCGAACCCGAGGTCATACTAGTCCTACAACCCCAAGAGGAACCTCTACATGAGTTAGTCAAGACAGAACAAAGACAGGATGCAGACATCCAAACTCTAGTGAACCATTGGAAGACTCTGGACAGCCTAAAGCAACCCCCACCAAAACAACCGATGCTCGGTTCTGGAATGAACACCATGTTAAAGAAGAGAATATCTGGAGACGCGAAGGAAGGGAAGGACCATGGAAACTCATCGTTCCAGCTCAAATCAGGCAACAGGTCATTTGGACATACCACGACCACCCTCAGGCAGGGCACCCGGGAGAAGACGAAACGACACGAGCCATTCAGCGAGGCTACACCTGGAAAGGCCTCCGAACGGAAGTCAGCAACTACGTTCGAAACTGCATGCTCTGTGCCTGTCGTAAGACCGGGGGGTATCAAGGGGCAGAGCCACTAAGACCCCGTCAACCACAACGCCCCTGGAAAGTGGTAGCCTTAGACCTCATGGGGCCATACCCCCGAAGTCGCAGAGGAAAGAAGTTCATCCTAGTGATTACGGATCTCTTCTCAAGATGGGTAGAAGTATTTCCACTCGCGTCAACAGAGGTCAGACAGATAATCCAGACGATGGAACAACAATTCTTCCCACGATGGGGATACCCAAAACATCTCCTGTCCGACAATGGTCCCCAGTTCATTAGCCGAGCTTGGGCGAACGCCTGTCAAAAGTGGGATGTCGAAGCCTGGACAACCCCAATCTACCACCCCCAAGCCAACCCCACGGAAAGAAGGAACCAGGAACTAAAGAAGGGAATCCGACTCCAAATCTCGGAGAATCATCGAGAATGGGATACCTTCCTGCCTATGATCGCCTTCAATCTACGATGCCGCAAGAATGGGGCCACCGGAATGTCTCCGAGTGAACTACTACTTGGCCGAACGCTATACAGGCCCGGGAGTGGAGGTTTGAAACCCCAGTACGCGAGCAGGAAGACAACGAGCCCCCCAGCCAAGGAACCCTCCAAAGAGAAGAACAGGCACGAGTCAATCAAGCCAATTACCAACAACGGTACACCCACCCTCCAACACGGGCCGCCCAACCCTTTCAAAACGGTGATTTGGTACTGGTCCGCACCCAACCCCTCTCTAACGCAACAGAGGCCTACTACGCCGGCTTTGCCCCCAAATGGGAAGGACCCTACCCGGTGAGCAAACGAAGAGGAGGGGTCTACTGGGTTACCTACCCGAATGGTCGATCCAAAAAAAATACACAGGGAACAGCTGCGTCCCGCACCCTCCAATGAGTTTATCAGGAAGCAACAGCTACAAGAACGACCCCCAACAGTGGACCCCGAACCCACTAGCTCTGGGGACACCAAGGAGCTGGACCCTCCTCCATCAAGTAGTGCAGAATGGAGTACCAGACTTCGACCTCGCCGACCTCCCAAGACAGAGTGAGGCCGAAGAGCCGGGCACACGGCTACCCAAGGGCCGTGCGTGACACAATGCGTGGTCACACCAACCAGTGTGGGATACATAACTCAGTGCGTGACGTGAACATCATGGGTCGGGACTCCCCAACTCAGTGCGTGACGTGAACATAATGGGTCGTGTCTCCCCCAACACAGTGCGTGACGTGAACATAATGGTGCGTGGTTCCACAACCAAGTGCGTGACGCCAACATCACGGTGCGTGGTGAAAACCACACCCACTGTGGCTACCCCACTCAATAAACACTGTCAAAGTGTGGCCCTAAAAAGGGCTGATTATGTGCGATAATTGTTGGCCCTAGAAAGGGCCATCTTATTTACTGTATTTGTTGGCCCTAAAAAGGGCCGATGTGTCTTTTTTTTAAATTATTATTATTATTATTTATCTGTCATATATCAGCTGTTACGTTATCCTTGTCAATAGGAACTATTGAAAGCAATCGGTGTTGAAATTAAGATTTTTGTTGCGTATCGGTGGCCCTATAAAGGGCCGTTTTTTTGCCATATTTTATTGGCCCTAAAAAGGGCAGATTATGTGTTGATTTTTTTAAATTTTTGTTGGCCCTATAAAGGGCCGTGGTGTCTTTCCGTTATTTTTTATTTGTCATATAATAACTTTTTTTTTCTGTGTCAATAGGAACTAGTGAATCCAATCTCTGTTAAAATTATTATTAACTTAGCCCTAAGGATACATATATAAATAATTTGTTGATGTAAAATTTATGTAGACCAGAGGTCACCCGTGTGCAAGTGCGCAAGCCAGTGTGGGGGATTGATGTACCTCACTGTTCAGTCAGCCTTCTTTCCTTCGCACTTGCACCGGCCGCTTCACCCTCCCTCCCTACTGCCGGTCCGGCCCACAGTCCATGTTGTCTGAGCCGTCCGTGACGCTCTTACCTCTGCTCTCTGCGCCAGCGCTTCCTATTGGCTCGCGTGATGGACACTGTTTCTAACGGTTTCTCGCGCCAATAGGAAGCCCCCATTTTCCCCATTGGTCAAGGCCGGGCAGTGGTGGGGGGGTATATAACACGGTGATCTCTGGAGCTATTTTTAGTGGTGACCCAACCTTGGAGAACCACCATTATGAAAGAGCATAATAAACCATCTTTATTCGTTTGAAAAGAGCATTTCATCGTCACTCCCTATCCTCCCACGACTATCCCGACCTCCCACCGCGACTCCGTGTTGCCGGGATGGTTATCCTGCCTCCCACCGCGACTCGGTGTTGCCGGGACTGTTCCCCTGCCTCCCACCGCGACTCCATGTTGCCGGGACAGATCCTTACCTCCCACCGCGACTTCGTGTTGCCGGGATTCTGACCTATCTGTTTTATCCCCCCCATCTCCCTTCCTTACTCCCATCCACTGGACCCACGAGATCGACGCCTGACAACCACCGTCGCCCGGAAACTGGACTTCGACGAGACAAAACCACTCCACGCGAAGTCGCAGTAAATGGGATAACAACGTGCCATGAGCAAGATTAAGGTTACGTCTAGGAGCTACCATAGGACGCCGCGCCGTCACGTAGGATGCCGTAGATACGGCGTCCCTGTAGCATGGCTTGTTGCTAGTTCCACATTCCCGAACAACATGCTCAGCTGTTGCTTCCTCTCCACAGTCGTAGTTCCTTGTCTCAGTTAGTCCTCTGTCATTTAGAAACACTTTGTATGGCCCATGTCCTGTAATGTCGTACACAAGCCCCTGGGTAGGTTAAAGGTGTTTGAGGTTCAGGCATTCATATATGCTCTGAAACATGTCGTAGGTTCGTTTACCCCCTGTTTGATGCTAACCAAGTTGTTTTACCACTTGTCTTGCAGACTTATTCTTATCCCCAATGACATCGTAATTTCAACATGGTCAATGTTTCTACTCTGCAGTAGTCACGTTTTTTCATCCAGGACATTGTACCCCCATTCAACCATCTGTGTCTTGGTCTTCCTCTCGGACTCCTACCTGCCCCCACCACCTCGATATCCAACATCCTCCTGGACATCCTTTCCCTCTCCATTCCTTTCACATGGCCATACCACCTTAGTCGTGACTTCTCTAGCCTGTCATGGGCTGGCTCTTCCTGTACTATTCCTCTTTCTGTCTCATTTCTTATCCTGTCAAATTTCACACTAATCCTGCTTCTCAGAAATCGTATGTCACTCTCCTGCATTCTGCTCTTACCCTGTTCCTTCATTACCCACGTTTCTGCAGCGCACGACAGTAATGGTAGGTAATAGACATTATAGATCACTCCCTGGCACTTGTCTGGCATATCCCTATCTTTCCACACACTTGAATTATAGATTGATGTAGCCAAACACGCATATATATATATATATATATATATATATATATATATATATATATATATATACGTGTGTGTGTGTATGTGTTATAGTATGCCCCTCATACTACCCCTTCCCTCCTCTAAACCCATCCCCCACCTCTCTCCTCTCCCCCAGTAAATTTCTGGGGCTAGTTTTTGTTGAACCAGCGTGTACATGTAAAGTAATCAAACTGTTGTAGTGCTGAGCGCGCGTCTGCCGTTCAAGAGGTGTACTATAATAACGGTCGCTGATAATTCAGGTATTCAAGAATGTTCCTCAACTGCAGCCCTGCACTTAGTACGACATTTAGTTCCTCGCGGGTCCGCCAGGGGGAATGTTCGTTCCCGTAATATGGGTGTTTTATGGGACGGCACGTTTTCATTTCAATCTTAGTCAAATAATAACGGGAAGTACCAAGTTTTTACCTAATATCTAACAATTTTACACACATAAATGTTTTAAATTTTGAATTAATTATTACAATCCAATCTTACTTAAAAATGAACTCGTTAATTGCGTTTACGGTTGAACATTATTACGTTTGACCAGTAAACTATTTGGAATAAAGAGCCAGTGATTTAGAATTTTTTTAAAAGAGTTTGATTGTCACTTTGACTTTTATTGAGATTTAGAAAGTATTTGACATGCCGTTGGACATATCAGAGTAGACTATCTCGTGAACTGAAGAGTGAAAATCTTTGGTGCTTTATATTATTTTCGTACATTGCTCTTAGTATTTATATTTATCTAGTGTTAAGGTTATTTCCTCAAATAGAGCTGAAATTATTTTTTAATTTGAAATCATTTGAGGCGATGCACATTCGTGATGGAGTAACAAGTTAATTATGCCATCAAGATCAATGGCAACTGTTTATAGCAAACAAATGTTGTGCTGAAAACTTTGCTATAGATCCTCTTAGCTCCAGTTGATCTTAGCAATTATTTGAATCATTGTTCAAAAACGCGCTGCTACTACTACTTGAAATATAATATACTTTGTGAAATCATAAATAATTTTTTTTTAATAGCTGACACCAACAAAATCTCTTTATACCAATGGTCTAAAATATATACTCCACAATGCTTGTGAAGCTAATAAGTGATATAAAAATGACAAAACTGATTAAATGTTTGTGCTAAGTAATCTTATAACGGTTGAGTTTTTAGTTTCCCAAACAAGATTATTTTGTATTAGTGTGGCAGTTAATTGTGTAAAAAATATTGTAATATTCATCTTCTGAAAAAATTTTCATCGAACAAAGGTTACGATTTGTGTTAACTGACAAATTCTATAATATTATTGTTTTCACCAAATAAATAAATTTAGACCCGGTGAGGAATTATTTAATGCCAATCATCTAAACATTTTTTTAAATATTTTGTTTACATTAGTTGTATTTTGAGCTGAGTCTAAGAATGTTTAAATCTAATTGAAAATCTTTTGTCTATAAACCATCCGAATATACATCTAGTAAAGATGAATATGCTAATCAGCTAATCTGGAGTAGATATTTCATGGTGTTAATTTAATAAACAAGTAACCTTTTAGCAAATTGTCTGATGGTTAGTAGCCATATTTGAAGGTTTTTTTTAACAATTGTTCTGAGCACATCTAGCAATGACAAAGCTTATGATAGCTATAAGTTGACCCTAAGTGTGTAATGTCAAAGTGTGAACGGGTGAAATGATGACGTCACGAGACATGAAGCGCTCAGCGTGCACGGCAACTGTTCTGTTTCTCCTCCTGGTCTCGTGGTGGTGCACCCTAGTCAGGCCCAGTTTAGAGCCCCTTGAGGTGATCACAGCAAGCGTTCAGGTGAGCTTAATCCAACCCCACGCAACGCCAGTCAACACTTCTTTCAAAGACCCGCCCCGGAGACCTGGCAGCGTACGCCGTCATCCCTCTGTGCCCCAGTTCATGCTGGACCTATACCGCACCGGGACGCCAGCGGATGTCGTCAGGAGTTTGACGCCCAGACGCATGGGTGAGATAATGACTTTCAGAGCCTCAGAAACTCTGCTGGAACCAAGAACGATTTGTCTCTGTTTAGTCGGACATTTGCTATTTTACTTTGTTATGTTCTGATGAAAGTTAATTAAATATAAATGCTTCCTACATTATTTTCTGGTTTGATTCCAGAGGCCTGTTTCATAAAACTACAAGTCTACAATTTATAATTTACAAGTTACAAGTTACAAGTGCATGTTTCATAAAGAAAATGGTTTGAATTGTAAATTCTTGTGCACTTGATTAAGTTATGTACAAGTCAGCGGTTTTATTTACAATTGACATATTAATACATCCAAATTAGTCTTTACTGTCACAGCAACCAAAAGTACACTAATTATTTTAAAAGATTTGGTTACAGATGTAGTTAAATATTAAATTTATCATTTATTAAAAATATTAGTGAACCTAAATAAGTTAAATTTTGTTTGAAGCTTTCTGAAGTTGAGTTAGTAAAAAGTTACTAACTGAGGTGGATTATATAAATTTTATTTGTTTTTGAGGTTCACCATTACTGTGCGGCACTGTGTAATTTATTCTTCCCTAAACTAAGGCAGTTTGTAATTTATTTTGTACAGCCATAGTGACCTACTTATTGTAATAGTTTCTCATTGTCAATTCACTCATTTGAGACCATTTATACGTGGCCGTCTCCTAATCTCAATAATCACTCATCTACACCCTCATTATAAGTCTATAAACATAATATTCATGTTACTCAAAATATTTTCACACCTAATTTATTCATTAAATTAGTATACTGGAATAATTATTTACTAATAACCTGTTAAATTTACACTTAGAAAGTATTTTACCTACTTTCTTAGACTTGTAGAGAATAATCCTGGCTTTACAAGTATTTCTAAACTACAAGTACCTTTATGGAACCAAGTTATAAAATTACTTTTAAAACACAAATCGTAAAATTTCTCTTGTAGCTATAAAAGTTTACTTGTAGTTTTATGAAAGAGTCCCCTGGCGTTGCCTAGAATAGTAGATTTCTTAATGTCTTTCTTATGTTACCCTGAGATTAAAATTCGTTTACTATTTACCTCATAATAATGTATTTCTTCCAGTGGCGTATTCTGAGAAAAATTAATAGTTATGTTGTACTCTAAAAGTTGCAACGGAGATTTGGGGGCCGAGAACCCCCCACCACCGTTGTTCAAGAACGTCAAGGGATTATTTCAAGGGATATATTTGAATATGTGTTCATATATAACCGTGGTTATAAAACATTTATTATTTCCCTTTAACTGTATGCTATCTTAGAAAATTTTGAGCCCCCCCCCCCCCCCCTCCCTCCCTCTTCCACTCCCATATTCTCTCTTCTTTTATTTATCCATAACGATGATTACCATCCACTCAAAATATTATAAAAGTAACTCCATGGTGTCAGCCCGCATTCAGGCTACACATACCGAGTGGCTACAAAATTATTTGCAAATTAGTGCCAACTCTTGCGAATAGAGGGTGTCATCTGGTCAGCACAACAATGACTCCAGCCATTAAGCTCGGCTTTCTATACCGGAGCCCTTACTACTTTATTCGAGTAGATCCTTATTTATCCACTCTAGGCTGAATCTAACCCGTTCCAGAACCACTGCTTCTCAGATAATCTGGACATGCCGGGAATCAAACATGGGACCTCTGGGTCCGTAGTCAGAACCTATGACCACTAGACTACATAGGTGGCCGTCAAATTGTAATGATATCTACATGGTTATAAATTTATGTAAATATTAATGTCGGGGCTAAGAGTGGTATGGGCACATTTCTGAGTGCATATTTATAATTAGCTGAGTGTAATTAAATCACACAGTTAGCAATACTCAAGGCAAACAATCATAATAAGAGTAAAATGAAGTGATACATCGATCAAGCGTCCATCAGATCTTGGTGAGAGGAAACCAGGTGGAGTGTCCAACTCATGTTGTAATTAAAACTATTGCTTAAAGCCTAACTTATCACACAAAATGCTGCTTGGAAACAAACGAGTCTCCCAACTTGAGAATTTATGCTCCAGAAGCTATTTAGATTCGTAAACTTTGACTAACATAGGGGAGATTATCTCGGACTATTAATACTCTATCGCTACGTCATTGGTTTATTGCTAAGCTATTTACACATATCTTTTGCTGTAAGCAGTAGTGCACCCAAGAGGGAGAGGGGCAAAAAGGGTATTTGACCCCCTTCCCCCTATTTCCCCAAACACCACAAATAATGTTAATAGAAATTTAAATAACATTAAGTATAACTAAAATATTTAGCAACTAGATAGCTGTTGCCCGCGGCTTTGCTCGCGTGGAAGTTGATTATATACAAATACGAAAATATACATATGTATTTACAGATTAATTTAAAATATTACGTTACGTTGATGACCATAACTTGACCTCAGAACAAAAATAATGCAAGTCCGATAGAAACTTTCACCCCCTTTTTCATCCCTTATTAAATAAAATTTCCAAAATTCCTGAAACACGTATTTATTTGTTTTACGTCAATAACCGAAATACAAAATTTTGTTTATGTAACTTTCAAAATGACGGACTTTCATACATATTATCATACATATTATCATCCCCTATTTTGACCCCTTTGGGGTGGAATTTTCTAAAATCCTTTCTTAGTGGGTGCCTACATAACAAAATGAATATACAGTCCGAATTTCATGCTTGTAGCCTTGATAGTTTGCGCTCGGCGATGATGAATCAGTCAGTCAGTCCGATACAAACTTTCACCCCCTTTTTCATCCCTTATTAAATAAAATTTCCAAAATTCCTGAAACACGTATTTATTTGTTTTACGTCTATAACCGAAATAGAAAATTTTGTTTATGTAACTTTCAAAATGACGGACTTTCATACATATTATCATACATATTATCATCCCCTATTTTGACCCCATTGGGGTGGAATTTTCTAAAATCCTTTCTTAGTGGGTGCCTACATAACAAAATGAATATACAGTCCGAATTTCATGCTTGTAGCCTTGATAGTTTGCGCTCGGCGATGATGAATCAGTCAGTCAGTCCGATACAAACTTTCACCCCCTTTTTCATCCCTTATTAAATAAAATTTCCAAAATTCCTGAAACACGTATTTATTTGTTTTACGTCAATAACCGAAATACAAAATTTTGTTTATGTAACTTTCAAAATGACGGACTTTCATACATATTATCATACATATTATCATCCCCTATTTTGACCCCTTTGGGGTGGAATTTTCTAAAATCCTTTCTTAGTGGGTGCCTACATAATAAAATGAATATACAGTCCGAATTTCATGCTTGTAGCCTTGATAGTTTGCGCTCGGCGATGATGAATCAGTCAGTCAGTCCGATACAAACTTTCACCCCCTTTTTCATCCCTTATTAAATAAAATTTCCAAAATTCCTGAAACACGTATTTATTTGTTTTACGTCAATAACCGAAATACAAAATTTTGTTTATGTAACTTTCAAAATTACGGACTTTCATACATATTATCATACATATTATCATCCCCTATTTTGACCCCTTTGGGGTGGAATTTTCTAAAATCCTTTCTTAGTGGGTGTCTACATAATAAAATGAATATACAGTCCGAATTTCATGCTTGTAGCCTTGATAGTTTGCGCTCGGCGATGATGAATCAGTCAGTCAGTCCGATACAAACTTTCACCCCCTTTTTTTATTATTATTATTATTATTGTTTAACGGCCCCTCGACAC
>JBCFYV010001004.1:0-52528 GCA_039000515.1 Timema cristinae | reverse complement strand
CGGAAAAATTTTAAGATGGAAACGTAATAAATGGGGGGTGGTCTACTTTTTATAGAACTACTAGAAAAATGAGTAACGAAATAACATGAAGGGGGTCTACTGTTCACGAACTACTAGTAAGTTGTGAAAACCGATAATAACATGGGGGGAGGTCTACTGTTCACAGAACTACTAGTAAGATGTAGCATAGTAAATGGAGTGGGGACTATTTTTCACAGAACACTAGTAAGATGTTTAACGAAAATAAAAGGAGGGTGGCTACTTTTTATAAAATACTAGTAAGACGTAGTAACGATAATAAATAAAGGGAGGTCTACTGTTCACAAATATAAAAAGATTGTAGTAACGATGTAACATGGGGGGGATGAACTGTTCACGAATCTAGAAAGACTGTAGTAAGAGTAACAGGGGGGAGGTCTATTTTCACGAATTAGTGACTTTTAAATTATAACAGGAGAGAGGTCTACGGTTCACGAACTACTGTAAGATGATAACAAGTACAGGGGGGAGTAACTGTTACAAAACTACTGAAAGACTGTATAACGATGTAACATGGGGGAGGTCTACTGTTTCAAAAACTACTATAGACTGTATTAGAAGTAACATGGAGAGGGTCTAGGTTTCAAAAAAGAACTACTATAAACGTAGTAACGATAGTAACATGGAGGGAGGTCTACTGTTCACAGAACTACTAGTAAGACTGTAGTAACGATAATAACATGAAGGGAGGTCTACTGTTCACAGAACTACTAGTAAGACTGTAGTAACGATAGTAACATGGAGGGAGGTCTACTGTTCACAGAACTACTAGTAAGACTGTAGTAACGATAATAACATGGAGGGAGGTCTACTGTTCACAGAACTAGTAGTAAGACTGTAGTAACAATAAGTAACATGGAGGGAGTCTACTGTTCACAGAACTACTAGTAAGACTGTAGTAACGATAATAACATGGAAGGGAGGTCTACTGTTCACAGAACTACTAGTAAGACTGTAGTAACGATAGTAACATGGAGGAGGTCTACGTTCACAGAACTACTAGTAAGACTGTAGTAACGATAGTAACATGAATGGAGGGTTACTGTTCACAGAACTACTAGTAAGACTGTAGTAAATAATAACATGGAGGAGGTCTACTGTTCACAGAACTACTAGTAAGACTGTAGTAACGATAGTAACATGGAGGGAGGTCTACTGTTCACAGAACTACTAGTAAGACTGTAGTAACGATAGTAACATGGAGGAGGTCTACTGTTCACAGAACTACTAGTAAGACTGTAGTAACGATAATAACATGGAGGGAGGTCTACTGTTCACAGAACTACTAGTAAGACTGTAGTAACGATAGTAACATGGAGGGAGGTCTACTGTTCACAGAACTACTAGTAAGACTGTAGTAACGATAATAACATGGAGGGAGGTCTACTGTTCACAGAACTACTAGTAAGACTGTAGTAACGATAATAACATGGAGGAGGTCTACTGTTCACAGAACTACTAGTAAGACTGTAGTAACGATAATAACATGGAGGGAGGTCTACTGTTCACAGAACTACTAGTAAGACTGTAGTAACGATAGTAACATGGAGGGAGGTCTACTGTTCACAGAACTACTAGTAAGACTGTGTAACGATAATAACATGAGGGAGGTCTACTGTTCACAGAACTACTAGTAAAGACTGTAGTAACGATAGTAACATGGAGGGAGGTCTACTGTTCACAGAACTACTAGTAAGACTGTAGTAACGATAATAACATGGAGGGAGGTCTACTGTTCACAGAACTACTAGTAAGACTGTAGTAACGATAATAACATGGAGGGAGGTCTACTGTTCACAGAACTACTAGTAAGATGTAGTAACGATAATAACATGGAGGGAGGTCTACTGTTCACAGAACTACTAGTAAGACTGTAGTAACGATAATAACATGGAGGGAGGTCTACTGTTCACAAACTACTAGTAAGACTGTAGTAACAAATAGTAACATGGAGGGAGGTCAACTGTTCACAGAACTACTAGTAAGACTGTAGTAACGATAGTAACATGGAGGGAGGTCTACTGTTCATAGAACTACTAGTAAGACTGTAGTAATGATAATAACATGGAGGTGGTCTACTGTTCAAGAACTACTAGTAAGACTGTAGTAACGATAATAACATGAGGGAGGTCTACTGTTCACAGAACTACTAGTAAGACTGTAGTAATGATAGTAACATGGAGAGAGGTCTACGGTTCACAGAACTACTAGTAAGACTGTAGTAACGATAGTAACATGGAGGGAGGTCTACTGTTCACAGAACTACTAGTAAGACTGTAGTAATGATAGTAACATGGAGGAGGTCTACGGTTCACAGAACTACTAGTAACTGTAGTAACGATAGTAACATGGAGGGAGGTCTACTGTTCACAGAACTACTAGTAAGACTGTAGTAATGATAGTAACATGGAGGGAGGTCTACTGTTCACAGAACTATAGTAAGACTGTAGTAACGATAATAACATGGAGGGAGGTCTACTGTTCACAGAACTACTAGTAAGACTGTAGTAACGATAATAATATGGAGAGAGGTTCTACTGTTCACAGAACTACTAGTAAGACTGTAGTAACGATAATAACAAGGAGTGGAGGTCTACTGTTCACAGAACTACTAGTAAGACTGTAGTAACGAAAATAACATGGAGGGAGGTCTACTGTTCACAGAACTACTAGTAAGACTGTAGTAACGATAATAACATGGAGGGAGGTCTACTGTTCACAGAACTACTAGTAAGACTGTATAACGATAGTAACATGGAGGGAGGTCTACTGTTCACAGAACTACTAGTAAGACTGTAGTAACGATAATAACATGAAGGGAGGTCTACTGTTCACAGAACTACTAGTAAGACTGTAGTAACGATAGTAACATGGAGGGAGGTCTACTGTTGACAGAACTACTAGTAAGACTGTAGTAACGATAATAACATGGAGGGTGGTCTACTGTTCATAGAACTACTAGTAAGACTGTAGTAACGATAATAACATGAAGGGAGGTCTACTGTTCACAAAACTACTAGTAAGATTGTAGTAACGATAATAACATGGAGGGAGGTCTACTGTTCACAGAACTACTAGTAAGACTGTAGTAACGATAGTAACATGGAGGGAGGTCTACTGTTCACAGAACTACTAGTAAGACTGTAGTAACGATAGTAACATGGAGTGAGGACTACTGTTCACAGAACTACTAGTAAGACTGTAGTAACGATAATAACATGGAGGGTGGTCTACTGTTCATAGAACTACTAGTAAGACTGTAGTAACGATAATAACATGAAGGGAGGTCTACTGTTCACAGAACTACTAGTAAGATTGTAGTAACGATAATAACATGGAGGGAGGTCTACTGTTCACAGAACTACTAGTAAGACTGTAGTAACGATAGTAACATGGAGTGAGGACTACTGTTCACAGAACTACTAGTAAGACTGTAGTAACGATAATAACATGGAGGGTGGTCTACTGTTCATAGAACTACTAGTAAGACTGTAGTAACGATAGTAACATGGAGGGAGGTCTACTGTTCACAGAACTACTAGTAAGATTGTAGTAACGATAATAACATGGAGGGAGGTCTACTGTTCACAGAACTACTAGTAAGACTGTAGTAACGATAATAACATGGAGGGAGGTCTACTGTTCACAGAACTACTAGTAAGACTGTAGTAACGATAATAACATGAAGGGAGGTCTACTGTTCACAGAACTACTAGTAAGACTGTAGTAACGATAATAACATGGAGGGAGGTCTACTGTTGACAGAACTACTAGTAAGACTGTAGTAACGATAATAACATGAAGGGAGGTCTACTGTTCACAGAACTACTAGTAAGACTTTAGTAACGATAGTAACATGGAGGGAGGTCTACTGTTCACAGAACTATTAGTAAGACTGTAGTAACGATAATAACATGAAGGGAGGTCTACTGTTCATTGAACTACTAGTAAGACTGTAGTAACGATAATAACATGGAGGGAGGTCTACTGTTCACAGAACTACTAGTAAGACTTTAGTAACGATAGTAACATGGAGGGAGGTCTACTGTTCACAGAACTACTAGTAAGACTGTAGTAACGATAATAACATGAAGGGAGGTCTACTGTTCATTGAACTACTAGTAAGACTGTAGTAACGATAATAACAAGGAGGGAGGTCTACTGTTCACAGAACTACTAGTAAGAATGTAGTAACGATAATAACATGAAGGGAGGTCTACTGTTCACAGAACTACTAGTAAGACTGTAGTAACGATAATAACATGAAGGGAGGTCTACTGTTCACAGAACTACTAGTAAGATTGTAGTAACGATAATAACATGGAGGGAGGTCTACTGTTCACAGAACTACTAGTAAGACTGTAGTAACGATAATAACATGAAGGGAGGTCTACTGTTCACAGAACTACTAGTAAGACTGTAGTAACGATAATAACATGGAGGGAGGTCTACTGTTCACAGAACTACTAGTAAGACTGTAGTAACGATAATAACATGAAGGGAGGTCTACTGTTCATTGAACTACTAGTAAGACTGTAGTAACGATAATAACATGGAGGGAGGTCTACTGTTCACAGAACTACTAGTAAGACTGTAGTAACGATAGTAACATGGAGGGAGGTCTACTGTTCACAGAACTACTAGTAAGACTGTAGTAACGATAATAACATGGAGGGAGGTCTACTGTTCACAGAACTACTAGTAAGACTGTAGTAACGATAATAACATGGAGGCAATGAGGTATATCACTGTAGTATTGATACACAATTTGAAACAATAAATTTCAACAATGTCGTACTTTAGCGAAAGTTTTTCACTTCAGGGCTATTTTTTTTATTTACTTGTTAAAATATATGATTTGAAGGTGAAAGGCTGTAACTCCTCCCCATCTAAACCTAAATACCAACTCCTGGCGCCAGTATCTTGAAGTGTGCCTAAGAAAGATCCTATCCTCCGCGCTATAGCAACACCCGCTGAGTCGCCTCACCCTAGCGGTGTTGAGAGTTGCGAATCCTGAGACTGGGGGCTATTTGCAGGCTCCGGCTTGTTCACGGCCAGGAATAAATACCGCGTCTATCTCTCTCTTACACACGTTGCACATTCAGGCGTGCACGGGACACACCTGACCAGCGGTCTCAAACTGTTCACACTGCAAGCTTTCTCAAGCTCAGACATGACCCACCACACTTTCCCAGGGCTGTCAACTGTTGTGAGCGGTGCTGTTTGTAGCTGGACACTACTGTTTGTAGCAGGACAGTGCTGTTTGTAGCAGGACACTACTCTTTGTAGCAGGACAGTGCTGTTTGTAGCAGGACACCGCTGTTTGTAGCAGGACACTACTCTTTGTAGCAGGAAACTACTGTTTGTAGTAGGACACCACTCTTTGTAGCAGGACACTACTCTTTGTAGCAGGAAACCGCTGTTTGTAGCAGGACACCACTCTTTGTAGCAGGACACTACTCTTTGTAGCAGGAAACTACTGTTTGTAGCAGGACACCACTCTTTGTAGCAGGACACTACTCTTTGTAGCAGGAAACTACTGTTTGTAGCAGGACACCGCTGTTTGTAGCAGGACACCACTCTTTGTAGCAGGAAAATACTGTTTGTAGCAGGACACTACTGTTTGTAGCAGGAAACTACTGTTTGTAGCAGGACACCACTCTTTGTAGCAGGAAACTACTGTTTGTAGCAGGAAACTACTGTTTGTAACAGGACACCACTCTTTGTAGCAGGAAACTACTGTTTGTAGCAGGACACTACTGTTTGTAGAAGGACACTACTGTTTGTAGAAGGACACTACTGTTTGTAGCAGGACACTACTCTTTGTAGCAGGAAACTACTGTATGTAGCAGGACACTACTGTATGTAGCAGGACACTACTGTTTGTAGCAGGACACCGCTGTTTGTAGCAGGACACCGCTGTTTGTAGCAGGACACCACTCTTTGTAGCAGGACACTACTGTTTGTAGTAGGACACTACTGTTTGTAGCAGGACACTACTGTTTGTAGCAGGACACTACTGTTTGTAGCAGGACACCGCTGTTTGTAGCAGGACACCACTCTTTGTAGCAGGACAGTGCTGTGTGTTGCAGGGCAATGCTGTATGTTGCAGGACAGTGATTTTTTTTTTTTACAGGGCAGTGTTGTTTGTTGCAGGATAGTGAAATTTTTTGGGCTGCTGTCATATTCTTCTACAGAACCGGCGTTAGTTAGCGCAAGTAACATTTCACATACATTTTATAATTTTTGGTATTCGTATTTACAAGCTCTATTTGCCAAAGGCTGTGTGCAAGTGCAATTTCAATTAAGTTTTCACCTAAAGTGTGATATGTAATCCACTGATTGTTGTAACAAGTCCGTTCTGAGAGGTCTCTTTCCCACCAGAATGTTCATATATGGTGGGGAAAAATAACTTTTAGATCAGAATCGCTACCAAAAGTTGTCTACTTGGATACCTATGTTCTACTTTTTAGTTACTTATGTCTCTCAAAGTTGTTTCTTGATATTTCCATAATGCCCTAATGTTTCTGTGTGAACAGAGTTTTTTTAACATTAATATTTGTTACTTGGACTTGAAGATGAAAATATGTTCTCTGACTTGATGCTGTTACTCAGTGTTACCTTGAATTTGCAATGAAAGGACATTTTTTCCTTTCTCCCTCTATTATTTCTACAATATCTAATCTATTTCTTTTCTTAGTTTGTAACATATATGTGGTATGTTCTATATATTAATGTCATGCTTTTTATTTAAAAAAATAACATAGTCGCCATAATTATAGTGGATATGTAGAACCTATATTATCCCCACGGTTCTGTACCCAGTAGAACCTGTCTCACCACGGTTCTGTACCCAGTAGAACCTGTCTCACCACGGTTCTGTACCCAGTAGAACCTGTCTCACCACCCAGTAGAACCTGTCTCACCACGGTTCTGTACCCAGTAGAACCTGTCTCACCACCCAGTAGAACCTGTCTCACCACGGTTCTGTACCCAGTAGAACCTGTCTCACCACGGTTCTGTACCCAGTAGAACCTGGTTCACCACCCAGTAGAACCTGTCTCACCACCTGGATTGACACCTTTGTCCTGTGTTCCAGAAGCCAACCTGACGATCTGTGAGTCAGGCCACAGCTGCTGTACCAGGGAGATGGAAGATAACTTGAGACATCTCGTCAGGAGAGACTTCCAGAACCTGCTCCATCACAACTCCAGGACTCTGGAGGGTCTGCTGGTCTCCACGGCCTCCAGACTACAAGGTACACTTTGTCATGTTCCTGTGTAAACCATTCAACACCTGTGTTATCTGTGATATACAGACCATTCCACAACCTGAGTCTTCCTTGTGATATACAGACCATTCCACAACCTGGGTCCTCCTTGTGATATACAGACCATTCCACAACCTGAGTCTTCCTTGTGATATACAGACCATTCCACAACCTGGGTCCTCCTTGTGATATACAGACCATTCCACAACCTGGGTCTTCCTTGTGATATACAGACCATTCCACAACCTGGGTCCTCCTTGTGATATACAGACCATTCCACAACCTGAGTCTTCCTTGTGATATACAGACCATTCCACAACCTGGGTCCTCCTTGTGATATACAGACCATTCCACAACCTGAGTCTTCCTTGTGATATACAGACCATTCCACAACCTGGGTCCTCCTTGTGATATACAGACCATTCCACAACCTGGGTCCTCCTTGTGATATACAGACAATTCCACAACCTGAGTCTTCCTTGTGATATACAGATCAATCCACAACCTGGGTCCTCCTTTTGATATACAGACCATTCCACAACCTGGGTCCTCCTTTTGATATACAGACCATTCCACAACCTGGGTCCTCCTTTTGATATACAGACCATTCCACAACCTGAGTCTTCCTTGTGATATACAGACCATTCCACAACCTGGGTCCTCCTTGTGATATACAGACCATTCCACAACCTGAGTTTCCTTGTGATATACAGATCAATCCACAACCAATGCTGATAAACTACCAGCAGAGATACATTATCCCAGTTATATCATGTTTGTGTATAGTTTGTTTCCATCTTAGAAAGATAATAGCTGATAATAGTGATATGATATATATATGCAGGCACGAATCCAGATTTTTCTTTGATGGGGCGGGGGGAGGGGGAGTATCATTCTTCAAATATTGTCCGCGACGATCATCTCAAGACTAAACAGCGAGGGGGAGGGGGGGACGAATCTGACCTGCACGGAGAGAAAAACATATCAAAATTTCGTACAAAAATATATTGAAGTTGAGCCATTCTTGCATTCACTAATAATTGATATACTTTTTATGACATTTAATAGAAATCATACTAATTTTACATACATTTTTATAAAATCTAATGAAATATCTATCCAAAGTCATAAAAAGTATAGGGCCTATTAATTATTAGTGAATGCAAGAATGGGTCATCTGTATACATTTTTTTTAACGAAATCTCGACTTTTTATCTCCGTGTGTGGAGGAATTCCAGAGTATATTACATCTTATTATTCACGATGTTTAGTCCGGTTGAGAAAGTTAAACTGAAGTTAATCGCTACTGTATTTTTTTAAATTAGGAATTTACTATTACAAGACGAGATATTATTAAGAGATGATTTTATAAATTTTTATCTTTTTATAATAATGTTTGTTTAGATTTCGGGGGAAGGGGAGTTCAGCCCCACGAGTCCCCCTCTGGATACGTGCCTTCATACATGCGTACTTAACCAGTCATTTCTCAAAGTAGAGCTTAATATAATATCTTTACTTTATATCGACCCCTCGGAGAGAGAGGTATTGTGATCGTCAAAAAATTGGACACGAAATTTGAATAAATCCCGACATTTCGTGACCTCTTAAAACCGAAAAAGTTGTTCTTTGAATTAGATATATAATCCTAAAATTATGGGTAGTTTGTTTACTGAAGGGTTAAAAGAGATAATATGTAGCTTCTTGAAATTTTATCTAAATATTTTGATTAAATTTATTATCTAGACACTATCACTACAAACAAAATGTCTATACTCGTTTCCTCATGAAAATGACTATTATGATACTTTGCACGAGCTGAAATTTCCAATTTTGATCGAATTTCCGAAACTATTTCAGATACGAAATAACTTACCGTTGTCGAGTTTGTAGACCTATTAAACAAATTAGTTGAAATATATTTTTTATAAAAACAATCGTTTCAGAGCAAAATCAAATTGATTGTAATGCTCTTTAATGAACAGGGATATTCTTCTTTTGTGGAGTGTGGGGTTCGATTCCTAGCATGGGCGAAATGTGGGTTCTCCCTTGTACAATGATGAATTGATGGTCTGGGGATTGGGTGTTGTGTTTGTTCTAAATTTAGGTTACTGTAAGGCGTGTCCTGATTTGATCAGTCGGTTCAAAAAGTGCATGGTAATTATTAGCCTTCCTGGGAAAAAAATGACACTATGTCGCCCAAATAATGTGTTAAAAAAATTAACTTTTGTTTTTATTCTACTTTTTATCTTTTCTGATGTATATTTGACTAGACAATGAGAAATATCTATACTATATACTATATACTATTATAAAGAGGAAAGATTTGATTTTTATTTATAATGGATAAACTCGAAATTTACTGGACCTATTTTAAAAATTCTTTCACCAATATAAAGCTACATTATCAGCGAGTAACATAGGCTATATTTTATTTTGAAAATTTAATTTATTCCTCATAAAAATGTCAATAGTATATTATATAGTTGTTGGAAAAAAAAAAGTTGTTGAAGGGAAAGTGGGGTTGGTGAAGGAGGCTGGGGGGGGGGGGGTGAGGAAAGAGGAATGAGATGAAAATAGGAGGGAGGATAAAAAGAGGGAGGGGGCTATACAGTGATGGTAGGACTATATTTTAAAAAAAATAAGTAAAAGAAAAGTTTTGTTTTAATATTGACATGATGGATGATTTGAAGCTTTGTTTTACAGGATTCTCTACAATATTTTTTTACGGGGGAGGGGGCTAGTTTATAATAATATATTTGCAAAACATTACTTTTTTATTTTAGAAAAACTTTTTTTTCAGTTTGATAACTTCCTATGATACTGTAAGTTAAAGAGCGTTTGATTTGTGCCAAAAAGGTGACCTGCTGGTCTAGGCCCTAGGGTTAAGGTCTCAGACCTCTGTGTTGAGGGTCCGGGGTTCAATCCTCGGTCCCGACACAGATTTATCTGATCACCAAACCCTTCCTTCACCTCTGACAAGGAATGTGTGAAATGCTAGGCCTACACCGTGGTTCGGATCCACGTTAAACTGTAGGTCCTCAATTTCATCTCACAATCACCCTACCATTACACATTAGCCTAAGTGTGTACAACGGGTAGTAAGACGCGGTGCTAATAATAATAATAATAATTTGTTCCAAACTTGCCACGAACAGTGTTTGTGTTAGGACGGATGTGTTTGTTTTCTAATTTTAAGCTTGTAGTGGACGGTTTATGTGTGAGATAAATAGCGCTGTTCAGTCCTTACGGCCATTATTGATCCTACTACCATTAAACTCTAGGTTTGAGGCACACCATTGATATTTCACAGCTTTTAAACTATTTGCTGGCTTCCTCGCAATCTGTCGGGTGAAGACAGATCTGGTCGCGTGGTTCAACTGGATAGCTCGGATAGATCCAGTTCAGTGTGGACACATAACCACAGCACATGAACATGAAGATGGCTACATTTCGTGACAAGTGCCAATCCACCGACTTGAGTTCATCCGAATTCATTATTGTTCATTGTTGGTGTAGACTAGACTTGACTGTGTTACGACCAAGCGATACTATAGGTAATCATTGCGCGTTAGAAATATTAAACCAATGTAATATTCAGTATCCCCGTGTTTTCTTCTCGCAAGGCGGGCTGAGATGGGGGGAGGGGGGGTTACTACGCAGCTCCGAGCACTGATGGCATTTTGATGGCGGAGATGCTTCCGACTGATAAGAGCATTTCCTTCGCTCTCTTGTCGAGAATAACCTCCACTCTCACTGGATGTTACTGACGTGGAGAATAACCTCCACTCTCACTGGATGTTACTAACGTCGAGAATAACCTCCACTCTCACTGGATGTTACTGACGTGGAGAGTAACCTCCACTCTCACTGGGTGTTACTGACGTGGAGAATAACCTCCACTCTCACTGGGTGTTACTGACGTGGAGAATAACCTCCACTCTCACTGGGTGTTACTGACGTGGAGAATAACCTCCACTCTCACTGGATGTTACTGGCGTGGAGAATAACCTCCACTCTCACTGGGTGTTACTGACGTGGAGAATAACCTCCACTCTCACTGGATGTTACTGGCGTGGAGAATAACCTCCACTCTCACTGGATGTTACTGACGTGGAGAATAACCTCCACTCTCACTGGATGTTACTAACGTCGAGAATAACCTCCACTCTCACTGGATGTTACTGACGTGGAGAGTAACTCCACTCTCACTGGGTGTTACTGACGTGGAGAATAACCTCCACTCTCACTGGATGTTACTGACGTGGAGAGTAACCTCCACTCTCACTGGGTGTTACTGACGTCGAGAATAACCTCCACTCTCACTGGATGTTACTAACGTGTAGAATAACCTCCTTTTATACTCTAACTGCAGTTATTTTACTACATATTACCGGGTTCCTTGAGACCCTTTTATCCAGGATAGTCGCACAAACCTCCTAAAGCCCTGCACGGATAAGCGAGATGCTGATCGGTCCACTTATTCCCTGTGGAGTAATGTGATTGCACTGATATCTATAATATATCATAGTCGTGGCATAAACAATGTTTTCTTTACAGTCACTTTGAGGTAATATCCGGTGTCTGTATTTATTACCTGCAGTGTATGTATTTATTACCTGCAGTGTCTGAACAATTCTCGCATTCAGGCCTGTAGCAAGTCAAAGCCACGCGACCGGAGGGCGTGTAATTGTAGTGTCTGAGGAGTTGAGTGATGAGCTTTTAACAGGCTACAAGAGACATCCGGCTTTCTTGGGGCTTAATATCAGCCTACCTCTCAGGGGCAGGCACAACTGCTCCAGTGCATAACCTGTATCATCTAGCTGCTGTGGTTAGAACAACATACAGTCATATACCAGGGAGATGTAACTACTAGAGCAATATACAGTCATATACCAGGGAGATGTAACTACTAGAACAACATACAGTCATATACCAGGGAGATGAAACTACTAGAGCAATATACAGTCATATACCAGGGAGATGTAACTACTAGAACAACATACAGTCATATACCAGGGAGATGAAACTACTAGAGCAACATACAGTCATATACCAGGGAGATGTAACTACTAGAACAACATACAGTCATATACCAGGGAGATGTAACTACTAGAACAACATACAGTCATATATACCAGGGAGATGTAACTACTAGAACTACATACAGTCATATACCAGGGAGATGTAACTACTAGAACTACATACAGTCATATACGAGGGAGATGTAACTACTAGAACAACATACAGTCATATACGAGGGAGATGTAACTACTAGAGCAATATACAGTCATATACCAGGGAGATGTAACTACTAGAACAACATACAGTCATATACGAGGGAGATGTAACTACTTGAACAACATACAGTCATATACGAGGGAGATGAAACTACTAGAGCAATATACAGTCATATACCAGGGAGATGTAACTACTAGAACAATATACAGTCATATACCAGGGAGATGTAACTACTAGAACAACATAGTCATATACCAGGGAGATGTAACTACTAGAACAACATACAGTCATATACCAGGGAGATGAAACTACTAGAGCAATATACAGTCATATACCAGGGAGATGAAACTACTAGAGCAATATACAGTCATATACCAGGGAGATGTAACTACTAGAACAACATACAGTCATATACCAGGGAGATGAAACTACTAGAGCAATATACAGTCATATACCAGGGAGATGTAACTACTAGAACAACATACAGTCATATACCAGGGAGATGAAACTACTAGAGCAACATACAGTCATATACCAGGGAGATGTAACTACTAGAACAACATACAGTCATATACCAGGGAGATGTAACTACTAGAACAACATACAGTCATATACCAGGGAGATGTAACTACTAGAACTACATACAGTCATATACCAGGGAGATGTAACTACTAGAACTACATACAGTCATATACGAGGGAGATGTAACTACTAGAACAACATACAGTCATATACAAGGGAGATGTAACTACTAGAGCAATATACAGTCATATACCAGGGAGATGTAACTACTAGAACAACATACAGTCATATACGAGGGAGATGTAACTACTAGAACAACATACAGTCATATACGAGGGAGATGAAACTACTAGAGCAATATACAGTCATATACCAGGGAGATGTAACTACTAGAACAATATACAGTCATATACCAGGGAGATGTAACTACTAGAACAACATAGTCATATACCAGGGAGATGTAACTACTAGAACAACATACAGTCATATACGAGGGAGATGAAACTACTAGAGAAATATACAGTCATATACCAGGGAGATGTAACTACTAGAGAAATATACAGTCATATACCAGGGAGATGTAACTACTAGAACAACATACAGTCATATACCAGGGAGATGTAACTACTAGAACTACATACAGTCATATACCAGGGAGATGTAACTACTAGAACAACATACAGTCATATACCAGGGAGATGTAACTACTAGAACAACATACAGTCATATACCAGGGAGATGTAACTACTAGAACAACATACAGTCATATACCAGGGAGATGTAACTACTAGAACAACATACAGTCATATACCAGGGAGATGTAACTACTAGAACAATATACAGTCATATACCAGGGAGATGTAACTACTAGAACAACATACAGTCATATACCAGGGAGATGTAACTACTAGAACAACATACAGTCATATACCAGGGAGATGTAACTACTAGAACAACATACAGTCATATACCAGGGAGATGTAACTACTAGAACAACATACAGTCATATACCAGGGAGATGTAACTACTAGAACAACATACAGTCATATACCAGGGAGATCTAACTACTAGAACAACATACAGTCATATACCAGAGAGATGTAACTACTAGAACAACATACAGTCATATACCAGGGAGATGTAACTACTAGAACAACATACAGTCATATACCAGGGAGATGTAACTACTAGAACAACATACAGTCATATACCAGGGAGATGTAACTACTAGAACAACATACAGTCATATACCAGGGATATGTAACTACTAGAACAACATACAGTCATATACCAGGGAGATGTAACTACTAGATCAACATACAGTCATATACCAGAGAGATGTAACTACTAGAACAACATACAGTCATATACCATGGAGATGTAACTACTAGAACAACATACAGTCATATACCAGGGAGATGTAACTACTAGAACAACATACAGTCATATACTAGGGAGATGTAACTACTAGAACAACATACAGTCATATACCAGGGAGATGTAACTACTAGAACAACATTCAGTCATATACTAGGGAGATGAATTTAGATACTTTTCACAATATCAAGCTGCTTAGTACTACGTGTTGTAATATAGTCCAGACACTCTCAAGCTACCCAGTACTACGTGTGGTGTAATATGGTCCGGACACTCTCAAGCTACCCAGTACTACGTGTGGTGTAATATGGACCAGACACTCTCAAGCTACCCAGTACTATGTGTGGTGTAATAAGGTCCAGACACTCTCAAGCTACCCAGTACTACGTGTGGTGTAATATGGTCCAGACACTCTCAAGCTACCCAGTACTACGTGTGGTGTAATAAGGTCCAGACACTCTCAAGCTACCCAGTACTATGTGTGTTGTAATATTGAGCATTTCGCAAGTAAAGTAAGAATCATCTTCCCCGACATTCCATCCTTTCTCTCTCTCTCTCTCTCTTACTGTACCTGTTTTTCTTTTGTGTTGTTTTCCCTGTGCATTGCTGTGTGGCCGACAGCCCACACCATCCTCTACCCTCTCTGTCCATACGACACGTGGTTTATCTCCTGTATCTCCCTGCTCTCTGGTGACAAGACTATCTCTTGTATCTTCCTGCTCTCTGGTGACGATACTTATCTACTGTATCTCCCTGCTCTCTTGTGACGATACTAATCTACTGTATCTCCCTGCTCTCTTGTGACGATACTAATCTACTGTATCTCCCTGCTCTCTTGTGACGAGACTGTATATCTCATGTATCTATCTGCTCTCTGGTGACGAGACTGTGTATCTCTCTGGTGAATAGATTGTATCTCCTGTATCTCCCTGCTATCTGGTGACAAGACTGTATCTCCCTGCTCTCTGGTGACAAGACTGTATCTCCCTGATCTCTTGTGACGATACTAATCTACTGCATCTCCATGCTCTCTTGTGGCGATACTTATCTACTGTATCTCCATGCTCTCTGGTGACTAGAATGTGTATCTCCATGCTCTCTGGTGACGAGACTGTATATCTCATGTATCTCCCTGCTCTCTTGTGACGAGACTGTATATCTCATGTATCTCCCTGCTCTCTTGTGACGAGACTGTATATCTCCTGTATCTCCCTGCTCTCTTGTGACGAGACTGTGTATCTCCTGTATCTCCCTGCTCTCTGGTGACAATACTCTATCTCTTGTATCGCCCTGCTCTCTAGTGACAAGATTGTATCTCCTGTATCTCCCTGCTCTCTTGTGACAAGACTGTGTATCTCCTGTTCTTACATGCTCCGTGCTGCCATCTGGCGCTTAGCGGAGAAATTAACAACAATCGATAGCTCTCCTATTAATATCGGGTGAGTCCATAGCGTCCCTGTCTGTGTCGACTAGATCCTGATGGATGCAACAAGACCTGCTACGGCCCTCTCCTGGATTCCACCCCGTGCCCACTGGCCCCGTATCGAGCACTCCATCAATCAACCGCCCTATGCTATTGTTTCTGTTCAACAAGAACTGGAAACATCTTGTGAATGTGAGGAATGCCAGGTCTCCACCGTGGTTCGGATTCCACGTTAAACTGTAGGTCCTCCATTTCATCTCATAATCACCCTACCATTACACATTAGCGTAAGTGCGTATAACCCGAACGGGTAGTAAGACGCGGTGCTAATAATAATAAATAACAAGAACTGACCGGGCTGGAACACGCTCGCAAACTACCACAATGTATTCATTATCAAATAATAAAAAATTACAAAAGTTTGCTCTCCACATTTATGTTATGGCCGAAATATATCAA
This sequence comes from Timema cristinae, assembly GCA_039000515.1. Taxonomy (NCBI): domain Eukaryota; kingdom Metazoa; phylum Arthropoda; class Insecta; order Phasmatodea; family Timematidae; genus Timema; species Timema cristinae. Next base: position 36,200 of record JBCFYV010001004.1, on the reverse strand, counting down.
AATACTTTGTTATTCTTATTTAATGTATTTGAGCCGTGGCGGCGGGAATTGCGGGACCCGTAAGCATCAGGGCAACATATATCATTTCAATGGGACATTACGGGGCAAAGATATAGGTCTCTAATACTAGAACATAGTCAACACCTGGAATCAGAGCTTTATTTCTCTACTATACCCATAGTCGATACCTGGAATGAGAGCTTTGTTTCTCTACAATATCGATAGTCAACACCTGGAATCGGAGCCTTGTTTCTCTACTATATCAATAGTCAACACCTGGAATCAGAGCCTTGTTTTTCTACTATACCCATAGTCAACACCTGGAATCAGAGCTTTATTTCTCTACTATATCCATAGTCGATACCTGGAATCAGAGCCTTGTTTCTCTTCTATATGTCCATAGTCGATACCTGGAATCAGAGATTGTTTCTCTACTATACCCATAGTCAACACCTGGAATCAGAGCTTTATTTCTCTACTATATCCATAGTCAACACCTGGAATCAGAGCCTTGTTTCTCTACTAAACCCATAGTCAACACCCGGAATCAGAGCCTTGTTTCTCTACTATACCCATAGTCAACACCTGGAATCAGAGCTTTATTTCTCTACTATACCCATAGTCAACACCTGGAATCAGAGCTTTATTTCTCTACTATATCCATAGTCAACACCTGGAATCAGAGCCTTGTTTTTCTACTATACCCATAGTCAACACCTGGAATCAGAGCTTTATTTCTCTACTATATCCATAGTCAACACCTGGAATCAGAGCCTTGTTTCTCTACTATATCCATAGTCAACACCTGGAATCAGAGCCTTGTTTTTTCTACTATACCCATAGTCAACACCTTGAATCAGAGCTTTATTTCTCTACTATATCAATAGTCAACACCTGGAATCAGAGCTTTATTTCTCTACTATATCCATAGTCAACACCTGGAATCAGAGCCTTGTTTCTCTACTATATCAATAGTCAACACCTGGAATCAGAGCTTTATTTCTCTACTATATCAATAGTCAACACCTGGAATCAGAGCTTTATTTCTCTACTATATCCATAGTCAACACCTGGAATCAGAGCCTTGTTTCTCTACTATATCAATAGTCAACACCTGGAATCAGAGCCTTGTTTCTCTACTATACCCATAGTCAACACCTGGAATCAGAGCCTTGTTTCTCTACTATACCCATAGTCAACACCTGGAATCAGAGCTTTATTTCTCTACTATATCAATAGTCAACACCTGGAATCAGAGCTTTATTTCTCTACTATATCAATAGTCAACACCTGGAATCAGAGCTTTATTTCTCTACTATATCAATAGTCAACACCTGGAATCAGAGCTTTATTTCTCTACTATATCCATAGTCAACACCTGGAATCAGAGCCTTGTTTTTCTACTATATCCATAGTCAACACCTGGAATCAGAGCCTTGTTTTTCTACTATACCCATAGTCAACACCTGGAATCAGAGCCTTGTTTCTCTACTATACCCATAGTCAACACCTGGAATCAGAGCCTTGTTTCTCTACTATACCCATAGTCAACACCTGGAATCAGAGCCTTGTTTCTCTACTATACCCATAGTCAACACCTGGAATCAGAGCCTTGTTTCTCTACTATACCCATAGTCAACACCTGGAATCAGAGCCTTGTTTTTCTACTATACCCATAGTCAACACCTGGAATCAGAGCCTTGTTTTTCTACTATACCCATAGTCAACACCTGGAATCAGAGCCTTGTTTCTCTACTATACCCATAGTCAACACCTGGAATCAGAGCTTTATTTCTCTACTATATCAATAGTCAACACCTGGAATCAGAGCCTTGTTTCTCTACTATATCCATAGTCAACACCTGGAATCAGAGCCTTGTTTTTCTACTATACCCATAGTCAACACCTGGAATCAGAGCCTTGTTTCTCTACTATACCCATAGTGAACACCTGGAATCAGAGCCTTGTTTCTCTACTATACCCATAGTCAACACCTGGAATCAGAGCCTTGTTTTTCTACTATACCCATAGTCAACACCTGGAATCAGAGCTTTATTTCTCTACTATATCAATAGTCAACACCTGGAATCAGAGCTTTATTTCTCTACTATATCCATAGTCAACACCTGGAATCAGAGCCTTGTTTCTCTACTATATCAATAGTCAACACCTGGAATCAGAGCTTTATTTCTCTACTATATCCATAGTCAACACCTGGAATCAGAGCTTTATTTCTCTACTATATCCATAGTCAACACCTGGAATCAGAGCCTTGTTTTTCTACTATACCCATAGTCAACACCTGGAATCAGAGCCTTGTTTCTCTACTATACCCATAGTCAACACCTGGAATCAGAGCTTTATTTCTCTACTATATCCATAGTCAACACCTGGAATCAGAGCTTTATTTCTCTACTATATCCATAGTCAACACCTGGAATCAGAGCCTTGTTTCTCTACTATATCAATAGTCAACACCTGGAATCAGAGCCTTGTTTCTCTACTATATCCATAGTCAACACCTGGAATCAGAGCCTTGTTTTTCTACTATACCCATAGTCAACACCTGGAATCAGAGCCTTGTTTTTCTACTATACCCATAGTCAACACCTGGAATCAGAGCCTTGTTTCTCTACTATACCCATAGTCAACACCTGGAATCAGAGCTTTATTTCTCTACTATACCCATAGTCAACACCTGGAATCAGAGCTTTATTTCTCTACTATATCCATAGTCAACACCTGGAATCAGAACCTTGTTTTTCTACTATACCCATAGTCAACACCTGGAATCAGAGCTTTATTTTCTACTATATCCATAGTCAACACCTGGAATCAGAGCTTTATTTCTCTACTATATCCATAGTCAACACCTGGAATCAGAGCCTTGTTTCTCTACTATATCCATAGTATATACCTGGAATCAGAGCCTTGTTTCTCTACTATATCCATAGTCAACACCTGGAATCAGAGCCTTGTTTTTCTACTATATCCATAGTCAACACCTGGAATCTGAGCCTTGTTTCTCTACTGTATCCATAGTCAACACCTGGAATCAGAGCCTTGTCTCTCTACTGTATCCATTGTCAACACCTGGAATCAGAGCCTTGTTTCTCTACTACAACACCTGGAATCAGATCCTTGTTTCTCTACTATATCCATAGTCAACAGCTGGAATCAGAGCCTTGTTTCTCTACTATACATATATCTAATACCAGGAATGACCAGCCTTCAACTGATTCTGTTGCCTCCCGCGTCGAACCAGCCGTGTGAATATTCTCCCAACAAACGGGCCAGTCTGGTGAAGAAGTGGTCACACGCGGGTATGTATTTGCATTTTATGGTTTCATAAACTCACCACGCCACAAGTAATAAACAGCGCAAGTGGTTCTGGGACTCCACTTTCTGAAAGAACCGCTTGCTATAAGCCTGTACAAGACAATAAAGCCCGTTTGGCTCCGGGGACTCTTCCAAGTTTTTGTGTTTGGTCTAATTGAACGAATTAATGAAACGGCCCCACAGCTCTCGCGTAATTGGTCCAATCAAACATTCGGTACCTTGAACGGCGAGGGGAGGGACCTATCCCCCTTCCCCCTAGCTTTTGTTTCTGTTGTCCCACCAAGTAAAGTTAGTTCTTCCATCCCCCGCAAGGCAGTGCTGCTGCATTCCGCCATTTCTACACGAGCTGGACAAGGCGAGACCGTGCCCTTGGTTTAATTCGCATGGTATAACCCAGGGGTGGCCATCTTGCGGCCTTGAGGCCTCATGAAGCCAGACCGGCCACCGAGAGGCGATAGTTCGCGCTACGTCTGGTCCCTGTTTTTTAAAACAGGAAATAGTTTGATTTGTGTCCACGGTCGTGCCAAGCTATCGGTATGATCTATATATATTCTCAAACCTAGTATCCTACAGCTAGCTGTCTCGCTGATACGACTGTTGTAAACTGTGACTATACCTCTAGTATCCTACAGTTACCTCGCTGATACGACTGTTGTAAACTGTGACTATACCTCTAGTATCTTACAGTTACCTCGCTGATACGACTGTTGTAAACTGTGACTATACCTCTAGTATCCTACAGTTACCTCGCTGATACGACTGTTGTAAACCGTGACTATACCTCTAGTATCCTACAGTTAGCTCTCTGATACGACTGTTTTAAACTGTGACTATACCTCTAGTATCCTACAGCTACCTCCCTGATACAATGTTTTAAACTGTGACTATACCTCTAGTATCCTACAGTTACCTCGCTGATACGACTGTTGTAAACCGTGACTATACCTCTAGTATCTTACAGTTACCTCGCTGATACGACTGTAGTAAACTGTGACTATACCTCTAGTATCCTACAGTTACCTCGCTGATACGACTGTTGTAAACTGTGACTATACCTCTAGTATCCTACAGCTACCTCGCTGATACGACTGTTGTAAACCGTGACTATACCTCTAGTATCCTACAGTTACCTCGCTGATACGACTGTTGTAAACTGTGACTATACCTCTAGTATCCTACAGTTACCTCGCTGATACGACTGTTGTAAACTGTGACTATACCTCTAGTATCTTACAGTTACCTTGCTGATACGACTGTTGTAAACTGTGACTATACCTCTAGTATCCTACAGTTACCTCGCTGATACGACTGTTGTAAACTGTGACTATACCTCTAGTATCCTACAGCTACCTCGCTGATACGACTGTTGTAAACCGTGACTATACCTCTAGTATCCTACAGTTACCTCGCTGATACGACTGTTGTAAACTGTGACTATACCTCTAGTATCCTACAGCTACCTCGCTGATACGACTGTTGTAAACCGTGACTATACCTCTAGTATCCTACAGTTACCTCGCTGATACGATGTTGTAACGTGACTATACTTAGTATCCTACAGCTGTCTCGCTGATACGATGTTGTAAACTGTGACTATACCTCTAGTATCCTACAGTTACCTCGCTGATACGAGTGTTGTAAACTGTGACTATACCTCTAGTATCCTACACTACCTCGCTGATACGATGTTGTAAACGTGACTATACTCTAGTATCCTACAGTTACCTCGCTGATACGACTGTTGTAAACCGTGACTATACCTCTAGTATCCTACAGCTGTCTCGCTGATACGACTGTTGTAAACTGTGACTATACCTCTAGTATCCTACAGTTACCTCGCTGATACGACTGTTGTAAACTGTGACTATACCTCTAGTATCCTACAGCTACCTCGCTGATACGACTGTTGTAAACCGTGACTATACCTCTAGTATCCTACAGTTACCTCGCTGATACGACTGTTGTAAACCGTGACTATACCTCTAGTATCCTACAGCTGTCTCGCTGATACGACTGTTGTAAACTGTGACTATACCTCTAGTATCCTACAGCTACCTCGCTGATACGACTGTTGTAAACCGTGACTATACCTCTAGTATCCTACAGCTACCTCGCTGATACGACTGTTGTAAACTGTGACTATACCTCTAGTATCCTACAGTTACCTCGCTGATACGACTGTTTTAAACTGTGACTATACCTCTACAATCCTACAGCTACCTCGCTGATACGACTGTTGTAAACTGTGACTATACCACTAGTATCCTACAGTTAGCTCTCTGATACGACTGTTTTAAACTGTGACTATACCTCTAGTATCCTACAGTTACCTCCCTGATACAATGTTTTAAACTGTGACTATACCACTAGTATCCTACAGTTACCTCGCTGATACGACTGTTGTAAACTGTGACTATACCACTAGTATCCTACAGTTAGCTCTCTGATACGACTGTTTTAAACTGTGACTATACCTCTAGTATCCTACAGCTACCTCCCTGATACAATGTTTTAAACTGTGACTATACCTCTAGTATCCTACAGCTACCTCCCTGATACAATATTTTAAACTGTGACTATACCTCTAGTATCATACAGCTGTCTCGCTGATACGACTGTTGTAAACTGTGACTATACCCCTAGTATCCTACAGTTACCTCGCTGATACGACTGTTGTAAACTGTGACTATACCTCTAGTATCCTACAGCTACCTCGCTGATACGACTGTTGTAAACTGTGACTATACCTCTAGTATCCTACAGTTACCTCGCTGATACGACTGTTTTAAACTGTGACTATACCTCTACAATCCTACAGCTACCTCGCTGATACGACTGTTGTAAACTGTGACTATACCACTAGTATCCTACAGTTACAGGGTTCCTACGCTCTGGAAAGTCAGGGAAAAAAATAATAGTCAGGGAAAGTCAGGGAAGCTTTAAAAAGGTCAGGGAAAGTCAGGGAAATGACAATTCATGTCTTCATGTCACACTTAGAAAAAACAAAGAAAATATTTTTTCTATTTACTGCGTCATAAGCCACTGCCCCAATGAAGAAAGCTGAGGGGCACTTACCATGCTCAAACTTGCCCTAACACAAGTTTTGGTAGCATTTTATTTCAGAATGTGAACGCAGAGGTCTCCTAGCCTGCACATGACAATTCTTTTAACTTTAGTGATCACTTGTTTTTGTTCTTGTTCAAGGTTTGTCATCGTTATAGTTTGATACAGTGCACCAGGACTGATTAGACTACACCAGCAATGTCTAACAAAAAAACCGTTTTTAACCAGCTCTGGCTAAGCCCAGACCATTTTCCTGAATTCTCATACTGGATAAGTGGTGTTGAAAGTAATAAGCTGCAGGCATTTTGTAAAGTGTGCAAAAAAATTATAAACTTAAGTAATATGGGAAAGCAAGCATTAGCTTCCCATGCAAAAGGACCAACTCATATCAAAACTCTTGAAACTTTGACAAATCAACGCTCTCTGTTGACTTTTTTTTCAAAAAAGTCAAGTGATTCAGGTTCATCGAGCTCCCCAGTTTCAAGAGAATCTCTGGCACACAAAGACATTCTACCTAGTGATGATTCTGCTGGTTGCTCGAAGAGTTTTTCTGTTTCATCGAAAATCGTAACGTCGCAGAAGGAAGCTGTTGCTAAAAGTGAAATTAGTGTAGTGCCTCAAAGAAACCATAACACTTTTGTTATAAAAGATGATATAACTAAGGCGGAAGTCATTTGGGCTATGCAAGTTGTTGACAAAAAAATGTCTTTCAATTCGTGCAATAATTTAAGTACAATTTTTCAATTGATGTTTCCCGAGTGTTCCATTGCCAATGCCTTTACCCTTGGTGGAGACAAGGCTGCATACTTCATTGTGCATGGCTTGGCTCCATTCTTTCATAATAATTTACTGGACCGCCTAAAATCATGTAACAACTTTGTAATTTGTTTTGATGAGGCATTGAATAAAGTTATTCAAAGAGGACAGATGGACATTGTAATTAGATTCTGGGACAAGGAAAATCATAAAGTCATCAGTCGTTACTTAAACAGTGTGTTTTTCGATAGGAGCACTGCTGAAGAATTACTGAAGCATTTTCTGGATGGTATTTCTCCTCTTCCACTCTCTAAGTTGATACAAGTGTCAATGGATGGCCCAAATGTCAATTTAAAGTTTATAACACTTCTTCAGGAACACCTCAAATCTGTAACAGACAATGAAGTATGTAGTTTGCTAAATCTGGGAACATGTGGGCTTCATGTTGTTCATGGTTCCTTGAGAACAGGAGTAGAGTCTGTTGATTGGGATATAAGTAGCTTATTGCGTCACATGTACTACTTGTTCACTGACTCTCCAGCTCGTCAAGCATTGTTTACCCAGTTGACAGGATGTGTATCTTTTCCATTGAAGTTCTGTGGTGTGGGGTGGTTAGAGAATGCGAAGTGCTTTCAAAGGGCATTTAAATTTTGGACCATGTTGTTAAGTTTCTCAAAGAAGCAAAACTTCCTAAAACAAAACCTGTAGAGACACTGAAAAGAGCAGCCTGTGATCCATTCCTAAAGTGTAAACTAGCGTTCTGCAAGACAATTGCAGATGAATGTCAGCCTTTCCTGCAACGGTTCCAGACATCAAAACCAATGACTCCATATCTTTTTGAAGCTGTAGAGAAACTTCTAAGATACCTTATGAATCGTTGTGTGAAACCTGATCTTATGAAGTGCACGGGTCCAAAGTTACTGTCTATTGACACAAAAAAATCAGAAAATTTGATCCTTAGCAAAAATATTGATATAGGATTTGCAACAAAACGTTTGTTAGGAGAAACTGCGATCACAGTAACAGAAAGACAAAAATTAGAATTTATACATGAGTGCCGCAGTATGTTAACCACCATGATTGCAAAACTACAAGAAAAAAGTCCCTTAAAACAGAAAGCTGTGAGAGGTTTGTCTTCATTGGATCCTTGTGTTATTCAACATTCACCTCAACTGGCCCAGAAGAGATTTTCTTTTCTTTTGGAGGAACTCAACCATGCCAACATCATAAATGATGTTCTGGCTGAAAATGCCAAGAAAGAATACTTGCATTTTTGCAACCTCAAAAAATCTGAGCTTCAAGAAATATTTCGTCCTTGTGATCAGTTTAGTGATGAAGTAGGACTTGACACTATTTATGGTAGCTTTCTAATAGGAGAAGCAAACTACAAACATCTTTGGGAAGTAATAAAGATTTGCCTTGTCTTGTCGCATGGGAATGCAACTGTTGAAGGTGGTTTTTCAGTCAATAAATCTTTACTGGTTGAAAACATGCATGAAAAGACAGTCATTGCACAGCGTCACATTCATGATGAGATACAAGAAGCAGGAGGGATTAAAAATATACACATTAGCAAAAAGATGTTGGATTACGTGAGAGGTGCTCGGAAACGCTATCATGAATACTTAGAGATGAAGAAGCAAGAAAAAAGTGAAAAAGACAAGAAGAAGGCAGAAAAGAGGAAATTAGATATACAAGTTAAAGATTTAGAAGGAGAAGAAAAAAATTAATGATGGCAACTGAAGAGAAACGAGAAGCAATAGACTTGGAGTTGCAAGAACTGAAGAAGAAGCAAGCTTCACTTTATTAAATATAACATAGTTTCTTATTGTATGACTATAGTGATAATTTTAATAAAAATAAAATTGACTTGAGACATGAATAATATGAAAGCAGACAAGAGTTCCTGTTGTAAGCTATTCAGTTCAGGAAATGTACAGTTTAGGTAAAATAAAACTGTAATGATACCAAACTCTTTAGTATGTTCTTAGTGGCCTGTTATTTAATACGTATTTCTGCACATGATACCAAAGGGAATCAAGTTTGTTACAAATTTTTGATAGGGATTATTTTTCCATCATTTTCCCTCAACTGATTGGCAAGATGTCTGCTTTCTTATTCTTCCATGAGAGGTGAGGCAAGGTCGGCTGTAAGGGGGGAGGAGGCCGAAATAAATTTATTTAAATTAATATTTTCACGTGTATAGTACCGTAAAGTTATAATGGAAATTTTATGAGAAATTGGTCAGGGAACTTGGGAAAATAGTCAGGGAAAGTCAGGGAAAAGTCAGGGAGAATATTTTTACAAATACTGTAGGAACCCTGAGTTAGCTCTCTGATACGACTGTTTTAAACTGTGACTATACCTCTAGTATCCTACAGTTACCTCCCTGATACAATGTTTTAAACTGTGACTATACCACTAGTATCCTACAGTTACCTCGCTGATACGACTGTTGTAAACTGTGACTATACCACTAGTATCCTACAGTTAGCTCTCTGATACGACTGTTTTAAACTGTGACTATACCTCTAGTATCCTACAGCTACCTCCCTGATACAATGTTTTAAACTGTGACTATACCTCTAGTATCCTACAGCTACCTCCCTGATACAATATTTTAAACTGTGACTATACCTCTAGTATCATACAGCTGTCTCGCTGATACGACTGTTGTAAACTGTGACTATACCCCTAGTATCCTACAGTTACCTCGCTGATACGACTGTTGTAAACTGTGACTATACCTCTAGTATCCTACAGCTACCTCCCTGATACAATGTTTTAAACTGTGACTATACCTCTAGTATCCTACAGTTAGCTCTCTGATACGACTGTTTTAAACTGTGACTATACCTCTAGTATCCTACAACTACCTCCCTGATACAATGTTTTAAACTGTGACTATACCTCTAGTATCCTACAGCTACCTCCCTGATACAATGTTTTAAACTGTGACTATACCTCTAGTATCCTACAGTTAGCTCTCTGATACGACTGTTTTAAACTGTGACTATACCTCTAGTATCCTACAACTACCTCCCTGATACAATGTTTTAAACTGTGACTATACCTCTAGTATCCTACAGCTACCTCCCTGATACAATGTTTTAAACTGTGACTATACCTCTAGTATCCTACGACTACCTCCCTGATACAATGTTTTAAACTGTGACTATACCTCTAGTATCCTACAGCTACCTCCCTGATACAATATTTTAAACTGTGACTATACCTCTAGTATCATACAGCTGTCTCGCTGATACGACTGTTGTAAACTGTGACTATACCTCTAGTATCCTACAGCTACCTCGCTGATACGACTGTTGTAAACTGTGACTATACCCCCAGTAGCTATCACATGTCAGACGGGACTGTAGCTACTACAAGGCGGTCGTAATCCACGCCACACCCACATATTACTGACTATAAACCAGCCACGGGTGTTAAAAAGGAAATTTCAGGACGAAATAAAATATTGTTAATCATAACAATCTTATGAATGTAATATTTTACATATATTCAAATAATAACATAATAAGTCATAAGCTGTGTTCACAATGTTAACAACCAGGGGTGTACTGGGAGGTTCCAAGTGTCAGAAGGCCACATTGAATATGACGCTTCTAATAACTCTGAAATATACACGCTACCATTCAGACCATTTATAACATAAGACTGATTTTTAACGACAAGAGCAAAAATACTTAAAAATTGTTGGACAATAGCTAGTAACAGTCAGTATTCAATAAACAAAAATGTTGAGATTGTTTATAAACTATACCAAGAAACTAAAAATTGTACACCTTTACATTTAGTGCTATCTTCTTTTTTATAGCATTAGGAACCCTAAAGTTCAGTGCCGGACCTACAAAAGTACGCCACCTATTCTTATCTTGAGCTAATTAGAGATATTTGATTATGCTAACAGTGTCTTGTGAAGATTACAGGTTATGTAACTCATCATTATGTAACCTCCTCCCCTTCCATTATCCTCACACCGTTTTGGAGCTAATATCTTCCTAAGCACTTGTTTTCGAGAGAAACCTTCCCAGAAAGCAGGCGATATTTCAACAACTTATTGACCAAGTAATCGCAAGCCTTTCCTCATTGATTCCTTGTCCGGATTTACACTCTCTCCACAAATGATGTATTCTGGGTAACCTCAAACTTACTCCTTGGAACTTATGATTAGGATTTAATAAAATCACTCATTTAGAATTAAATGTTATCTTTATTTTAGTTTAAAGTAGTTGTGGGAGCCCAAATTAAACTTGCCCAACAGGATATCTCCCAGTCCACCCCTGTCTACAAGGATATATCTCAGTCCACCTTTGTCTACAAGGATATCTCTCAGTCCACCACTGTCTACAAGGATATCTCTCAGTCCACCTTTGTCTACAAGGATATCTCCCAGTCCACCCCTGTCTACAAGGTTATCTCCCAGTCCACCCCTGTCTACAAGGTTATCTCCCAGTCCACCCCTGTCTACAAGGTTATCTCCCAGTCCACCCCTGTCTACAAGGATATCTCCCAGTCCACCCCTGTCTACAAGGATATCTCTTAGTCCACCCCTGTCTACAAGGATATCTCCCAGTCCACCCCTGTCTACAAGGATATCTCTTAGTCCACCCCTGTCTACAAGGATATCTCCCAGTCCACCCCTGTCTACAAGGATATCTCCCAGTCCACCCTGTCTACAAGGATATCTCTTAGTCCACCCCTGTCTACAAGGTTATCTCCCAGTCCACCCCTGTCTACAAGGATATCTCCCAGTCCACCCCTGTCTACAAGGATATCTCCCAGTCCACCCCTGTCTACAAGGTTATCTCCCAGTCCACCCCTGTCTACAAGGTTATCTCCCAGTCCACCCCTGTCTACAAGGTTATCTCCCAGTCCACCCCTGTCTACAAGGATATCTCTTAGTCCACCCCTGTCTACAAGGATATCTCTTAGTCCACCCCTGTCTACAAGGATATCTCCCAGTCCACCCTGTCTACAAGGATATCTCCCAGTCCACCCCTGCTCACGACCATAATAACCAAGGACATGGCTGGGTATTGTTTGTATATGTGGGTGGTCGGTCCTAGTTCACGTCTTGTTTGTGGTTCTATTGATATTAACCATGGTCGGCCTCCTCGCTCTTGTCAGTTCCAATATTTCTCAGCGCCCGCCGCTACGACAAGCCAATATCAGTCCCTCGCTAGTACGCCGGCTCTTCCGCAGAGCGCTGAATGTCAAGCTGTCATGGCAACGTCTACCACATAAATATTCTCGCTGCGCCATTTCCGCCTCACTTGGAATATTTCACAAGACACCTCTGAGCCTCTCAGAACTCTGCTATACTTTCCACATAGCATCGGTAGCCTTGTAATGATGTTATACTCCACAGTTCGTGCCCAGTCGAGTGCATCACTCGCTACATGCTGAGATAGTTCCATATGGAAACTTTTTATCGGGCTTTTATTGAAATAACTGATGTGTTTATTCTGCGTTATTGCTGTACTGAACAGAATATCACACATGCCGCTATTTCACTTCTTATGGAACTGAGAGGATTAAGATCTGATTGGATGGATACAATCTAGTGATCGACGCGGAATAATTACGATCCCGACTCGGATTCGGTGATGAATAAAAAAATATGTTTTCTGTTATAGTGCAACCGGATTTTATTACTGATGATGTGGGTGTGGACCCGTCTGTGTCTTACTGTTGAGCAATAATTATAAAGATACCGGGTTTTATGATGACGACGGGCTTGTTATCACACGACTATGACGATCTCATTTTACGTTTCTCACTGTAGGATTACTGATTGGTTAATTGTCGAAATTAGTAGAGATTTAACATTGTACTCGATTTATTTTATTAATTTCACTTTTATTATTATAAAATTGACATTGATACAGTTTTGTTCATTTACGAACTAAATTGGAAAGCCTGATCTAGTGCTGTTACAAATTGAGATTACTATATTCTGTGTGATATTATGTTTTCTGTCGAGATTTACGATTTTTCTGTGTGGATTTATACGCACAAGCTGCTTATATATGACCTACCCCTTGCTTCTTGGACCCCTTGTCACCAATGTTAAAACCAACTAATAGGAGAACTCCTGGCAACCTGATGTTGCGAAGGCTAGCTTCCTATTGGGTAAAGGCAGCCAGCTCATTCATCACCTGATTTTCAAATAGAACGTAGGGAGTTTTTTTAGAAAGTAAGTTTTAAAACGTAATATTAAAATTACTTTTGAAAACGCGTAATTCTCCATGGATGAAGTATTAAAAGGAAACTTCACATACATTTTTTAAAAAGAAAAACACGCTTCGTTCATGGCTTTTTGAATATATGAGATGGGTCCAAAACAGAATCATAATACTGTTGGCGAATGCAGATTCCGACTGTTCGATGACTACTACACGAGTGTGAACAGGGTTGTCTACGAAGTTTTGGTTTTCGGAATATTCGAGTAACGGGATTCATTCTTCCTTCAATCATTCCCACTTTGTCCTTCGAGATGATTTTGTATGGGGGGTTGAGATACAGACAGACAGGCGTATGTTGCACTACTTAGATATTTACTGCGATGTATAATGTAAATTAAATAAAGTTTTAATATTACGTTGGATTAGATCTGACTATCTCTATTAATTAATCAAAAGGGATGTGTAAAACACTGCATTCCTACCTCGCTGTTGACTTCACCGCCTCCGAACCACCACTACTAGCTTCCAAATGTCTTACCTAGCGGCAATCATAGCTCTGTCTTCAACAATGGGGGAAACTTTAAATTATTAAACAGTACCAACACGTCTGCGATAGCTAATGTACTTTCTCAGATAATCTGATTTAAAAATAGGTATCGACTTTCTAACCATTCTGTATTTGTAATTCCATATTGTATGAGAAGGCAGAAAGTTGTAATTTTACACAAAATTATAACTTTATAGTTAGATTATCTGTAATCTTCAAAGAGGAAATCTCAAATTGTTCGAACATATTGTGTGTTTACAAGTAGGAATAAGAAACAGGCTGTGTCTATAGACTTATTACACCAAGACTGATCAACTCGCCATTCACTGTCCGGTGGTTGAATATTACCAACGTATTGGCGATCATGCTTCAATTGTTTGCTTCACGGCTTACTACCCCTCCGGATTGTATGCATATAATTACATTAACGGGTGTAGAGATGAATAAGATAGAATTGTGAGGAAATGTACCGACATTTGTGAGAAGGGAGAGAGTGAGACAGTTTACACCTTGGCCCACCTGTCAGCTGTAGATCTGACCATAACCCTGTGGCTGTGTTCCAGAACACGTCCTGAGGCTGACCCGCTCCTCGGAGAACAAGACGCTGGCATTGTTCCTGGAGCAATATCCTCGTCTCTCCTCGGCGGTCCGTCAACCCGTCAGCGTCCTCTACTCCGACCTCCTGAGGTACCTGGACACCTCCACTAGCACCACTAGTGACGACCAGGTGAACCTCCTCCCACCCGACCTCAATCTGGAGGACTCCGTCAACACTTTCTTCACCAGTCTGTTCCCTGAGGTTTACCATCACGCCGTCAACCCCAGACTGCGGGGCTTCAGTGCTGACTACAAGTCATGTCTGCAGGTAGGAACTACAGGTCATGTCTGCAGGTAACAACTACAGGTCATGTCTGCAGGTAGGAGCTACAGGTCATGTCTGCAGGTAGGAACTACAAGTCATGTTTGCAGGTAGGAACTACAGGTCATGTCTGCAGGTAGGAACTACAGGTCATGTCTGCAGGTAGGAACTACAAGTCATGTTTGCAGGTAGGAACTACAGGTCATGTCTGCAGGTAGGAACTACAGGTCATGTCTGCAGGTAGGAACTACAGGTCATGTCTGCAGGTAACAACTACAGGTCATGTCTGCAGGTAACAACTACAGGTCATGTCTGCAGGTAACAACTACAGGCCATGTCTGCAGGTAACAACTACAGGTCATGTCTGCAGGTAGGAGCTACAGGTCATGTCTGCAGGTAGGAACTACAGGTCATGTCTGCAGGTAGGAACTACAAGTCATGTTTGCAGGTAGGAACTACAAGTAATGTCTGCAGGTAGGAACTACAAGTCATGTTTGCAGGTGGGGCTCAGTCCCGACTATCAGTCTCGCCTGCAGGTGGGGCCCAGTCCCGACTATCAGTCTCGCCTGCAGGTGGGGCCCAGTCCCGACTATCAATCTCGCCTGCAGGTGGGGCTCAGTCCCGACTATCAGTCTCGCCTGCAGGTGGGGCCCAGTCCCGACTATCAATCTCGCCTGCAGGTGGGGCTCAGTCCCGACTATCAGTCTCGCCTGCAGGTGGGGCCCAGTCCCGACTATCAGTCTCACCTGCAGGTGGGGCTCAGTCCCGACTATCAGTCTCGCCTGCAGGTGGGGCTCAGTCTAGCCTGCAGGTGGGGCCCAGTCCCGATTATCAGTCTCACCTGCAGGTGGGGCTCAGTCCCGACTATCAGTCTCACCTGCAGGTGGGGCTCAGTCCCGACTATCAGTCTCACCTGCAGGTGGGGCCCAGTCCCGACTATCAGTCTAGCAAGCAGGTGGGGCTCAGTCCCGACTATCAGTCTCGCCTGCAGGTGGGGCCCAGTCCCGACTATCAGTCTCGCCTGCAGGTGGGGCCCAGTCCCGACTATCAGTCTCGCCTGCAGGTGGGGCCCAGTCCCGACTATCAGTCTAGCCAGCAGGTGGGGCCCAGTCCCGACTATCAGTCTCACCAGCAGGTGGGGCCCAGTCCCGACCAGTGTCCCCACGAGTGTGTTTGTGTCCCCAGGCGACCATGTCCGAGATACAGCCATTCGGAGACGTCCCTCGAGCCCTCTCCCGAGCAATCTCGAGATCGGCCGAGGCTGCTCGAACCCTCTTCCAGGCCCTGGGACTGGGAGCAGAGGTACTGAGCAGCACAGACAGTCTGCTCATGTCCGATCCTGGCGGGGCAGACCACTGCCACGAGGCGCTACTGCGCATGTCCTACTGCTCACGGTGCAGAGGCCTCACCAGCCGGGCCAAGCCCTGCGCCGGCTACTGTCTCAACGTCATGAGAGGTTGCCTCACTCAGCACGCGGCGGAGCTCGACCTGCCCTGGAGCGGCTTCGTGGAGGCCACCGAGCGACTGGCGGCCGCCGTCAAGGGGCGGGACTCGGGGGTGGCGCCCTTGGACGTGCAGCGGGTGCTGGGGGAACTAGACTCCAGGGTGTCTGAGGCGATCATGTTGGCGCTGGAGAACGGGCCCTCCCTGGAGAGGAAGGTGAGTGGTCCGTCCTTCTAACCCCGCCCCCTTCATCCAAGTCAGCCCTTAGCTATATTACAGTGACATGGGCCCGAAGGGGCGCTAATATGGTCGATTGACGATTGATAACAGTGGCACTCCCCCTGACCCCTCATTTCCCCCCTCATCATGATTCTGGAAGTGCTAATGAAGACAGCTCCTGTGTACAGACCTACTAATGGACTGGATCAAAATCGTGGCCGCTAGGGAGCGTGTACTGTACTGTGAGGTGAGGGATGGCACTCCAGAGCAGACACTGATACTACTGTACTGTGAGGTGAAGGATGGCACTCCAGAGCAGACACTGATACTACTGTACTGTGAGGTGAGAGATGGCACTCCAGAGCAGACACTGATACTACTGTACTGTGAGGTGAGAGATGGCACTCCAGAGCAGACACTGATACTACTGTACTGTGAGGTGAAGGATGGCACTCCAGAGCAGACACTGATACTACTGTACTGTGAGGTGAGAGATGGCACTCCAGAGCAGACACTGATACTACTGTACTGTGAGGTGAGAGATGGCACTCCAGAGCAGACACTGATACTACTGTACTGTGAGGTGAAGGATGGCACTCCAGAGCAGACACTGATACTACTGTACTGTGAGGTGAGAGATGGCACTCCAGAGCAGACACTGATACTACTGTACTGTGAGGTGAGAGATGGCACTCCAGAGCAGACACTGATACTACTGTACTGTGAGGTGAGAGATGGCACTCCAGAGCAGACACTGATACTACTGTACTGTGAGGTGAGAGATGGCACTCCAGAGCAGACACTGATACTACTGTACTGTGAGGTGAGAGATGGCACTCCAGAGCAGACACTGATACTACTGTACTGTGAGGTGAAGGATGGCACTCCAGAGCATACACTGATACTACTGTACTGTGAGGTGAAGGATGGCACTCCAGAGCAGACACTGATACTACTGTACTGTGAGGTGAGAGATGGCACTCCAGAGCAGACACTGATACTACTGTACTGTGAGGTGAGAGATGGCACTCCAGAGCAGACACTGATACTAATGTATTATGAGGAGAGGGATGGCACTCCAGAGCAGACACTGATACTACTGTACTGTGAGGTGAGAGATGGCACTCCAGAGCAGACACTGATACTACTGTACTGTGAGGTGAAGGATGGCACTCCAGAGCAGACACTGATACTACTGTACTGTGAGGTGAAGGATGGCACTCCAGAGCAGACACTGATACTACTGTACTGTGAGGTGAGAGATGGCACTCCAGAGCAGACACCGATACTACTGTACTATGAGGAGAGGGATTTCAATCTAAATTTGCCTGACAATAGCACTTTCTTATTGTATCTAATTTGTTTACAAAAACGAGAATTCTCGGTATTTTAAATATAGTTTCAAATAATATTTCGCCAAACTACTTTACATAAACCTACTTTACATAAACTACTTAACATAAACTTCTGGTTTGGAACTCCAGCCCTTTCTGTTGTGATAGCTATGTGTATTCTCAACTAATACACTACTACTCTCAACTTGCGAGCTATGTAGTGTATTTGTATCTCTGCCGTGCACGTGCTGTCTAGAGGAAGGGGAACACGTGTTAATTGTTCTTACTTTGAGAGCCGCGGATGACGTCACAAGACTTGCTAACATATTACTCCTTGGCCACCACGAGCTAGGGAGTTATTAGCACATGGGACTCTGCGGACTCCAATCATTCCTACTTATAATTTACCGCATCAAGAGAAGACAAAAGATTCAGGGCCTATAAAAGGTATCAATTATTTGGATATTGTTAACCTCACTGATCCGTCCCACACCCTGAGGTATACTGGTGTGTTTCAACCTTTGCACCAGTGACCTCGTCCGCCTTGTATCGTGGACAACTAGTGCCATTATGAGTTCACTCGATTTTAAACGAAGTATTACGAGCTATCACGAGGTCATACAAGCAAACACGAAGTACTACGAGTTTTCACTAATCATTATGAGCTCACTCCTTTAAACGAAGTATTACGAGCTATCACGAGGTAATACAAGCAAACACGAAGTACTACGAGTTTTCACTAATCATTATGAGCTCACTCGAGTTTAAACGAAGTATTACGAGCTGTCACGAGGTAATACAAGCAAACACGAAGTATTAATAGTTTACACGAAGTAATACAAGTTTACACGAAGTATTACGAGTTCACACGAGGTAATACAAGCTCACACGAGCTTAAGCGAAGTATTACGAGTTTGCACGAGCTTACACGACATATTACGAGTTTGCAGGAGGTTATACGAGTTCACATGAAGTATTAAGGGTTTTCACTATGTAATACGAGTTTACACGAAGTATTACAAGCTCACACAAATTTAAACGAAGAATTACGAGTTTTCACGAAGTTAAAAAGTTTACACGAAGTATTAACGAGTTCACACCAAGTATCACGAGTTTTCACGAGGTACTACAAGCTCACACGAAGTATTACGATTTTTCACGAGGTATTACAAGCAAATACGAAGTATTACGAGTTTATACGAGATAATACAAGCTCACATGAAGTATTACGAGCTTTCACGAGGGGATACGAGTTGAAGTGGTTTTGAACCAGTGTCACCAACCTTAATTTTTACCCCGCTAGATCTAGTTTTATTCAGAGTAGGTCAGATGGATAAAATAATGAAATAGTTGCTAGCATTGTCCGTAGATTTTTTAAATTTGCTGTAGTTTTCTCTAACGGACAAATACTTTGGGTGTGTTTTGTATTGTTTTCTTGATTTTGAAGTGATCAAGTTGTGAGGTAGGAGAATATAAATTTAATTTTGCATTTGTGCAAGGCCGTAGCCAGCCAATAATTTCAGGGGGTTTGGTGGGCACATCCCCCAATCGCAGAAGGCTAGAAAAGAATTATAAATATTAAACACTTCTATAAGATATCTGAAGTGCTTTTTATGGTAACACAGCCCCCTAATTTGTACTTGTATCTTAATTTTGATATTGTTTGAACCATAAATAAAGCTATATATATATTTAGTTCATAAATATTTGGGGGGGGGGGGATTTGAAACCTCCCCCGCCCCCCTTCTTTCACCCCCTGGCTACACCTTGCATTTGTGGTCTGCTTCTCATTTCAGATGGGCTCTAATATTATTCCCTGAAGGATGAAATATTTCCTCTCTCTTAGGATTGGAGTGTTTAGAAAAGTAATTTGTAGCAATGTTCATCTTATGTCAAGGATGTTGGCAGGTTAATGTATAATGAGCATGTTTTGGCAACAATTTAAAGTAAACTTAATGTTCATTTGAGACTTGACTACAGATGACGCTGAAAATTGGGTTCAAATCCCGGTCTGGTGATTTTCCTTAAATGGTTTTCTATTTTTCCTGCAATCAAATGTGGGTACACTTCCTCTAAGTTCAACCCTAATCAATCCTAACCAACTAGCGTAATAACTATAGTTGAATATGAAGTGAAACAAATAAATATAATTCGAATATTAGAAGCAAATCTATGACATGATAGTCACCCTCACATCCTTGCTTCATTTAAAATTACAGCCGAGGAATGAGAAAGTATTATAAATTCTGTAAATGTCAACGACTCACCATTGACAATCCTTCTCTCGGATAATAAACCTGTATTCTCTATAGACCTGGAGATTGTTTCGACATAATAGTAATAAAGTGTAGTTTACCTGTCTGGACTGACAAATTCTTACGGAATGTAAGGACGAGACTGGGAACACCTCTGACTACCATTTAGTAGCAGGGTGTAGTAATATGTCATTCTTACTTAAGGTTACCAAGCTAAGGGTGGCAGCTGGTGTTTGTCAAACAAATGACAAACATTGATTGCCCACAAGGGGGATGGGTTAAGTTTTTTAGTTAGACAATAATTTAAATATGTTAATATATGGGGAATATAGGCAGGAAAATCCAGTCCACCTCATTACACCCTATATCTATCTTGAGCTAGTTATATCCAGTCCACCTCACTACACCCTATCTCTATCTTGAGCTAGTTCTATCCAGTCCACCTCATTACACCCTATCTCTATCTTGAGCTAGTTCTATCCAGTCCACCTCATTACACCCTATCTCTATCTTGAGCTAGTTATATCCAGTCCACCTCATTACACCCTACCCCTATCTTGAGCTTGTTCTATCCAGTCCACCTCATTACATCCTACCCCTATCTTGAGCTAGTCCTATCCAGTCCACCTCATTACACCCTATCCCTATCTTGAGCTAGTCCTATCCAGTCCACCTCATTACACCCTATCTCTATCTTGAGCTAGTTATATCCAGTCCACCTCATTACACCCTACCCCTATCTTGAGCTAGTCCTATCCAGTCCACCTCATTACACCCTATCTCTATCTTGAGCTAGTTATATCCAGTCCACCTCATTACACCCTACCCCTATCTTGAGCTAGTCCTATCCAGTCCACCTCATTACACCCTATCTCTATCTTGAGCTAGTCCTATCCAGTCCACCTCATTACACCCTACCCCTATCTTGAGCTTGTTCTATCCAGCCCACCTCATTACACCCTACCCCTATCTTGAGCTTGTTCTATCCAGCCCACCTCATTACACCCTACCCCTATCTTGAGCTTGTTCTATCCAGTCCACCTCATTACACCCTACCCCTATCTTGAGCTAGTCCTATCCAGTCCACCTCATTACACCCTATCCCTATCTTGAGCTAGTCCTATCCAGTCCACCTCATTACACCCTATCCCTATCTTGAGCTAGTTCTATCCAGTCCACCTCGTTACACCATATATTTATCTTGAGCTAGTTCTATCCAGTCCACCTCATTACACCCTATCTCTATCTTGAGCTAGTTATATCCAGTCCACCTCATTACACCCTATATCTATCTTGAACTAGTTATATCCAGTCCACCTCATTACACCCTATCTCTATCTTGAGCTAGTTCTATCCAGTCCACCTCATTACATCCTATCTCTTTCAGGTCTATTCTAATGTTAACCTAGCATCAGTGTCTAGGTCTTGCCATTGGGTTTACCAGACTGTACCCTGAACACGGTTCTAGATATTTCTTTTCACGCTGCGTGTCCTGACCATCGTAATCTGTGAGATTTGACTATCCTAACAAATTTGTTGTGATCAGTACAGGCTATGTAACTCCCCATTATGTAACCTCTCCCACTCCCCAGTATCTTCACCCCTTTTTGGACCAAAGATCTTCGTAACCACCTTGTTTTCGAGAGAACAACCGGTAAAACTACATTCCTTGACAGCAGGTGAGCTGTCACCAACTTACACACCGGCTAACAGCATGCATTTCTCGGCTCTAACCTTTTCCCTAATTCCAATCTAATTAAGCTATTGCTATTTAAAATGAATATAGTTAAAGCCCCTAAACCAGAACAATACCTCCGCCCCCTTTATTTGGGAGCCCCCGCCGACAGCTCGAGATGTATGCAAGGTCGATAGCCTGTGAGGAGTGAGGTCTGGCTCTATATAATCATGTTAGCGCGATAGTCAGGTGTTTTTAATTCAATCGTAAGCTTCATTCAGTATCCTAGTAACAGAAGCAGGAGCGACTGTTATTGCGGCTTAGTTGATTAGTTATATAAGAGAGAGAGAGAGAGAGAGAGAGATCCTGTCCAGGAGAGAGGGGATGTGGATGAAGCATTAGGTCGAGTCTTCTCAAGGGTGTGGGAACCAAAGTCTTTGAGGGGGGGGGGGGGCATTCCTGAAATTCCTTCATCTTCTCCCCAGCCCTCATCTTACCGGCAGCGTGCTAAACAACTCCTAGTGCTAGATCTGAACAAGGTAACATTACAGGCAACAACTCCTAGTGCTAGATCTGAACAAGGTAACATTACAGGCAACAACTCCTAGTGCTAGATCTGAACAAGGTAACATTACAGGCAACAGCTCTTAGTGCTAGAACTGAACAAGGTAACATTACAGGCAACAACTCCTAGTGCTAGAACTGAACAATGTAACATTACAGGCAACAGCACTTAGTGCTAGATCTGAACAAGGTAACATTACAGGCAACAACTCCTAGTGCTAGATCTGAACAAGGTAACATTACAGGCAACAGCTCCTAGTGCTAGATCTGAACAAGGTAACATTACAGGCAACAGCTCTTAGTGCTAGAACTGAACAAGGTAACATTACAGGCAACAGCTCTTAGTGCTAGAACTGAACAAGGTAACATTACAGGCAACAGCACTTAGTGCTAGAACTGAACAAGGTAACATTACAGGCAACAACTCCTAGTGCTAGAACTGAACAAGGTAACATTACAGGCAACAACTCCTAGTGCTAGATCTGGACAAGGTAACATTACAGGCAACAACTCTTAGTGCTAGAACTGAACAAGGTAACATTACAGGCAACAACTCTAGTGCTAGAACTGAACAAGGTAACATTACAGGCAACAACTCCTAGTGCTAGATCTGGACAAGGTAACATTACAGGCAACAACTCCTAGTGCTAGAACTGAACAAGGTAACATTACAGGCAACAGCTCTTAGTGCTAGAACTGAACAAGGTAACATTACAGGCAACAACACTTAGTGCTAGATCTGAACAAGGTAACATTACAGGCAACAACTCCTAGTGCTAGATCTGGACAAGGTAACATTACAGGCAACAGCTCCTAGTGCTAGATCTTAACAAGGTAACATTACAGGCAACAGCACTTAGTGCTAGAACTGAACAAGGTAACATTACAGGCAACAACTCTTAGTGCTAGAACTGAACAAGGTAACATTACAGGCAACAACTCCTAGTGCTAGATCTGAACAAGGTAACATTACAGGCAACAGCACTTAGTGCTAGAACTGAACAAGGTAACATTACAGGCAACAGCACTTAGTGCTAGAACTGAACAAGGTAACATTACAGGCAACAGCACTTAGTGCTAGAACTGAACAAGGTAACATTACAGGCAACAGCTCCTAGTGCTAGAACTGAACAAGGTAACATTACAGGCAACAGCTCCTAGTGCTAGATCTGAACAAGGTAACATTACAGGCAACAGCACTTAGTGCTAGAACTGAACAAGGTAACATTACAGGCAACAACTCCTAGTGCTAGAACTGAACAAGGTAACATTACAGGCAACAACTCCTAGTGCTAGATCTGAACAAGGTAACATTACAGGCAACAACTCCTAGTGCTAGATCTGAACAAGGTAACATTACAGGCAACAACTCCTAGTGCTAGATCTGAACAAGGTAACATTACAGGCAACAACTCCTAGTGCTAGATCTGAACAAGGTAACATTACAGGCAACAACTCCTAGTGCTAGAACTGAACAAGGTAACATTACAGGCAACAACTCCTAGTGCTAGAACTGAACAAGGTAACATTACAGGCAACAGCACTTAGTGCTAGATCTGAACAAGGTAACATTACAGGCAACAACTCCTAGTGCTAGAACTGAACAAGGTAACATTACAGGCAACAACTCCTAGTGCTAGAACTGAACAAGGTAACATTACAGGCAACAGCACTTAGTGCTAGAACTGAACAAGGTAACATTATAGGCAACAACTCCTAGTGCTAGAACTGAACAAGGTAACATTACAGGCAACAACTCCTAGTGCTAGAACTGAACAAGGTAACATTACAGGCAACAGCACTTAGTGCTAGAACTGAACAAGGTAACATTACAGGCAACAACTCCTAGTGCTAGAACTGAACAAGGTAACATTATAGGCAACAACTCCTAGTGCTAGAACTGAACAAGGTAACATTATAGGCAACAACTCCTAGTGCTAGAACTGAACAAGGTAACATTACAGGCAACAACTCTTAGTGCTAGAACTGAACAAGGTAACATTACAGGCAACAACTCCTAGTGCTAGAACTGAACAAGGTAACATTACAGGCAACAGCTCCTAGTGCTAAAACTGAACAAGGTAACATTACAGGCAACAACTCTTAGTGCTAGAAACTGAACAAGGTAACATTACAGGCAACAACTCCTAGTGCTAGAACTGAACAAGGTAACATTACAGGCAACAACTCTTAGTGCTAGAACTGAACAAGGTAACATTACAGGCAACAACTCCTAGTGCTAGAACTGAACAAGGTAACATTATAGGCAACAACTCCTAGTGCTAGAACTGAACAAGGTAACATTACAGGCAACAACTCTTAGTGCTAGAACTGAACAAGGTAACATTACAGGCAACAACTCCTAGTGCTAGAACTGAACAAGGTAACATTATAGGCAACAACTCCTAGTGCTAGAACTGAACAAGGTAACATTACAGGCAACAGCTCCTAGTGCTAGATCTGAACAAGGTAACATTACAGGCAACAACTCCTAGTGCTAGAACTGAACAAGGTAACATTACAGGCAACAACTCTTAGTGCTAGAACTGAACAAGGTAACATTACAGGCAACAACTCCTAGTGCTAGAACTGAACAAGGTAACATTACAGGCAACAGCTCCTAGTGCTAGAACTGAACAAGGTAACATTACAGGCAACAGCTCCTAGTGCTAGATCTGAACAAGGTAACATTACAGGCAACAACTCCTAGTGCTAAAACTGAACAAGGTAACATTACAGGCAACAGCTCCTAGTGCTAGAACTGAACAAGGTAACATTACAGGCAACAGCTCCTAGTGCTAGAACTGAACAATGTAACATTACAGGCAACAGCTCCTAGTGCTAGAACTGAACAAGGTAACATTACAGGCAACAGCACTTAGTGCTAGAACTGAACAAGGTAACATTACAGGCAACAACTCCTAGTGCTAGATCTGGACAAGGTAACATTACAGACAACAGCACTTAGTGCTAGAACTGAACAAGGTAACATTACAGGCAACAACTCCTAGTGCTAGAACTGAACAAGGTAACATTACAGGCAACAACTCCTAGTGCTAGAACTGAACAAGGTAACATTACAGGCAACAGCACTTAGTGCTAGAACTGAACAAGGTAACATTACAGGCAACAACTCCTAGTGCTAGATCTGAACAAGGTAACATTACAGGCAACAGCACTTAGTGCTGGATCTGGACAAGGTAACATTACAGGCAACAGCTCCTAGTGCTAGATCTGAACAAGGTAACATTACAGGCAACAACTCCTAGTGCTAGATCTGAACAAGGTAACATTACAGGCAACAGCACTTAGTGCTGGATCTGGACAAGGTAACATTACAGGCAACAGCTCCTAGTGCTAGATCTGAACAAGGTAACATTACAGGCAACAGCTCCTAGTGCTAGAACTGAACAAGGTAACATTACAGGCAACAGCACTTAGTGCTGGATCTGGACAAGGTAACATTACAGGCAACAGCTCCTAGTGCTAGATCTGAACAAGGTAACATTACAGGCAACAGCACTTAGTGCTGGATCTGGACAAGGTAACATTACAGGCAACAGCTCCTAGTGCTAGAACTGAACAAGGTAACATTACAGGCAACAGCTCCTAGTGCTAGAACTGAACAATGTAACATTACAGGCAACAGCTCCTAGTGCTAGAACTGAACAAGGTAACATTACAGGCAACAGCACTTAGTGCTAAAACTGAACAAGGTAACATTACAGGCAACAACTCCTAGTGCTAGATCTGAACAAGGTAACATTACAGGCAACAACTCCTAGTGCTAGATCTGAACAAGGTAACATTACAGGCAACAGCACTTAGTGCTGGATCTGGACAAGGTAACATTACAGGCAACAGCTCCTAGTGCTAGATCTGAACAAGGTAACATTACAGGCAACAGCACTTAGTGCTGGATCTGGACAAGGTAACATTACAGACAACAGCTCTTAGTTCTAGATTTGAACAAGGTAACATTACAGGCAACAGCTCCTGGTGCTAGAACTGAACAAGGTAACATTACAGGCAACAGCTCCTAGTGCTAGAACTGAACAAGGTAACATTACAGGCAACAACTCCTAGTGCTAGATCTGGACAAGGTAACATTACAGGCAACAGCTCCTAGTGCTAGATCTGAACAAGGTAACATTATAGGCAACAACTCCTAGTGCTAGAACTGAACAAGGTAACATTACAGGCAACAGCTCCTAGTGCTAGATCTGAACAAGGTAACATTACAGGCAACAGCTCCTAGTGCTAGATCTGGACAAGGTAACATTACAGGCAACAGGGGGTATATATATATATGACCCATATTGGGAGCTACTGCTTAATACAGGGTATATATATAATATATATGACCCATATTGGGAGCTACTGCATATTACAAGGTCAACCTGGAGAGCTGTTAATTAGAGTTAATTAGTGTTACCGCATTTAAGAAAGAGGCGCTAAATGCCCTCTCTAATTAGTCTAGTTTTAACGCTATGACGCCTTTTCAGAGCTTGATTAACAAATTCACTTATCTGTTAATTTTCCTCTTGTGTTATTTCTTCAAAACCCGCCTTGGTATACTTGTAACTTGTAAATGTCTATCAGAAGTCCCATCAACACACACTCACATTACCAACAATTTTATAAATGTTATCGTGGACTGCTTCTTTGGCAAGGAAACTATCTATTACTTTGGCTAACATTGCCCGTCTCGGGGGTCGAACGGCCAAACGCAGTGGTATTCAAGCTGGGTCCGCGAGCACATCTCGGGGGATACTTGAAATTAAAAAAATATATATATTTCAGATGAACAACTTCTAATTTAGTACATTACATTATCAGTAGTTTTATTTTGACGGATTCTGTGGCCAGTGGTACCGGGTTCGATTCTCGGCGCTTCCAGAACTTATCTGTGAAGCAGTCGGTCTTGACCTAGGTCAAACTCAGCCTAGTGGGGACAAATGAGGAGCTCTTTGAATAAACAAGTAGCAAAATGAGATTAACGGCTGAATGTCTTGTGTGCTGACCATATGACACCCTCTATCCACAAATGTTGGCACTATCATCACTAAACGTGGTGGTCCTCGATTAGTATAGCTCACGTCGCACGTGGTGGAGCTTCACCTCTGGATTACAGAATATCTATAACTTGCATTATGAACCCACAAATCTGGGGTACAAACGTTAAGGGAAATTATATCTGAAAGTACTAGGAGAAAAAATATGTCTAAACCACAGCTCTAAGACGTCACAAGGCTCCTGACCACTGAGTCACTAGTACAAGCAAGGAACAAGGCTCCCCTGACCACTGAGCTACTAGCACAGACAAGGAACAAGGCTCCCCTGACCACTGAGTCACTAGTACAAACAAGGAACAAGGCTCCCCTGACCACTGAGCCACTAAGACAGGTTCTCTCCAGACAGACGATATTGTCTTGTGTTGTTGTCCTTGTTAAACTTGTAAACGGTTCATTGGTCTTGTACAAGACCGACCTTCGTTTGGATTTGTCTGCGACCAAGCGATACTTATTTTCCCCAACATAGAGTTAAGATGGAATATAATTCACCACGTTTTCAGGAGGAAGTATATGGGGAGGGAGATAAGGTTAGTAAACTTGTTGAATATCTGTCAAGGGTATCCTGCAATTTAATAACAATTTTTCTTTTTTTAAAAAAGGTTTCTCATCTAATCCCGGTTACCTTATGAAATACCAGATTTATTTGATTACCAAACCCTTCCTTCACCTCTGACAAGACGTGTATTAATCACAACTCGTGAATGTGGGGAATGCCAGGCCTCCACCGTGGTTCGGATCCCACGTTAAACTGTAAGTCCTCCATTTCATCTCACAATCACCCTACCATTACACATTAGCATAAGTGCGTATAACCCGAACGGGTAGTAAGACGCGGTGATGATGATAATAATAATAGTAAAATAACTTATGACATATATTCAACAATTGTTGATATCAACATGTGAAGAACGTAAACTCCTATGTTTATACTGTGGTGGTATTTATTTTGTACAAAAGAGGTTTTACTATAAAATCTGTAAAAACAGTGCCCTTATCTCGCTTTCCCTACATCCCCAACCACTTTGTCAATAATATTCAGAACAACTAAGTTTGTATTGGTTCAACTGGTTGATCTGCCTGGTTATCCTCCTTGCAGCAGGAGAGTCAGTAGGTCCCTAGTGTAGCAAGAGTAAGTAGGTCCCTAGTGTAGCAAGAGCGTCAGTAGGTCCCCGGTGCAGCAGGAGAGTCAGTAGGTCCCTAGTGTAGCAAGAGTAAGTAGTTCCCTAGTGTAGCAAAAGCGTCAGTAGGTCCCCGGTGTAGCAAGAGTAAGTAGGTCCCTAGTGTAGCAAGAGCGTCAGTAGGTCCCCGGTGCAGCAGGAGGTCAGTAGGTCCCCTAGTGTAGCAAGAGTAAGTAGGTCCCCGGTGTAGCAAGAGTTAGTAGGTCCCCGGTGCAACAAGAGCGTCAGTAGGTCCCTGGTGTAGCAAGAGTTAGTAGGTCCCCGGTGCAACAAGAGCGTCAGTAGGTCCCTGGTGTAGCAAGAGTTAGTAGGTCCCCGGTGAAACAAGAGCGTCAGTAGGTCCCCGGTGCAACAAGAGCGTCAGTAGGTCCCTGGTGTGACAAGAGCGTCAGTAGGTCCCCGGTGTAACAAGAGCATTAGTAGGTCCCTGGTGTAACAAGAGTGTCAGTAGGTCCCCGGTGCAACAAGAGCATCAGTAGGTCCCTGGTGTAACAAGAGCATCAGTAGTCCCGGTGTAAAAACAGAATCAGTAGGTCCCTGGTGCAACAAGAGCGTCAGTAGGTCCCCGGTGTAACAAGAGTTAGTAGGTCCCCGTTTAACAAGACATCAGTAGGTCCCTGGTGTTGCAAGAGTAGTAGGTCCCCGGGTGAAACAAGAGCGTCAGTAGGTCCCCGGATTGCAACAAAGAGCGTCAGTAGGTCCTCTGGTGTAACAAGAGCTTCAGTAGGTCCCCGGTGTAACAAGAGCGTCAGTAGGTCCCCGGTGCAACAAGAGCGTCAGTAAGTCCCGGTGCAACAAGAGCGTCAGTAGGTCCCCGGTGCAACAAGAGTGCCAGTAGGTCCCCGGTGCAACAAGAGCGTCAGTAGGTCCCCGGTGTAACAAGAGTGTCAGTAGGTCCCCGGTACAACAAGAATAGTAGGTCCCCGGTGCAACAAGAGTGTCAGTAGGTCCCCGGTGCAACAAGAGCGTCAGTAGGTCCCGTGCAACAAGAGTGCCAGTATGTCTCCGGTGTAACAAGAGTGACAGTAGGTCCCCGGTTTGTAACAAGAGCGTCAGTAGGTCCCCCGGTGCAACAAGAGTGCCAGTGGGTCCCCTGGTGTAACAAGAGGTCAGTAGGTCCCCGTGTAACAAGAGCGTCAGTAAGTCCCCGGTGTAACAAGAGTGTCAGTAGGTCCCCGGTGCAACAAGAGTGTCAGTAGGTCCCCGGTGCAACAAGAGCGTCAGTTATGTCCCCGGTGTAACAAGAGCGTCAGTAGGTCCCCGGTGCAACAGAGTGTCAGTATGTCCCCGGTACAACAAGAGTGTCAGTAGGTCCCCGGTGCAACAAGAGCGTCAGTAGGTCCGGTGCAACAAGAGTGCAGTATGTCTCCGGTGTAACAAGAGTGACAGTAGGTCCCCGGTGTAACAAGAGCGTCAGTAGGTCCCCGGTGTCAACAAGAGTGCCAGTAGGTCCCCGGTGTAACAAGAGCGTCATAGGTCCCCGGTGTAACAAGAGCGTCAGTAAGTCCCCGGTGTAACAAGAGCGTCAGTAAGTCCCCGGTGTAACAAGAGTGTCAGTAGGTCCCCGGTGCAACAAGAGCGTCAGTATGTCCCCGGTGTAACAAGACGTCAGTAGGTCCCCGGTGCAACAAGAGTGTCAGTATGTCCCCGGTACAACAAGAATTAGTAGGTCCCCGGTGCAACAAGAGCGTCAGTAGGTCCCCGGTGTAACAAGAGTGTCATATGTCCCGTGCAACAAGAGCGTCAGTATGTCCTCGGTGAACAAGAGCGTCAGTAGGTCCCCAGTGCAACAAGAGTGCCAGTAGTCTCCGGGTAACAAGAGCGTCAGTAGGTCCCCGGTGCAACAAGATGCCAGTAGGTCCCCGGTGTAACAAGAGCGTCAGTAGGTCCCCGGTGCAACAAGAGCGTCAGTAGGTCCCAGGTGCAACAAGAGTGTCAGTAGGTCCCCGGTGCAACAAGAGTGCAGTATGTCTCAGGTGTAACAAGAGCGTCAGTAGGTCCCCGGTGCAACAAGAGTGCCAGTAGGTCCCCGGTACAACAAGAGTGCAGTAGGTCCCCGGTGTAACAAGAGCGTCAGTAGGTCCCCGGTGCAACAAGAGTGCCAGTAGGTCCCCGGTGTAACAAGAGTGCAGTATGTCTCCGGTGTAACAAGAGCGTCAGTAGGTCCCCGGTGCAACAAGAGTGCCAGTAGGTCCCCGGTGTAACAAGAGTGCAGTAGGTCTCCGGTGTAACAAGAGCGTCAGTAGGTCCCCGGTGCAACAAGAGCGCCAGTATGTCTCCGGTGTAACAAGAGCGTCAGTAGGTCCCCGGTGCAACAAGAGCGTCAGTATGGTCCCCGGTGTAACAAGAGCGTCAGTAGGTCCCGGTGCAACAAGAGCGCAGTATGGTCTCCGGTGTAACAAGAGCGTCAGTAGGTCCCGGTGTAACAAGAGTGTCAGTAGGTCCCCGGTGTCAACAAGAGTGTCAGTAGGTCCCCGGTGCAACAAGAGTGTCCAGTATGTCTCCGGTGTAACAAGAGTGTCAGTAGGTCCCGGTGCAACAAGAGTGCCAGTAGGTCCCCGGTGCAACAAGAGTGCCAGTAGTCTCCGGTGTAACAAGAGCGTCAGTAGGTTCCCGGTGCAAACAAGAGCGTCAGTAGGTCCCCGGTGTAACAAGAGTGTCAGTATGTCCCCGGTGCAACAAGAGTGCCAGTAGGTCCCGGTGTAACAAGAGCGTCAGTAGGTCCCCGGTCCAACAAGAGTGTCAGTATGTCTCCGGTGTAACAAGAGCGTCAGTAGGTCCCCGGTGTAACAAGAGTGTCAGTAGGTCCCCGGTGTAACAAGAGCGTCAGTAGGTCCCCGGTGCAACAAGAGTGTCAGTATGTCTCCGGTGTAACAAGAGCGTCAGTAGGTCCCCGGTGTAACAAGACGTCAGTAGGTCCCGGTGTAAAAAGAGCGTCATAGGTCCCGGTGCAACAAGAGATTAGTATGTCCCCGGTGAACAACGAGCGTCAGTAGGTCCTCGGTGAAACAAGAGCGTCAGTATGTCTCCAGTGTAACAAGAGCGTCAGTAGGTCCCCGGTGTAACAAGAGCGTCAGTAGGTCCCCGGTGTAAAAAGAGCGTCAATAGGTCCCCGGTGTAACAAGAGCGTCAGTAGGTCCTCGGTGTAACAAGAGCGTCAGTAGGTCCCGGTGCAACAAGAGTGTCAGTATGTCCCCGGTACAACAAGAATTAGTAGGTCCCGGTGCACAAGAGTGTCAGTAGGTCCCCGGTGCAACAAGAGCGTCAGTAGGTCCCCGGTGTAAAAGAGCGTCAGTAGGTCCCGGTATAACAAGAGCGTCAGTAGGTCCCCGGTGTAAAATGAGCGTCAATAGGTCCCTTGTGCAACAAGAGCGTCAGTAGTCTCTGTGTAACAAGAGCGTCAATAGGTCCCCGGTGTAACAAGAGTCAGTACGGTCCCCGGTGCAACAAGAGCGTCAGTAGGTCCCCGTGTTAAAAGAGCGTCAATAGGTCCCTGGTGCAAACAAGAGCGTCAGTAGGTCCCCGGTGTAACAAGAGTCAGTAGGTCCCCGGTGCAACAAGAGGTCAGTAGGTTCCCAGTGTAACAAGAGCGTCATAGGTCCCCGGTGCAACAAGAGTCAGTAGGTCCCCGGTGCAACAAGAGCGTCAGTAGGTTCCCAGTGTAACAAGAGCGTCAATAGGTCCCCGGTGCAACAAGAGAGTCAGTAGGTCCCAGTGTAACAAGAGCGTCAGTAGGGCCCCCCGGTGTAAAAAGAGGGGTATGGAGGTCCTCAAAGATCTCACCTTGGCCGGCGCTTTGTCCAACATTAACAACTATTCCAAATATTTGCCCAGCCTTTCTCTACAGTACAAGGAGCGTGTTGTTAAGTCTGGAATAGTATAACACAGAAACGTGAATACGGGACCTTATCGCCCGCCCGAGGAATGTTCCCCGGTAATGTTTGTGGCTTTATCAAAGATTCAAAGTAACTGGTATTGTGCTAAACAATTCACAACAGTCTCCCCCTTAAGCTGCACTAATACTTTTTATATCAATACCAAGATCACATTAAAATTCCTAGCTTCATATTTATAAATCCATTATCAAACATAACGGATGGTTTGATTTTTTCACTCATACAAAAGATGCTTAGCTGTTGCTTAGAAGAATTTATTATAACAAGTGTAAAATGTAAAATCATAATTTCAATTATTATAATATTCTAAAAATTAAATAGCAAGTAGTGATCTCATTGGCATTACTTTTATCAAGACCACATGTTGT
Organism: Timema cristinae; assembly: GCA_039000515.1. Lineage (NCBI taxonomy): Eukaryota > Metazoa > Arthropoda > Insecta > Phasmatodea > Timematidae > Timema > Timema cristinae. The sequence goes on along the minus strand of JBCFYV010001004.1, from coordinate 3,420 downwards.
CAATCACCTTTTATGAAGACCACATGTTGTCAATACACCTTATATCAAGACCAAGTGTTGTCAATACACCTTTTATCAAGACCACATGTTGTCAATACACCTTTTATCAAGACCACATGTTGTCAATACACCTTTATCAAGACCAAATGTTGTCAATACACCTTTTATCAAGACCACATGTTGTAAATTACAGTTTATATCAAGACCAAATGTTGTCAATACACCTTTTATCAAAGACCACATGTTGTCAATACACCTTTATATCAAGACCAATGTTTGTCAATACAACCTTTTATCAAGACCACATGTTGTCAATTACACCTTTTATCAAGACCAAGTGTTGTCAATACACCTTTTATCAAGACCACATGTTGTCAATACACCTTTTATCAAGACCACATGTTGTCAATACACCTTATATCAAGACCAAATGTTGTCAATACACCTTTTTCAAGACCACATGTTGTCAATACAGTTTATATCAAGACCAAATGTTGTCAATACACCTTTTATCAAGACCACATGTTGTCAATACACCTTATATCAAGACCAAGTGTTGTCAATACACCTTTTATCAAGACCAATGTTGTCAATACACCTTATATCAAGACCATGTGTTGCCAACGAACTTACCCTAACTCGCTACCTCCTCTTCAAAGCCCCTGTCCTAGAGAGTATGGTACTAACCACGCACGATGTTTCAGGTGAAACTGACCTGTGGCCAGGCCAGATGGATGGTGGACCAGCAGTCGCAGGTGGAGCCGGTTTATCCACCTCTCACCAGCACACAGGTGTGTTTCACTGGTGTAGGGTGCAGAAGAGGGAGCGCAAGTGTTTTTACAGTTTTTATTATATTACATTTCTTTGGCCAAAATAAATCTATATTTTCCAGTAGCAACACAGAGTTTAGTTTTCCTGTAAATGCTAATGGCAACAGACCTTGGAATATCTGTCAAGGGTGTCCTGGAATTTCGTCAACACTTTCTAAATAAAGAGAAAGGGTTTTGACAAAATTCCAGGACACCCTTGACAAATATTCAAGATCTGTGATATTAGCATATGCCGAAAAAAAACTCTGTGTTGCTACTGGAGAAATATTTGATTTATTTTGGCCAAAGAATTGTAATATTATAAAAACTGTAAAAACACTTGCGGTCCCTTCTGACACAGCTTTTAAGGAGTTTCATATTGCAAGGTATTAAAGCTAGACTCACTGTCATTTGACAAGTTTGTCTGCCTACAAGGTAGGGAGGGGTCCCGGGTTCAATTTCCCGGTATGGCATGGTGGTCAGGGGGTCTAAGGTGTCACTCCCGCAATAAATGGAAGGCCAGTGATGAGTTCGTGGTTATAATCCCGGTGGTGTGTACTGAAGTAGTTCCACTCTACCTCCAGCAAATGTGGGTACTACTTCCTCTAAATTCAACTCTCCTATAACCTTTAGGGATGAGGAGTTCTATATTTAGAGGAAATGTACCCGCATTTAAGTGTTAAAACAATTTTTGGCCCTCAGTCTACCCGACCCAGATTCGAACCTTGATCTTCCATCATCGTCAGTCTAGTATACTAAGAGAGTAGCACCTTAGACCATTTGACCACTGAAGTGGGTTTCAAAGTTATTTGTCTAATGACCGGAACAGCCATAAGGCATACCGCATACCGGACGGTATGTTAGCTTAGCGGTAGGCGAGGAAGACGACAAGAAATTATTAGAGATTTGGCTTGAATTTTCTTTTTTAAAAAAAGGGAAATGTGTTTAAATTACTCCCCAATCCACTGTAATTGATGAAAGGCTGAAGGTGAAAGTTCCTCCCGAGATGTTCCACGACTTATGTCCCCAGAGATGTCCACGAGAGACCGAGTGTCGGACGAAACCAAGGAGGGACTCAACGTACATCTCCACAACTTCCTGGCCAGCCTCACCAAGAGCCGGGGCTTCTACGCCAACCTGGCAGAGTCTCTGTGTTCTGACGAGAGTTTCGCCGGAGACCAGAGACACTGCGGACTGCTGGAACGGTCAGCGTATAGGAGATGAGTGTTACCATAGTATACCATTACAAGACCAGGGACACTAAGGAGAGTGAGTGTTACCTAATTATACCATTACAAGGCCAGGGACACTGCGGACTGCTGGAACAGTCAGCGTATAAGGAGAGTGAGTGTTACCATAATATACCATTACAAGGCCAGAGACACTGCGACTTCTGGAACGGTCAGCGTATAGGAGAGTGAGTGTTACCATAGTATACCATTACAAGGCCAGGACACTGCGGACTGCTGGAACGGTCAGCGTATAGGGAGAGTAAGTGTTACCATAATATACGATTTACAAGGCCAGGGACAATGAGGAGAGTGAGTGTTACCATAGTATACCATTACAGGCCAGGGACAATGAGGAGAGTGAGTGTTCCATAGTATACCATTACAAGGCCAGGGACACTGCGGACTGCTGGAACGGTCAGCGTATAGGAGATTGAGTGTTACCATAAATTATACCATTACAAGGCCAGAGACACTGCGGACTTCTGGAACGGTCAGCGTATAGGAGAGTGAGTGTTACCATAATATACCATTACAAGGCCAGGGGACACTGAGGAGAGTGAGTGTTACCAATAATATACCATTACAAACCAGGGACACTGAGGACTGCTGGAACGGTCAGCGTATAGGAGAGTGAGTGTTACCATAATATACCTTTTCAAGACCAGAGACACTGCGGACTGCTGGAATGGTCAGGCGTAATAGGAGAGTGAGTGTACCATAGTATACCATTACAAGACCAGGGACACTGCAGACTGCTGGAACGGTCAGCGTAATAGGAGATGAGTGTTACCATAGTATACCATTACAAGGCCAGGGACACTGCGGACTGCTGGAACGGTCAGCGTATAGGAGAGTGAGTGTTACCATAATATACCATTAATAAGACCAGGGACACTGAGGAGAGTGAGTGTTACCAATAATATACCATTACAAGGCCAGGACACTGCGGACTGCTGGAACAGTCAGCGTATAGGAGAGTGAGTGTTACCATAGTATACCATTACAAGACCAGGGACAATGAGGAGAGTGAGTGTTACCATAATATACCATTACAAGGCCAGGGACACTGCGGAACTTCTGGAATGGTCAGCGTATAGGAGATGGAGTGTTACCATAATATACCATTACAAGGCCAGGGGACAATGAGGAGAGTGAGTGTTACCATAGTATACCATTACAAGGCCAGGGACACTGAGGAGAGTGAGTGTTACCATAGTATACCATTACAAGGCCAGGGACACTGCGGGACTACTGGAACGGTCAGCGTATAGGGGAGTGAGTGTTACCTAGTATACCATTACAAGACCAGGGACACTGCGGACTGCTGGATACGGTCAGCGTATAGGAGAGTGAGTGTTACCATAATAATACCATTACAA
>JBCFYV010001003.1:0-58861 GCA_039000515.1 Timema cristinae | reverse complement strand
TGGCCTAAAGTTTTTTGGGCCAAAGGCTTTTGGGCCAAAAAGGGCTTTTTGGCCTAAAAGGCATTTGGCCAAAAGGGCGTTTAGCCTACATTTTTAGGCCAACGCCTTTTAGGCCAAATGACGGGTACCAAAAATTTCAGACCTGCGTGCTGTAGATTTGGCTGGGCATCGCGCGCGCGCACGCACACGCACACGCACACGCACACACACACACACACACACACACACACACAGAAGGCAACACGTCCTTTTATTATTATATATATAGGGACAAAGATTATTCAATGTAGCCTTTTATTCAAACACTTTGTGAACCTAAAACTTCAGGTAGAGGTGGCAGGCTGGTCTCTGCTTTGTTTTTATTTCCGAATACAGAAAACCAATCGACCAAAAGGGTGACACAAGTCAGGATGGGGAAAGTAATAGAGTGGTGGGGTATTACCTCTCCTCAATCAGGTACTCAGTTCGAGAATGAAGATAAGACCCAAAAGGGAATTTGGTCTTCTATTCTGCCACATCTTAAGTAACAGGTCGCATAATAAACGCTTGAGCGTGTTTCTGCATGCAGGTGTCTGCGCTCATCCCTAGCAGGCATTGCTGGCTGGATTTTTGACGTGTGTCTTGTTCTTTGTTGACGTCAATAGTTGATTTTTATTAAGCTCTTTTAGTGATAAGTACCTCGTTATTTCGATTAAATTTCTATGTTGAATTGAGTACGAAAACATTGCTCATGTGAGTGGGGCATTACACTTGCAGCAAAAATGTTAGAATCTCATCGGTAACTGCTTCTCAAACTTTTAAATAAATTATACACTTAAAAATAACACGTTAAACAATAATTAATATGTCCTACGACAGGGTGGCCATAGGTAAATTTTGCGCCCGGGCGGGAATGCTTTTGCCCCTCCCCCTTCCCTCTTTACATAACCGTGGGATAGTAGGAATACAATTAAAATAATACCAAAACCTAACAACTTCAAATGTCACGTTAGCTGGGGGTGATAGGAAAATAATCTGAAGGTAGACCCCTGAAATAGTAATAATACTGCAAAGTGCAAACGTTACCCTCCGAGATTGTACGAAAAGGGTTAGGATTGCAAAGAAAACTACGAGAATTTTTTTTGTAGACAATGTTCTCCTTTTTGCTTTTAATCCAACAAACACTTTGATATAGTGAACGGTTTAAGAGATAATTGCAAAAAAAACAGTTTTAAGGCACAATTTCCAAGCTGGCGTATGTAAAACAACCTTTTAAGTGTGGCACAAAATCTTATTATAATCACCACCCTAAAAAACATACTAATATGTCAAATTTTCTGTAGCTATCAAAAAATGAACGATTGTTTTGCTTAGCAACTCTTCTATCACAGCCAGGTTACGAACTAGTGCTCTGTTTGGCGTCTCCCTCGAGCTGACGCCCCAGGCAGCCACACGGTTCGCCCTGCCCTAAAGCCGAACCTTTCAAACGTGTACAGTACCTATATTCCGTTCACGATAGGTTTTTACCTGGATGACAGCTCGAAAATCATATGTTTAGGTTTTAGGTTGCCAACACTTGTAAAAGATCACTGTTTTGTTATAAATGTAAAGATCTTTAATTACCTGTTATATATTACATTTAAAATAACGTAAACTTAAGTTTTCTCATACTATTTCATTTTTTAAATAAATTCTTTTAATCCAACTCGAAACAATATTTAAACATAATTCAAAATACTTATTTTTGGTTTTGGAACGTCACTGATTTTGTGTAATATAGTGCACACATCAATATCTTTTAATACAGGCATCGTATTTATTTGGAAAAGAGAAAATTGATGTCATTTTTTTAAATACAATAAATTATTTTATGATTATTTTATCGTATTTTGAAATACTTAACTGAATAAAATATTTTCATCAACTGCGTGTCTGCATCATTGTAAAAAACTTGTTTACCGTCATGTTCAATCATATGGTTTAGATTCGTCAGTCTACATTTTAAAGATATGTTCGTTAGAAGTTTTTGTGAAAGTGGTGTGAATATTTTTTTAAAGGGAATAAAACTATAAATAAACTTTTGTGTCCGACCTCAAATAAATATATAAATAATATTGGACTAAACTACTGTGGTTATATAATATCACATTAATATATTACCATCTGTTTTCATTATAGTCATCCAAAGTGATAGATGTTAGCTATTGGCGTAGTGATATATTAGGGATTACTTCTAGTAACATTTCGAGCTGTCATCCAGGTAAACTTAGCTCATGAATGACTGATATAATAATTAACTAGTAACGTTTTTATTCAAGTGGCCTCCCTACCGAAGTGCTTGGACAGATTGCAAACGTTCAGAAATATCCGTATTATTTAACAAGTGCCTAGTTTGTCATTTTAAAATATAGTTCGTTCCAAAATGGGGGCGAGAGGTTTCAGCATGTCCTACCTAACAGGCTAGTGTTTTCAGACGTCCCGTATATACGGGATTGTCCCGTTTTTTTAAAGGAAATATCCCAGTGTCTCGAAAGAAATCGTTGGGACACACGATTGTCCCATATTTTAGACATATTAAATTAAATTATGTGAAAATAATTAGGTTACAAAACTTGAATAAAAAATTTACAGTTAATGACAGTGAACTTTTCACTCAGTGGACGAGAAAAACAATTGTGGAGTGAAATATCCAACCAACAAAAGTGTCACTATTACAGAAGACAATGAAAGAAAGTCTCAATACTTTGAGCTACTGTTAATAAATATTTCAGGACTTTTTCAGTATCCCAGCACACAACGCGCATGTGGAACGAATATTTTCATTGAAGACCATTCAGTGGACAAAAGAAAGAAACCGAATGGAACTAAACACAGTGGAGGGAATTTTTCAGAACTTAAGTCAATGAATATAAGACTTGCTTTGAATTTTGTTCCATTTTATTAATTAACACTTTTTAAAAGTTGCACAAAGTTCAGAGAAGTATTAACTGATGTCTACCAGATCGTTAAAGTGCTGCCCAAACTCCTTTAGATATTTTGTTTTTTCGAAACACTGTGGGGTCAAAGTCTATTAGTTCGCGTGGTGAGCTAATTGGTGTTGTTATTATTTTTTAATATGTCATTTTGAAGGTTATATATTGAATTTAATAAATTTGAAATTATTTGTGCTACTTTAAAAAACCTATATCTTTATACAGTACATGCGTCCCATTTTTTAATTTTGAAAATCTGGTAAACCTATAATAGGCTTATAAACCTTTCATTTCAAGTCATATAGCTTTCAAGGACGATTACCTTGAAATTTAACATTTGAAATCAAGGTAAATGATTCGAAATTTAATAAAGAGTCAAGTTTTAACACGGTCATATTAGAAACTTAAAGATAATTTAGGTTTGCTTTAGGGTTTTGAAGCTTCTGAGGCGGCCATTTTCATGATAAATAACGTAGTGTAAGGTTATATACCCTTTCTAGTAGGTGGTGCATATAGTTTCACCCGATTCTGTGAACTCATGGTCCGGGATGAACAAATTATGGCCCGCGTGACAATTATTGCCCACTGGTGCAGTGTACTCAATCCGGCCCGCAGGATAACAAATAAAAATGTGTTGTGCTGTAAAGTAGGCTTTTAAACACAACAAAACTGTATTTTTATAAAACCATGTCAAAATCACCATTTATAAGCTTGGTAAATTATACCCAAAAATATATACCATTGTTCGCATAGGTACTCAATTCATGCGAATAATTGTTTTCAACCATGAGACTTAAGAAAAGTGATCTTAAAAACTGACTTAATGATGTGAATCCAGCTTCTCTATTGAGAATCACCTCCTCACAATTTAACCTAGATTATGAAAAAATTTTGGCTGTTCATTCACAGCTTCACTTATTAAACACATCATACATTCTCAATGTATTTAAACTATTTATTGTCAGTCTATTATATGTATTTATACTTTTTGAGGTTATACTTCTTTAGGCGCGTTATGAAAAAATGAGTGAAATTTTAAGATGCGCGCGCATCACTGTAACACAAAAGTAACAGGTTGAAGTTAAACCGCTCATTAAGTCTCGAAAAAAAAAGCTACCAACAAAATAGAAATAGAACCTCTGTTAGTCGCGCATGTTGGTACGCTCGTCGCCTCTGATCACTTTTTTCATATATATATAATATTTATCCACATGTTTCTAGTTTCTACATTCACAACACGTGTTTTAGTTTCATACAAGTGCGAATTATATATGTGCTAATAAATTATATTCAGTAGTGATTTAAATTGAATATTTTGATTAATATTATTTACTATTCGTAAATATTAGTGAAAAAAATTGTGCTTATAGACTTTTTCAAGTGCTCCAATATAATTGAGGTTAACTATCCATATGTATTATTTATTGATATAAATTAAAATATTATTATTTAACATAATTAATACTAAATATTATTAAATTATTTTTTATTTTTTAATGATGCCAAAGAAGTATAACTTCTCACGCGCGTACATAAGTACACACACCCATTTTATTATTAAAATGCACTTTGAAGATAAATTCATGAGTGAAAGTCTCTGGCCCAACATTTAAAATAAATAAATAATTTTGCCCTTCTGTAATTAAGTTTGCACATCCCTGGTCTAAGGCATCGCTCTTGCAAGAGACGGGGAGACTGGGGCTCGGTCCCGGTCGGGTGTACTGAGGGTGGTTCTTTCAAATGGTTTTTCACTCTCCCTACCCACAGCTGCGGGTACACTTCTTCTAAATTGGTGTACAAACCTTACAGGCAGTAAAGCGTGATGCTAAAAAAAACATGGTTTGAGTATAGGAGTTCACTCAAAGTTTATATCCCCCACTTACCAAAAATGCTATCTAAATAACTATAACCGCTCTGGATTACATAAGAGACCGGTATCTCTGACAAGTCTAGTCAAATTCTGCTACTTCTGCAGTTGGGATGTGAAGCTAGGCTCGTTAAGAATGTTTTCTTTTACTCGCGACACACCGTGACAATGACTCGGGTTTAAATACTAAGTGTAAATCAAAATTAACTTCTAGAGTCGTGCAACCGGGTTGTAAAAGGAAACCGCAGTGAGTAGAAAGTGCCAAAGCGCCAAGCGAACGAAGCCACAGTTTAGTCAAGCCAGCCAGTCATTACAACCTAGACGAGGCCATAGTGGCGCATGAGTATGCAAAACCTTTCGAACGCAGTTTCTCTTTTTATTCGTATTCATGGCACCTTAAACAATGTAAAAACACAGTTTGCCACCAACTCTTGTGGTCGGGCTTCCCTTGGGCCGCCATTAAAGATGGCGGATGGGCTAGGTCCCATTGACGTCATTATTTCAGTAACCACTCATACGACTTCAATAATATTTTTTTTTACCATGAGGATCATAAAATAGTCTTTAAAATTTGTTATACGTTTTTTGATATCTCCTTTTGTTGTCCTGTAAAAATTCAAAAATCATCATGCTTAGTAAAAACTAGATGTTTCACCTTCAAGTGGAATTACTCATTTCTTCACTAAATCTGTTATCACTTAAATAAACAGTTATAAACCATTTCTAACACACATCATTCATTAATTTAATAATTTTACATGTTGGGAGTATTAAAATAATCTTAATCTTGCCACCGGATATTTTGGGCCAAAGCATTTCTCACTGGAGAATTTGCTTTTTATTTGAACTAATGAAAACAATAACTCTGTATAGTAATGAATGAGTACCTAAGAATTGTTCAGTAAAGATGTAAAAGAATTACATCCATATACTTTATTCATAAAAAAAAATTATTATGATATCCATAAATCAAGTGAGACATAAACTGATTCATTTTTACAGTCTATCGGCAAAACAAGCACATAGTGGAATTAATTTCAGTTTTTTTGCAAGTGCAACTAAATGTCATACAATGTTTCCTGCAATTACATGGTGGAATTAGGTAATCGGGCATTGCTTTTCTGGTGAAATATCTCAACCTAAGTTCTTTAATCTGTTCTTCGTATCCAAAATCCTAGATTATTGGCTCATAAAAAGGGCTGACAGAATTAATCCTAATGTTTGCTTGGGCAAATGCTCGTAATGCATCTTAGTTTAAAGCATCTGTTGTGCATGGAATTTTCTCTAATACTACCCATATGGCAAGAGAATATGATATAAAGATATAGCAGACATCGTCTGCAGTTTGTCCAAGTTCATTTATTTGTGTTAAATACAATAGCAGTTTTAGTTACAATACGTAACCACTTAAAATTGCTATTGTCTGTAGAGATCTGTGATGGAGGAATCTCCACATACGAATCAGAATGGGGTGCTGTTTACGAATGGTGGAACTCCCTTAGAGTTTGACAAGAAAGTGATGTAGGATGTCGAATGTCTAGATTTCGAATCATCTCAATTGTTACTATTCGGAGATTTACAACCTGGTTAAAGTCATTGCTTTTGATACAAGAAAATTGCCATTACATGTGTTGTATTATTGCCACTCAAGGTTTCTTCCACAAAATCTTTGTTGTCAATGGTGCCATGTGATAAGAGAGATGGATTCTTTATAACATTAGCTGTAACTGGAACATTGTGAAATTGAATTTCCCAGATTACTTTACGCCAAAGCTCTTCATCTACCTGACCTGATTTTAACAACATTGTTATGATGCTTTGATCGCGTAAGATGATGAAAAGACTATGCCAAGGCTACATGCTTGGGAATACTCATGCCTTTAACAGAAAAATAAAAGTCAAGATAAATGTATTTAACGTGACGTAACTTGTTATCACTTAGTGTTTTCTCATTGGAAAACAAGTGATTCATGAAGAAGACCCACAATGGTGGAAGCTCAAAGTTGTTTAATTTATTTTCTACCACAATTTCGTCTCTGACACAACTTTCAGATCGTAATTTGTATTGTGATATTAATTCTCTTAGCTGAATGTTACTATGGAAATTATTTACTTCTATAATTATTTCAGCCATTTGTCCCATAGGAATGTTACTCATCAAAACAAAAGGTGATTTAGATCCACGCGAAAATAATACCTTTTCACCAAAATTATCAATTAGAAGATCTCTTGTAGTTCCGTTTTCAATACAAATGCCCTCTACTTCAGAAATGTCAACATTCGATTGGTCAAATAAGTTAGTTCAAAAGCCTTATTTTCGAATTCACTCCCTATTTGGGTTAATAACTGATTTAATGATTATTATAGAAGTTAATGAGGAATTGTTTGCGAAAGCCATCCACTATTGTTTCCTGAATTTCTCCTAATGTAACTATAATTTCCAAGGCATGGCTTATGGTGTCTTATTTAGGTGTGTTAACAAATAAAGGCCGTAGCCAGCCAATAATTTCAGGGAGGGTTTGGTGAGCACATCCCCCAATTGCTTGAAGCTAGAAAAAATTATAAATGATAAACAGTTCTAGAAGCTCTCTGAAGTGATTTTTTTTTATAGTAAAATAACCCCCAAAATGCCGAAGGCTAGGAAAATTTCTAAATATTTAATATCTCTAGAAGCTCTCTGAATTGCTTTTTATGGTAACACAGCCCCCTAATTTGAATTGGCATCTTAATTTTGATATTGTTTGAACTATAAATAAAGCCATATATATTTTGTTCCTAAAATTTCACGGGGGGTTTGAACCCCCAAAACCCCACCCTGGCTACGGCCTTGAAACAAATAGTCTGTTATACAAGTACATATTTTTGCAAATACGCCATCAGCTTTAGTTTGAGCTACTTGTAGCAATTTCTCGGCTTCTGGACGCTCAGATAAAATAAACAATTTATCTTCTTGTTTTTTTTTTTTTTTTGTTTTTTTTTTTGCAAATAATACACATGTATATTTTCTCCATACCTTAAACATTTGTCCGGCCAGAATAATAACGAGAACTTGAGGAAAAGGTCCATCTTCGTCGTTACATTGTTCAGTACTGTCTACCAGTTTTTGTAATGTGATTTTTCTTCCTAGATTTTTTCTTCGTTAGCATGTAACTTGCAAAAGACAATTTGTGCCACGATAATGATTGGTTTTGTTGATTCAGGTGAAACATTTCAAAAAATCGTTTTGAAACATCTTAACGCCATTCTGATGCATGTTGGACGGTTAAATATTTTTCTGCTTTAGGCCCTAAGTGTATTTGGTTTCCACCTCATTACAAAAAATACAAACGTTAAAGTTATCTGAATGTTTCCTTTTCACCGTCACCACTGGAATAGATATATTAAATATTAATAGTAGGTCTACTGTACGCACATACAGCAAGATATTAAATTACACATTTTACTACTTAACGTGAACGCTAAATGGTGACTGATGCGCGCACATGAAGAGGCCCCATAACTCAGTCATGTAAAGGGGTGGGGTTTCACTTCTATAACAATAGATCGGAATCATAAAATTATTTTTGTTTATTTAGCTCAGATTAATTCCTTATTATTACTAGCGCAACTTAAACAAATATTCGCGCAAAGTCAGTAATTCCGCTTGAGGTATGATATATTTATTTTTTAAATAAAATTAACGATTTTTGCATTTTTACATGATAACGAAAGGAGACATCCAAAAATAAATTACAAATTTTAAAGATTATCTTATGATCTTCTTGGTAAAAAAAATAATTATTGAAATCGAATGAGTGGTTACTGAAATAATAACGTCAATGAGACCTGGCCCGTCCGCCATCTTCAATGGCGGCCAAAGGGAAGCCCGACCACAAGAGCTGGTGGAAACTTGTGTTTTTACATTGTTTAAGGTACCAGGAATACGAATCAAAAGAAAAACTGCGTCCGAAAGGTTTTGCATACTCATGCGCCACTACGGCCTGCTCTAACCAGACAGTCGCCATTGTACCATTGTACGCCAAATCCAGCCAGATATGTAAACACGCACATACCATCCTGACTGAGCTTGCTCATGCCCTCTGTGTGGTATAATGCTACTTAGGAGGAAATCATTTAAAATCTGTCTTACCCTAACTGGTTATACTATGTCCCTATTTTACAGGCTTCACCATAATGGAACTAAGCCAGTCACTACCTTTCAGGGATTGGTTCCATTTTGTTGTAGCCATTATGAAATTGACATTGTGTAATCCATCAAGGTAAGACTACTTACCTTTCAGTGAAAGGGAATGATCGTTTAGCCAGTGCTTTAAGTCATAAAATAGTTAGTGCCCTAGATATTGGTTAGTGGTAAATTTGGGTGGTTTGGTGAACAAAGCCGCCCCCCTCCTTAACCCCTCCCGCAAATAATGGTTGGTAAGACATTTTTAAACTTTACAGTAATTTTTATGGAGATCACACTCTGGTAGAAGTTAGGTTAATTATAATCTATAAAAATATGTAGGTACTAACGTTTTATTAAGGGATAAATCTTTCCCTTAAACACTATAAACATTTTTTATTTAACTATTGAATTCAGCGCTTAAGAACACTCTAGTACCGCTAAGTCCTTAGTTTACCCTAAAAATATAGTAGTCTTACTTTTATTGAGTACACTATAGCCCTATCTGGCTGCACCCTAGTGCCATTATTCAAAATAAGATTACACATTTAAGGGTGAACTGACAATTTATATCTTTACTAATCAACACATTGTTATACCAACTTCGCTGAGAACAAGAATAGCATAGTGAATGGAGAATACGTAGGACTGTCGATTTTATTTATTTCACCGCGTCTTAGTACTCACCGGCTTATGTGCATTCAATAACTCTAATGGGATAAGGAATAGGGAGGTAAAATTTAGATGAAATTTGCCGTGAATTGCGTGAGGGAAGAGGAAGAAACCATTTCGGAATAAATCATCCTTAGTACACTCGGCTCGGTTCCTACCTAACCTCAAATCCTTTGGTACTGGCACACCAGACTATACGATCTTAACGTTTAATCCATAGGAACACTGGTGCGGGTTAGCAGTCGAAATTGCGTAGAGAGTTTGATAATGCATTTCGCTCCCATTTACAAACTTTACGGCACTGCATATTTGTAGTTCCGCACCAGTGGGCGCGTGGTATGGGTGTCAAAGATCTTTGGATCGGTTTTACGGTGACGGGGGAGTCAGCGGTCGAGTTTATTGAGAGTGAGATTTTTTTATAAATTGTTTTCCATTCTCCCTTCAGGCCAATGTGGGTACATTTTATTTACATTCTACTTTCCTCACCCCTACATAATAGGAATAATTTATATTTGCACTTATAATCCGTAATAATATTAAGGTTTGTTGAAATATTTAATACAAAAGTAACAATCTCAATTGAGCGAGACATAATGTAAGCCCGATAGAGATGGGCCGTGAGGAGAATAAAAAGAGCCAGTAAGCGAGAGAGAGTGAGAACTACATTTATTAACTCCTAAATGTGGGGGTTTGGACCTAGGTTGTCTTAGGGTATAGTATTCGCCTAAAGGTGGGTATTCAATTGAGCATTTTACTCCAAACAAACAGAGCAAGCCACACACCCCGAACGAGCGCGAACAAATAATACACCCGAAAACTCCGAACATTCGGATCATTTGTTAGTGCTCGACTTGTTCCCGCCAATTTCTCCACAAATAGGACAAGTAATGGAGCGCATATCAAAATCGACTTGATAGTGGCAGCTGGTTTTTTATTTTTACTGTGTGCATTAACTAAAAAGAGGAAGCTTCCCCTTGGCCTTTTCACGCCGGAAGCTAGAGAGCATACTATGTATTTTGTTCTTCACTTTTGGAGCAGTACATCCCAACTGTCTCACGATATTAACCCACGCGTCATGTTTTTTACTTTATTATAATAAAGTCCATGTTGAGGGTTCCATAGCACCGAGCCTTCTTAACATCTATTAAGGCCCTGCCTACCCTCTCTGGCGGTGTGTTGAGCTTTCAGATCTCCAAATAGATGGCGTGGCTAACGTTATACAAACTGGTGAATTTCAGCCATCAGGTTGGTTGTTTAAACAATTGGATGGCTGGCTGACCGGTAATCAGTCAAGGCCGCAAGCAAACTTTTCCTAGAACTGATAGAGATAAGAAGTGTAGTGCCGGACCGTAAAGTGTGTAGGCGACAAAGTTGGACTAAACGTGGGGAAATAAAACGTCAAGATACAATCATACTCTCGAGCAAAAAAATCATCTTATCCATCCCAGCCAGCTAGACGCTTCTCTCTGGGGTTCAAATCCCTGATGAGGGTATTTTGGGGAGATCTTATTCAAATGTTTCCTTCTTTTCTCCCACGAAAATGTGGGTACATTTCTTTGGTTAATTCTGCCTGTTTAGGTATGAAATAATTACGCCAGTGTGTTAGGGATAAATACGTTTCAGTTTAGAGGAAGTGTACCCACATTCGCATGGAGAGAGAGTGGGAAAATATTTAGGAAATATCACCTGATCATGATTGAGCCACGATCTCCCAGTCATCGGCAGACTAGTCTATTGTGAGAGTGACGCCTTAGACCATGTGGCCACCAAAGTGGTATATTACCAATCCTCATGTCTAAAAATAGCTAGAGAGGTGGGAGGGAGCTTACGAAAATTCTTCCGATCACCCACGTGAGGGAGGGAGGGAGGATCTAAAATCATGTAAAAAAGCCTTACGTAATTTAAGGATAGCTCCCTTGCAATAAAAACTATGGGCCATAGATACAAGGCCTAGCAGCCGGGTCATGTTATTGAGCGGAGTAGAAACGAACTCAGGTCATTGCTTTATAAATCTCACCTTTTTAAAAAAGTCTTGAACTATTTTTTTTTCCAATAAATATCTGGGGAGGGTAGTGATAATTAATACTGTATACTTATTTATCAGAGAAAAAATTATTTAAGATAAAATTAGAGATAACTCATTTTTGAAGATTTTGTCACTAACTATAATAAATAACCTATACGAGAGAGTATGTAGCTTACAATTTTGTCGTACCATTTATTTGAGTTTATTAGTAAACAGGTAAAATAAAAAATAACTAGAATTTAATGTGCTAAATTTGGCCATTGTGCTGTGATTAATTTTTAAACTTTAAAGGTTAAAGAGGCAATAAAATATTTAAAAAGCAGTTTCATTTCGAAGACTAAAACAATTTTGACTATAAATATATGTTATTTTTATTACTGATATCACCGCGTCATAATACCTGTTCATGTTATATGCATATATGATAATCTAATTGGGAAGTAATGAGGAAGGAAGCATTTGAGAGGTTATCTACCAGCATTTTTACTTTGGGAGATGGGGAAACAATTTAGGAAAAACTACCCTCAATAGACCTGATCAGGATTTGAACCACAAGCGCTCCGTTATCAGCAGGCCAATTTACTACTGGAGTGATGCCTTAGACCACTCGGCCACTGAAGTGGGTATCTGTTATTTAATACGGTGTTTACAGTTTTCAAACATCTATAGGATTTACACAATTTTTCAGAAATAAATGTTTTTGGGAATAATTTTTCATCCTATTGGTAGATTTTAACTTTGGTAATATCTCCATGGTGTCAGCCTGCAAGCAGGCTATACCAATCGATAGGTTGCAGTATGTTGGCGAAGATAGTACAAATATTTTCAGGTTGAGGGTATCATGTGATCAGCACAACGAACCCTCCAGCCTTCTCTCTCAGTTTTCTAGACTGAAGCGCTACTTATTCATTCAAGTAGCTCCTCATTTGTCCTCACGAGGTGGATTTTGGTTCACTTTCAAACCCACTGCTTCGCAGACAGAATTGGAAGCACTGGAGATCGCACCCGGGACTTCGGGACCTGAAGTCAGTAAATCTGACCACTATACCACAGAGGCTGTTGGGTATCAACTACTTACTTACTTTGTGGTATTGGGAGCACAAAAGTTCATTAACTTTAATGGTTTAAATATTTTTACTTATCATTGACTCCCTGTCGTAGTCAAGAATGCTAAAGCGCTATGACTGAGCATTGATTGCATAAATTAATCAGCTCTAGTAACTTTGCTAGTTCGATTTCCTGTAAAGTTGAAATTACTTAGTACTAGTGTGATACGAACTCGGCCAAGGCACAAGAGATTTTGAACATACTATTATTTAAGTGCGTTACAGAGTGTTAGTAACATTTACTTTCAGCTAAGAGCTTTTTTAGAAAAAGTACTTCAAACATCAGAATAATCGCTACATTGTTATATAGAATTATTTATTTGTATCTTAATTTTGATTTTATTTCTACAGTAAATAAAATAGTATCGCTACTCATCCTTTGTACTTAAATTAGTAAATACGGATAGCCTAAACGCCAGTAATATGCATACCATTAAACAAAACTTGCCCTTTATGACAAGCATTAATAATCAACTATATCTTTGAGTTTCTTTGTGCGCCCTTTCGTCCATCGACCCATGCTTCACAAAATTGTTATCCACAAGGATATAAAATAATATTGTGTAAATACTTGTTCCCCTCAAAATTTTACAATCCATTGGATCTTGTTCGAAAGCAAAAATAGTCACATTTTATTAATTATATAAAAATAAACATCGTGCGTACTTATTGTTCGGGATTCAATACATTTCTTCTGAAAATAGTGCACAAACTGCAAGAATGTAACAAATTCAAATTAAAAGTAATCACATTTAACAAGCTAATAAAATAAAATTAACATATTCACACTTTTAGTACCAAAATCTTCCGTTCATTAATTTTTTGAAAAATAACTTATTCCAAAGCCAAATCCTAGACCGTAAAATAAATATAGTCGATAAAAACATACTGAGAACGTCTCCAAATTACATTTAGACTCAATTTTATTTAAAATAATTATGTTTGATATGAGCAGGAATGTTTATTTTTCTTTATTATAATAGTGGATTAAAAATTCAATGTACAGTAGTTTTAATATACTCTGAATATTAAAACTTACTATTACAACGTGTAGTGCTCAAGAATGAGAAAACCCGCGAAAGAATGTAGTATAGGAGTGAAGAAATTTACATGTTTTACTGCCTCAGAAAAATAAGGGCTAATGTCATAACACTTTGTGTATGGAAAAGCGAGTGGTTTTTTCTTTGAAAATAATGTATCCCTAGAGTAATATTCTCATTGAAGTAAGTAGGGACCAACTCTATTTATTCACATAGCAGTTAAGACTTTGTGAGTATTTTAGTTCCTGAATATATTAAGAAGTTTATATTTAACTACCCAAATTTTCATAATTTGACATTGGCCCTTCTTATCTCATTGCACATGGTATTAATTTTCTTTGACTCAAGAAGGTTACAGAGATTAGCTTAACCCTCCACTGCTGCCTGCATTCCGATACAGCAGGTTAGCCAACGCTTGCAAAACGATACTAGCTGATAAATGGATAATGATCATACTAACGGCACCTATTATCAACTAAGATAACTATTTGTAGAAGGAAAAGAAGTATTTAAAACTGTATTCTTACTAAAGTGTCGACCTGCTAGTCGTTAGAGCTAAATATCGTGCTGATTATTGAAGCCAACCCAAATTTAAAAATACGTTTAAAATTAAAAATAAATCTATTAATAATTTTTGTTTTCCCATTTAAAATGCATTTAAATGGAAACATTTTAATGAAAATATTTCAATAACTATTTTTAGCATGGTTTGAAAATTCCATAAGAATTATGAAAGATGCCCAGATATGTTACTAAAATAAATAAAAAAACAACAATGTTGAATTATTAGATATTTTTTTTAAACATTTTTTTTTGTTTATAACACTGCATTTATAGGTAGGCTCAGCCTTAAGCATTAACCGTAAACATTGTTCAGCTGCCGACTCATGATTCTTAGCAAACACTCCAAACGGTCCAAACTGGTGCAAACGCCTGATTTCCTATGAGCATCCCCCCCCCCCCCCCCCCCAAAAAAAAAACAACCCGACAGTTGTTCTATAGCGTTCGGCTTGCTCTGTTCGGTGCGTCACGTGCTTGCGAACAGGTATTCACTAGCCGAATCACACCGCGCACGAACAGATCGAACCGGGAGCGCACGAACGAATGCTCTAGTGAATACCCGCCTTAAGGACTTAGTTAGACCCGGCCAAGGTCGTAAGATTTATACTGAGCGATGAAAATCCTATGCACATCTTCCTTCGGAGGGGAAGTAAAGCTGTAGATCCCAAGTCGATTGTGGCATGTACAAAAATCCCTGGAAGATTTGTGAAAATACCTTTATAATGATTTTGAGTAATAATTGAAAAAAAAAACTCTGTTTATAGTAATTATGTTTACAGACAATGCAAAGACTGATCAGAAGTGGAAAAGGACACTCTTAGATAAAACACTAGAGGAATCGGTACCAAAATTAGGTCAAGGTGCTAAAGATGCATTTTGAATTCAGTTTTTTTTTAAATTTCAAACGTAGTAATCACGTAATGACAAGCAGACGTGCCACATACAGCAGAGCTTCAATTTTCTAGACATGTTAGTATAATTAGTAAGTTTTTATGAATTAATTTAATTTTTATTTTATAACTACAAGACAGGAATGCTATAAGCTTTTAAACAATTTATCTTTTGTTTATTTTTATGCACCACGTTCTACTACCAGGGTATCCTCATAATTACAATAATCGGGTAGGAAAAGGGATGACACAATCTAGACGAAGTGTACCCGCATTTCAGTGGAGAAGTAAAATATTTAGAAAAAGATGAGACTGTTGCCTTAGCTCACGTGCCCCCCGATATGGGTTCCAATCAACGAAGTATATATAGGTATGTATTTAAATGTAACCCTCCGCATCGGTGGGCATCAACCTCGTAAAGTCTAGTTTGTCTGTGGCGGGAAGGTCAAGGCTAGAATATTGATCGGGTAATAAGAACTTTCCCTTTATCCTTGAACACAGGTGTGTTTACATTTCCTCTAAATTATACCTTCTTCATTTCTACCCCATCGACCTCAGTGGTCTTGTTGTAAAATACTCCCTCAGGATACGATGTTTTTGGGTTAAAATCCAACTGAGGTCAACGGATGTTTCCTGAGTAGTAAAAATCCGTAGCACAACTTCCTTAGGAGGGAAAATAAAGCCATTGGTCCCATGTCGGTTGTGGCATGTAAAAATAACCTTAAAAAGTATGTGAGAATACCTTTCCCAGCAAAATTGGTAGACCCTTTCGCTCCCGCTCATAGAAATTCTCGTTTGCTGTTATAATCAGTCGGTTCAGATAGTGCACGTTAAATAACTCAAATAAATGTAAATTAAAATCCCTTCCCCACTAACTTAATTAAATTGCGTACAGCCCACCCGAATGGGTAGTAAGATATGTTGGAAAAAGAAACATTGTTTGTTTCACACCAGTAAAAGCTCTTGATGTCACCAATATAACGTTTCTAGAATACTTAGTTTATCTGCTATGAATCCAAACTGTTACGATCTCTGTTCATTCATTTTCAAGTGTGTGCCTATTGAAAGTAGGTCCTGGTCTCTGCCGAAGCTATCTAAAGCATGTTTGTTTTTCACACCTGCCTCAGTAAATCTTATCCTTATCTAAAGTTTACATTTGAATCGTGCCTTGTCGCAAACCAGAGAAGTCCTCAGGAAAACGGTCACGAACGTACGTTCCGTAAAGAGAGAGATCATTTGTCATTAGTTAAATATTTCTGTTAGTGTCGTATAGAACTGTTCTGTACTCAAGAGCTAGTGGAAACTGCTCTCCTTGTCTCACCTCTATGTCAGATTGCTAGTGTGAGAGAGACGGATACATCATAGACAGCGTTGCAGAGTAAGACTTTCTTGAGCAACTGTTTTGTCTGGCGTTAGTCCGCCGTCAGTAGTTAGCAGTCCAAGTAGCCCATCTAGCGGCCGTCTGGTCCAATCAGCGCGTGCACTCGGTCACAACTTTTATATTGTTCATCGTTCAACTGGGTCAGTCGCAGTTCGCCTTTCTCGTCGCGGAAACTGTGTTTGTCTGGAAAACTTTTTTTTTTCTTGACAATGCTTTCAAAGTATTTTCTTTTTATGTGATTCAAGACCACATTGTTGGGTTTTGCACTACTCAAAACGCAATAATTGTGTTGTGCCTTTTATTTATCTTACGCAAAGAGATTTACAGAAATCGTGTGTGTGTTTTATATTAATTGTGCTTACCAAGCTTTTGTTTTGTATGTTTTAGAAAATGAGGGCTTAGAACTAGAATATTTGGTAATTTTTGAACTCTGCGGATTGACGAAATGATTTGTGGGGACGCAATATAGCTTCGTTTTAAATTTGTGCGAAAATTACATCGTGGAGTTTGTAGCCACTTTGGGCCTGGTCTTTTTTTTTAAGTTGATACTGGAACTATGATGAAGTTTAAGTCGTTGTTTCGCAGACAAGCCGGTGCCAACAGTAGCAAGAATGTTCATAATCAATTGCAGAATGAAGCTAGATCACTTTCGGTGTCTTCAAGGGCTGCCACGCCCCCCACTAGGCGGTTGGAACCCCCCCGGCCCATTGGCGGCTCTGTCAACAGTTTGGATAGCGGCGCTAAACCCAAATCGAAAACGTCTAATTTCAGGAAGGGCCACCACGGTAACAACATGGTGGAAGCGGCTGATTATGAGGCGCTGAGGATTAGTTTAGAAGAAATGGCTCGCCAAAACGATCTTCTTGAGGCGACAATCGCCACAGCGACCGCTGCTTCCGAGGAAGAAATCTTAGCGCTGAGGAAACAACTCGCTGATAAAGACGCCCTTGTCGGAAAGATGAAACTAGAGCTCAGGAACGTTAAGGTGAGTGAAATCCATTTGGAATTCCTTTCGTCTTGTCGTTTATCAAATAAACACCCAAGGTCATTAGTGGCATAGCCTGCCATATACGCACTGGCGTTGTTTTCCTACTTAATTTGGTAGATAAACTTGTACTGAAATAATGGCGACAACTAGATCAAAATAACCAGAGAAATATTTGCTATGAAAAATATGTCGCTTATTCACACAGTTATTTGTTTCATCCTTGTTTTAAGAATAGTAGCCTAAATGTTACCAACAAAAATATTTTTGTTTTTAGAAAATTGTTTGTATATGAAAAATTAAAATCTTATTGCATCTTTTTAAACATTATGACTTATTAAAAAAAAGAATATCTATAAAATACATTTAATTAAAACAAGTTATATCAAACATTTTTTTATAACAAAGATATTTTGTTTTACATTTGTTTGATGGACAGGTAAATTCATGTTCAATTTGCTAGTGGTGGACTACATGTGTTTCTTCTACGCATGCATTTGTAATAAAAAAATCCGTGACAACTGAGATTTGTTCTACCACCAAATTACGTACAGTTTTCCATGATAGCTAGGATTGTTTTGCTAGCTGTTGATGATAGTCGGCAGTTCACGCGGTAATAATTGACTAATTGTTTATAATTCAGCACGAAAATATCCCCCGTGGGCACGGGGTATAATATTCTTGGTAGATCTGCCCCTTTCAATTTTCATAACTTAAGGATTTCTCATATCTTAAGACGTGATTTTAAATTATTTGCCAAGAAAATAAATACTGTTATTTTAATACTAAGAAATATGCTCAGAAGCTTTTGATTGGCATTGATTTGTAAATACTGTACCTTGATTTCTTGACTTTATACTACCCGCTTCGATGGTCACGCGGACTAAACGTCACGCTGGTCTAGTCTGGTTGGCCGGGGCTCGAATCCTTGTAGGCTGTACATTGGAAGCTATTCCCCTGATAGGCCACTCTCCCTCCGTATAAATAAGAGGACTTTTTTTCCCCAAATTTTATCTTCTTGATCACTACCCAATTAATGCAATTAAATGTGGTTAGCCCAGTGGTAAGAAGTGTAAAAAAAAGGGATATGAAAACGGTGACACATTTCTTGTCTTGCAACAACACAGTAGATAAGACAGTATCTAACAGTTACAGAAGACTCTAAAACTAGTTGGATACCTTAGCTCAGTAGGCTATGCATTTGCTTATTTAGTGTTTTTTTAAACAACGCATCTTACAAAATGTTCAGGTTATATGTTTATGCACTAATTATACCAATGGTTTTAGGGATGATGAAGGTTATATTTATAGGTGTAACCGCATTTGCGCTGAGGGAGACTGGCAAACCATTTTATAAAAACTACCCTAAGTACAACTGACCTGGATTCAAACCTTAATCTTCCCGTCATCTGCGATCTAGTCTACTGCGAGAGTAGCGACTTGGACCAAAGTGGGTCTTTGTTAGGCCTAAGCGGCCCAGTTTCGATTCCTAGAATAATTTACAAATAAATCTATCATTGGTGAATTTGGGTTTCTCCTTTCAAAGTGATTTCGGTGTTTTGTTTGTCTAGAATTAATATGGTTTGTAAGTCTTGTGCTGATAAAGAAAGTGTGCTCGTTAAATACCTCAACTAATATATATATATATATATATATATATATATATATATATATATATATATATATATATATATAGAGAGAGAGAGAGAGAGAGAGATGGGGGAGGGGTAAAGGGAAATTAACTTTTTTTTTTAATCGTGAAGAGAAGTCGAAGGTAAGAGATTAATTTTATTTGATACATTTTGAGTTATATAATATTATCTTTCTGAGCCGACCGATTATATTAGCACACGAGGATTTCTATGAGCGAGAGTGGAAGGGCCTACTAATTTTGCCGGGAAAAGTATTTTCACATACTTTCCAGGGTTCTTTTTACATGCTACAATCGACACGGAACCAACGGCTTTACTTTACCTTCAAAAAAAAAAATTGTGCTACGGATTTTTATCACTCAAGTAAAATCCGTTGACTCCAGCCGAATTTGAACCCAGGAACATCGGGTTCTTTGGCAATCACTCTACCCCAAGACCATCGAGGTCGACTAAGATAGGTGTTGTCACATAACACAACTTTTAATTTTTAAATTATTTATTAAGTTCTTCAAATAAAGAGAAATGTTAGCAGGAAAAAACAAAGCACTCTATATTAAATAATGCTGATATATCTGAATTTATTGATTCTTACGTTTTATGTATTGTTTAAGTCACTAGTCGGTGTTAAAATACTGTTTGGTAGCTGTTATAAAAATCATTATATTTTGAAATATATCTTTAATAAGACCTTTCAAAGCTGTCCATTGCAAACCGCGAAGGTTAATGTGGGTGTCGAATTTACCAAATGAAATTTGACCTTCAAAGCTTCAGACATAATATATAGTACTGTTTTCAAGGAAAGAATCTTATCTGGCAACTAAAAAGGTTGAATAGTTATACTTTCATGTATTCATATGTCTAACAATATTTTATAGTGTTTTCCACAAGCTCTTGCTACCCACTCTGGCTATACCCTGTAGTGACACTAATGGGGTATTGATGAGGAAGGTAGAATTTAAAGTAAATGTACCTTCACTTACTGGAGGGAGAGCGGAAAGCGCTCAAGGAAAAAATAGCGCCTTCAATACTCTCGGCCAAGATTCGATCTCTGATTTCCACGTCACCAGTCAGCTGGACTACAGTAGCCCCGTAGCTTCTTTGGTGCTGACTAATAGTTCACAGCTGACTTCTGACAGTCAACATTTAGGTACATACCTAAATTTTGACTGTCAGAAGTGACAGCTGCTAAACACATGTTTTTTACAGATCATATGCTTCGGCGTAGGGATACATAATTTGGTCTGGTAACTTTTCAAAGCCGTCAGCTGTCAGCTGTGAGCTGTCACTCGGCACCAAAGAAGCCATGGGGCTACTATAGACGAGTACGACAAATTAGGATCATGTGTCTTGTCTACCAGTGCGGGTGTTACAGCGCAATTTTCTTACAAATTGACATATCTGACTGCTAGAAAACGTTACTAGATCTAACTTCATGGATTCATATGTTAAGTCATGTTATCTGCAGCAGCGACTTTGGATAAATATTATCAATACCTATAAAATAACACTAACAATACGCGGGATAAGTTATCAGCGTTGGCCGAAAACCAATGTGTTTGTATTTGTTCTTACGATTATAGTCTTATCATACACTTCGTTTACCCTGTAAGGTAACAAGCTTACCTTGCATTATTTCGCTATGGAGATAGGGCCATAATCTAATTTGTCAAGGTACCTGTCAGTGTAGATGAATTGTGAATGTGAACGAAGTCAAAATCGCGTTCAACTTTTACTTTCCCGGATTAAAACCCAGTAGGTTCACGGCTAGGTATGTGATATGATATCGAAAGAAATGTATTGATGACAGATATCTGTATCGAAGGAGTAAGCAGGAAATTTCATTTGAATGTCATGTCGTCCTTTAGGATTTTTATGTAAGGGAATGTGGATGTTTTTTTCCCTAAATTTATAAAACGTATCTAATAACAACGAATAAAATCTTTGCATTATATTATAATATACGGTATAGGAAGAGGACAATCATTAAATGTAATAGATAAAATATTAATGTAATCGCAATATTGTATTATAGAGCCTAGTTATGTGTACAGGCGTGTCAAACTCGTTTGATCATGAGGGCGACATTGAAAATTTGGTCAACGCGCTGCTCTCGCAATAGACCTTCCTGCCATAGACGGGGAAGATCGAGGCTCTAATCTCGGTCGGGTGTAGGACCTACTGAGGGTGGTTTTCCACCCTCCACGCAAATGAGAGCACACTTCCTCTACATATAACCTCCTTAATTCTAAAACCATCGGCGTAATTAGTACATAAGTGTATAGCACGAACGGGCAGTAAATCGCGGCGCTAAAAAATAAAAAAAAATGCCAGCATCTTAAATTACACAAATATAATATATATTTTAAGACCTAACCCCTATTTTTACTAAGAAATATGAAACTTTTTTATTTGCAACACTTGTGTGAGTGGTAGTCTTTACATTTAGTGTTGAAGTCACTTTCATAATGATAAGTGCGTGACCGTGAGCCGTGATTTCTCAACTGTTGGTTCTTTAACATAAGATAAAAAAAACTGTTCACACACCCATGTGTTGCCAAACATAGCACATATTTAACAATTTTATTACAACTCTGTCTCTGGCGAGTAATATGTAAATATTTGATACACCAACTTCACAAGTTAGATTTTCCGAAATAATGCCCAATTTCCAAATGTCATAACTCTAACTTGTTTATTTCTACAACGCTTATAAAAATAAGAATCGGGTGGCATTGTAGGCTCAAGTTGGTTCTTCCAAAGTTCTACGGACCGGACTTATCATCATTGATCAGGCTACATCCGGCCGCAAGTTAGACATGCCCAGTATGACTCGTTTACCAACTTTTAATCGGACTCTTTGAGTGTAATAAGCTTAAATATCATATCACATCACATCACATTACATTACATACATTTTAAACAAATTAATGCTTCCATTGATACCGATCCGAAACCGGAGTGTAAGCACCCTTTTGAGTATAGTATTGAAAAAAAAGTTTCTAGTTAAACAATATTGGTATTATTATTATGATTATTATTAGCACCGCGTCTTACAACCCATTCGGGTTATACGCACTTACGCTAATGTGTAATGGTAGGGTGATTGTGAGATGAAATGAAGGACCTACAGTTTAACGTGGAATCCGAACCATGGTGGAGGCCTGGCATTCCCCACATTCACAAGATGTCTTGTCACAGGTGAAGGAGGGTTTTGGTAATCAGATAAATCCGTGCCCGGACCGAGGATTGAACACCGGCCGCCAATATTGGTATCAAAAGGAAAATATTGATATTAGTTAAGTATTTATACTTGCTCCACATCCCTAGTTTAGATAGTAGTGGTTACCAATATATATATTAATTTTTAGCTCCGCGTCTTATTACCCGTTCGAGTTATAAAGGCCAGTTTCATAGTCAAATAAAGCCTGTATCACACGACACTTGCTTGTACTAGAAATCAAGTGTGCTAGCTAGCGTCTAGATAGCTGTATACTAGCTAGTACAATGAAAGTGGGACTAGAGTATTCACACGCTGCTAGTTTGGTACTAGGTTCTAGTGCAAATATTTATCGAACCTCAGAGATTAATTTTGGGTCAGCAGCTAATAAAGATATTGAAAATTATGAGAGGGAGCGTAGGAAAAAGAATATAGACATGGGACTGGTTGGGAAAGACGAAATAATGGTCGCAGGATGCTAAATATGATCCATTCGGAGGTTAGGTAATATACATTCGGGGTTACACAAACGTTTAGTAGCTCCCTAAATTTGTATTCATTTATTTACAATGTGGTCAGGGGTCCCTAAGCCCATGGGTGTCAAAGTACAGTATCCTTGATACACAAATGTTCTTTTTTAGGCCTACGCACACTTTATATTCTAAAAAAAAAACCCGCCCAAGGTTGGCATGCTATCAAGTTTATTTAAATTAAAATTGGGTCTGGAACATAGTTTGTCATTTTTAGATGACATGTTTTAAATTAAATTTATATATATTAAATATATTGTCATACTGTGCCAATTTGGTATTATATAAACAAGGATGTTTAGAATAACTTTCTGCCAACAACAAAATCACATCGATGACCATGTTGGCGTCATTTATACCATTTCTCTACACAACAGTCTCAGCGCGCATTGATTGGTTGAATTACATAGACTAGTGTCGAAACTAGTACGAAAATAACACGTGTTCTATCCTCACAACTAGTATGGTAGCCAGTACCAAGTGGCAGAACCAGTATACTTTTTCTGATTCACACGACGCTAGATGATGACGTGCTAGCTAGTGCTAGCTAGCACACTGGATTTCAATTACGAGCTAGTGTCGTGTGATACGGACTTAAGTCTATATACTAGTTAAACTAATGGCTTATGGATTAGGAAGGCTAAATTGAGAGGAACTGCACCTACATTAGCGTGGAGGGAGAGTGGAAAACTATTTAGGAAAAAAAAAACACCCTCAGTGTACCCGACCGGGATCGAGCCCAGATCTCCCCGTCCTCTGCAGTATAGTCTAACACGAAAGTAGTGCGTTAGATCACGCGGCCACCTAAGCGGGTGCTATTGATATTGAGCCAGTAATGGAGATCAAGCACACCATCAAAAGCGGTCTAAATGTTAAGCTCATCTAGTCTGGTTTGCCATTGACGGAAAGGTTAGGGTTCGAATACCTGTCGGGTGTACTGAGACGGGGTTATTCCCACTATCCTTGCACTGCGTTTTCTTTAAATTTTTATTTCCTCATCCCTACCAGACTATCGTAATTACTATTAATATATATGCTTTTGACCCAAACTAGTAGTGAGACGCGGTGGGGAAAAATCCTGAGGTACTAGTGGGCTAAAAGCGAGTGTATAAGACTACGCAGAGGAAAAAACCGGTCTTTCAAGCAGAATCAGAGTTTCAAATGGGGCATCGCTTCAAGTAAAAACACCCTTAGTATTTTACCGACAAATGTTGAATTGTTCTATCTTTCTCTTCATTATGGAGGGGGTGGGGTATTTATCCCTTTTGAGCATATTATTGGGGTGGGAGTGTCCCCTTTGAACATATTATCGAGGTGGGAGTGTCCCCTTTGAACATATTATTGTGGTGGGAGTGTCCCCTTTGAACATAATATTGAGGTGGGAGTGTCCTCTTTGAACATATTATTGGGGTGTGTCCCCTTTGAACATATTATTGGGGTGGGAGTGTCCCCTTTGAACATATTATTGGGGTGGGAGTGTCCCCTTTGAACATATTTTTGGGGTGGGTGTGTCCCCTCTGAACATATTTTTGTGGTGGGAGTGTCCCGTTTGAAATTTCCTCGTCATCACTCTCGCATTTATTGGGGTAAGTTGCCACAGTAAAATAAGATACAACATGTATATGTAAGGAACCTCGTTTCCTGTGCAACACTTTCCTACGGCAAAAGAATTATTTTATAGGTAAAAGATCTCAATTTTATTTTATGCCATGTATTCCATAGAAACTGAATCAAAGTTGCCAACTATCTAGTCTCAAGCAATAAATCAAGGTCCTGAAACGGATTGTATTTTTCCCGGCAGGACACTCAAGCTATTTTATTTCTAGGATTAGGCCTATATGTAAAAAAAAGTGTACCTAAATACACAAGTGATAATAGGGTCTACTCTTAAGTGGGTCTGTGAACTAATAATTTTTCGAAAATCAATTAGACGAAAATAAATTTTTCGAAATAATTCTTTTGGAAATAAATTTTTCGAAATGCAGTTTTTCAAAAACAATTTTTTTGATCTAGAAATTCTTCGAACGAGAAGTTTTTAAAAAAGTTATTTTTCGAAAATGAATTTACTTCAAATCTATTTTTCAAAATAAATGTTTCAAAAAGGAGGTTTTCGAAAATAATTTTTTCGAGTGATAAGTTCGAAGTATAATAAAATTCTAGCTTTCTATGCAAGGCTTAGGGATTTTAAACCATTTAAAAATTATACTATGAAATTATTTACTAAGATCTTGATCTTAACGCAAGTTAAAGTGCGCTGCTCATTAAAACATTATTATTTTACTTTAAACCAACTATACTTTTTCTAGAAAATTAATGTAGGGTATTGTAGGTTATCTTCCTTTCTAGGGGGTGAGGGTAGGGGTAGGTGATTCCCTTTCCTATAACCGCGTGGAGAGGAAGCTTGACATATTCCATTAAGCTCATTCAAGTTCCATCTTCTTTAATACAAAGTGTGTTAACATTTATTTTCAGTCTAAAAGTATTGTTATGGCGTTAAAGTTTGTGATGAGTGAAAAAGGAAGACGTAAATTCCTACTTGACGGTCATTTATATTACAAAGAAAAGCAAGTTGAAGAAAGGGTTTATTGGAACTGTGAAAGATTTCAAAGTGTAAAGTGTGGAGCGTGAGTCATAACAGAATCCGATAGTATTATTTTAAGTAAGAGAAATGAGCATAATCCTCTAGGGGACGCTGCTTATGTGGATACAGAGAAACTAATGGCAAATATCTGTGACAGGGCAACAACCACCCTCGATACACCAACTTGTATCTTGGCTTTTGTCTCGAGTGAAGCTAGTCAAAGTGGCGTAGCAAAACTACCCAGTGTGCCGAATATGAAACGAAAAATAAGAAATATTAGAATGAAAGCAAATGCTTTACCAGCCGTTCCTAGTTTACGTCACGACATTGTGTTTCCTGATGAATACAAGCTAACTATAAATGTAGAAGAGTTTTTAATGTAGGACTCAGAACTTCAAGATGGCAGCAAACTTATATTTTCTACTCAAAGAAACTTACAGCTTCTTGGACGTTCCAAGCATTGGTATGCTAACGGCACCTTCGAGACTGTTCCATCCCTAACTGAGCAGTTGTATTAATATTCACAGATTTGAAGCAAATAACTCCATCCCACATGCACTTCTAGCTGACAAGAAACAAGGAACTTACCCTTGTCTTTTAAAAATGTGAAGGAGATAGAACCAGCTTCTAACCCCCAGACCTTTATCATTGACTTTTAGATGTCAATGATAAACGCATTGAAGGATGAGTATTTTCTTAAAAATCATCGTGGCTGTTTCTTCCATTTTTGCAAGTGTATTTTTCGTAAAATTCAGACAAATGGTTTGAAACACCGCTATGAGAATGATGCCGATTTTTCGCGAAAGCTTCGCATGTTACCCACTTTTGTGTTTGTTCCTACTGAAGAAGTCGTGGGCACGTTTGATTCCTTGTGCAATAGCAATGTATTTCCCCAAGAAGCACAACCTATTATAGATTATTTTGAAGATGTGTGGGTTGGTCGTTGTTTGGACCGCCTCCCTCCAACTCACGCACACCAAATTTGGTGTTCTTTAGGGGCTACCCAAGACAAACAACAATACAGAAGGAGGGCACAGAGGGTTCCAACAACATATCTCTGCAATCCATCCCAGTATTTGGAAATTTGTCTCAGCAATCACGATGGAGCAGTCTCTCAATGAGGTGCAAATTGAGCAGAACATCAGTGGGCAGGAACCTCGTCAACGTAATAAATACCGAAACAGCATGGAAAGGTTGAGACAAATTGTTGCTGGCTGGGCCCAACATGGGAACGTGTGTGACTATTTGCGAGCTGTTTCCCACAACATTGGGTACTAATACTAGTTTATGTGTAAAGACTAGTTTTTAATGAAATTTAATACCTCGAAGATGTTTTTTTAATTGGTTTGCATCCATAAAAAATATTAGCATTCAAATAAATAGACAGAAAAAATTACAATAAATTTATTTTAATTTGCTAAGTTGTGCTGTGTTGAAGTTTAAAAAATAGTTTTGATTATTTTGTATGGTGTTTTAAAAAGGGTTTGCGCATTGATAGATAAAAAAAATTGATTTACGGAAAATACATTTTGAGAAAACTTGATTTACGATAGTTATTTTGGAAGTGTTAGTAGTATTAATATCTATTAAAATAAATGACCAATAAATATATAAATTTTAGAACACATTTAAATTAAATCATTGTTTTTTTTAATGTTTTTAAGAAAGTTTAAAATTTCGATTTATATATTTTTGAAAAACTTGTTTTACGATAGTTTTTTCAATAGCTAATATTTTCGAAGAAATAGTCCTCGATAAAATAGCTTCCAGAAAACTCGCAGCTCACTAAATTGATTTTCCGAAAAAAAAAAAAAAAAAAAAAACCAACCAATTTGCAGTTCGCAAAATCAATTCTTCAAAAGATTGATTGTTCTAAAAATTCATTTTCGATTATTTGACTGTCGGGCAATTGATTTTCGAAAAATGTGGTTTCGACAAACATATCGTTCGGAAAATTGATTTTCAAAAAATTACTTTGGATGGTTTTGTATTCTTTGAAATGATTTCGATAAATTGAATAACTTGTTTTCGAAAAATTAACCTAGACGCGGATTCATAAGCGGGGTAGGTAGAAGACCCTTTTGGAGGAATAATTACTTAAAACACAATATTATTTAATTATGAACAAATATTAGTTTACAAATTAATAATTTATAGATACATTATCCATTTATATTTATTCACAATTTAAAAATTATTATATACACAGTTTGCACAGACAACATTGAATTTAGAAACTAGTTCATGCGGCGCAGGACTAGCATACCCAGAGAATACGCCACTGCACGCTGTATTCTGTCAGAGTACACAAGTTTATAGAAAAAATATATAACGGGTTTTAGAATTAACAGTACATGCTGTAACTAAGAACATGACTCAACTGTTACACAGGTTCATATGCATGGACACAGATTAGATAAAAAACGAACAACTCATCTAACGATGGTACCAACCTAAACTAGAATATCCCTGCATAGAATTGCATATTTTAACACTCCTCCTCAATTCAACTACAACCACAAAAATTAGGCAAAAAGTCCTACATGTACCCTTAAATACATGCAAATAGAATCTAGTGAATCAGCATTTGATTAAACCAATATAATTACAAAAGTACTCAAACTTATTTCCAACCAAACTCTTTGTCAGAATGTCAGCACATTGTTCATTTGTTTCCAGATAAATCACATCAATAACACCACTTAAATACAAATCACGAACAAAGTTGTATTTGACATCAATATGCTTTAGTCTTCGATGTTCCCATTTATCCAAACATCTTATGCAAGAATGGTTGTCCTCATACACCTTGGTGGGTTCTAGAGTGATCCCAAGGTCCTGGATCAGTCTTCTCAACCAGAGTAGGTCGGATGAGGTGGTTGACAAACTCTGACTCCGTCGAGCTAAGGGCAACTGTAGTCTGCTTACGTGTAGTCCAACCAACAGTGGCACCATAAACTTGGAATAAATACCCAGATGTAGATTTACGATCATTGCTGTCATTGGCCCAGTCCGCATCAACATAGGCCCGTAAGGCGACATCACAGTTCTTCGGCAAGAAGAGACCAACTTCAAGTGTTCCTTGAATGTATCGTAGTATTCGTTTTAGTCCAATCCAGTGAGCTTCTGTTGCATTGCTCTAATACCTGCTATAGAAATTCACTGAGAAGCTCAGATCAGGGCGAGTGTAGAGAATCACATGCATCAAACTACCGACAAGCTCACGGTACAGTTTTTTTTGGATTATGCATTCTGTTGTAGTTATTTCAGGTAGTTTGGCCTCCATCGGTGTCTTGACCAGTTTGCATTGTTTCATACCAAATTTCTTGAGAACTTTCTTCAAGTAGGCTGTTTGGCTAAGGGACATACCATCAGTTTTCTGATCAATTTTTATACCTAGAAAGTTGTGCAAACCTCCAAGATCCTTCATCTCGAATTCTGACATAAGATATGTTTTGACGTCATTCAACTTCTGCAGATTGTTTCCCGCCAAAATTATGTCATCTACGTAAACCAAAAGGTAAGTTTTTATGCTGTTGCTGAAGTCGAAATATATACATTTTTCATTTCCAGACTGCTTAAATCCAAGAGAATTCACAAATTGGTCAAGTTTAGCATTCCACTTCCGTGGTGCCTGCTTCAATCCATAGAGGGTCTTGTGTAACTTACAAACAAGGTTGCTGTCAGTTACGAAGCCAGCTGGCTGCTTCATATACACCTCTTCAGAAAGGTCTCCATGTAGGAATGCATTTTTTACGTCTAACTGGAAGGCAATTAAATCTTCTTTGTTTATAATTGCAAGCATGGTTCTGACAGAGGTTAAATGGGCTACAGGTGAGTACGTTTCATTTTAGTCAAACCCTTTATTCTGTGCACAGCCCTTCACCACCAACCTTGCCTTATACCTGTCAAGCTGTCCATTTTCATCCTGCTTCATCTTGAAGACCCACTTACAGTTGATAGCTCGTTTACCGGATGGCAGCTCTGTAAGGGTCCAGGTCTCATTTTTCTTCAATGAGTACATCTCTTCCTCAACTGCAGCCATCCATTGCTGGGCATCTTCTCTACTATGGATGTCATCGAAGGTTTCTGGCAAGTTGTCAATAAATGACTCAGCACCAAGAGCCAGTGTGACATAGTCATTTAGGTACGCTGGTGCAGTGCGAGGTCTCGTGCTCCTACGCAGAGTTTCAAGTTCCTCACCAGGAGTCTCTTCTTCGTCAGATATTGCCTCTGGTTCTCCTCCTGAAGACGGCTCCTCCTGCAATTCCTCACTAAAAGCTTCATTTGGAGTCGAACTGATTACCTCAATAGCTCGAGACGGTGTTGAACCAGCAACACCACTGGTTGTGAACGAATGTTCATCAAAAATTATATCATGCCCACGTATGATTTTTCGTTCCTGTGGAAAACACAGCCTGTACCCATTCGGGCACTAACCAACAAAGTAGCACTTTTTCGAGCGGCTGTCAAGTTTACTTTTAAGAACTTGATTAGGTAATCGAAGATATGCTACACAGCCAAAAACCCTCAGTTTTAACATATCAGGCTTTACACCATACCACAGTTCTGCTGGAACCTTGTTTTCAAGAGCTTTAGTAGGCGATCTGTTTATTAGATAGACTGCAGTCATAACAGCCTCCGTCCAGAGTGACTTATCAAGAGAAGAATGAAGGAGTAAACGTGTTTTCTCCATGATGCTACGTCCCATTCTTTCTGCGACACCGTT
Organism: Timema cristinae; assembly: GCA_039000515.1. Classification (NCBI taxonomy): domain Eukaryota; kingdom Metazoa; phylum Arthropoda; class Insecta; order Phasmatodea; family Timematidae; genus Timema; species Timema cristinae. The sequence goes on along the minus strand of JBCFYV010001003.1, from coordinate 28,511 downwards.
CTGCTGACTGGTATGCCTGATCGTAAACTCTGACTGGATACCTTTCTTTTTTAAATAATTTAGCATTTCCTGCGACACGAATTCACCACCATTATCTGACCTAAAGCGACTTTAGGTTAAAGTGAGCTGTTGCCATAGCTTCAAATTGTTTGAAGTAGGTAAACACTTCAGACTTTTCCTTTAGAGTGTAAATGACTGTAAAGTGACTATAGTCATCAATCAGGGTAAGTATATACCTCTTTTGATCATATGATACGGGCTTAATAGGCCCTACAAGATCACTGTGTATGATCTCCAAAGGGCGCTTAGCTCTAATGCGTGGCTTTGTGTGAGGAAGACGCGTTTGTTTAGCCTGTATACAAGAGTCACATAAATCGGAGATCGATCCTTGATCAACCTTGATTCCATCTACAATTTTACTTAAGTGATCTAAACCAGTTTTGCCAATGTGACCAAGCCTCTTGTGCCACAAATCAGATGATGGTACAATGGAACTAGCAACACCAGCACATGCTTTTTCACGAGGCGAAAGAGACATTGTAAACACTTTACCAGATCGAGTGGCAGCAGCCACAAAAATATTGCCTTTCAAAATAGTAGCGTTCCCCTTTTCAAACACAACTTTAAGCCCATTAGCGTCCATTTTACTAACTGAGAGTAAATTAAATTGTAATCCAGGGACAATAAGTACATTTGAAATTTTGATAAAGTTTTGATTACCTTTGTGAGTCACAGACGCATGTATATCTCCGATCTCTTCAGCACACAACATCGATCCTGATTTAGCAATTTTTATTTTGATAGACTTTGATAGGCGTCTCTTATTTGAGACCAAACTAATATTTTTATCACTGATCATATGTTCAGTGGCGCCAGAGTCAAGCAACCACACAGATCCATCACAACAAGCCACTGACGTTAAGGCCCTGCCAACCCTCCCTGGCGGCGTGTTGAGCTTTCAGCTCTAAAATAGATGGCGTTGCTAACGTTATACAAACTGGTGGATTCCAGCCATCAGGTTGGCAGAACTACTGGTTTGTTTAAACAATTGGGAGACTGGCGACCACGACCGGTAATCAGTAAAGGCAGCAAGCAAACTTTTTTCCAAGAATTGAGAGAGATAAGAATTGTAGTGCCGGACCGTAAAGTGTGTAGGCGACCAAGTTTGACTAAACGTGGGGAGACATAACGTCAAGATACAATCACACTCTCGAGCAGAAAAATTAGCTTATTCATTCCAGTTAGCTAGACGTCCACTAACCTGTAGTACCACTTTTGAAATTAGAACCTTTTAATGCCAAAGTTTAGTACTAGTTTTGTACCATTTTGTACCCGTACCCGTTTTGAGTAATTAGCATATCAAAGTGGTGACTTTAGGTTAATGCAGTTGTACCACTTTTGAATTTTTTCATGCCAAAGTTTTGTACTAGTTCTGTACCGTTTTGTACCCGTACCCATTTTGAGTAATTAGCATATCAAAGTGTCACGTGACTCCAGGTTAATGCTGTTGTACCACTATTGAAATTTTTTCAAATAAATATCTGGTGAGGGTAGTGATAAATAATAATGTACACTTATTTATCAGAGAAAAATGTATTTAAGGTAAAATTAGAGATAACTTATTTTTGAAGGTTTTGTCACTAACTATAATAAATAACCTATACGATTGAGTATGTAGCCTACGATTTTGTCGTACCATTTATTTGAGTTTATTAGTAAGCAGGTAAAATAAAAAATAACTAAAATTTAATGTGCTAAATTTGGCCACTGTGCTTTGGCTAATTTTTAAAATTTAAAGGCTAAGGAGGCAATAACATATTTTAAAAGCAGTTTCATTTCGAAGACTATAACAATTTTGACTATAAATATATGTTATTTTTATTACTGATATTACCACGTCATACTACCTGTTCATGTTATACGCATATATGATAATCTAATTGGGTGGTAATGAGGAAAGAAGCATTTGAGAGGTTATCTACCAGCATTTTTATTTTGGAAGATGGGGAAACAATTTAGGAAAAACTACCCTCAATAGACTCGACCAGGATTTGCACCCCAAGTGCTCCGCTATCAGCAGGCCAATTTAACACTAGTGATACCTTAGACCACTCAGCCACTGAAGTGGGTATCTGTTATTTAATACGGTGTTTACAGTTTTCAAACATCTATAGGATTTACACAATTTTCCAGAAATAAATGTTTTTGGGAATAATTTTTTATCCTATTGGTAGAGTTTAACTTGAGTAATATCTCCATGGTGTCAGGCTGCAAGCAGGCTATACCAATCGAGAGGCTGCCGTATGTTGGCAAAGATAGGGCCAACATTTTCAAGCTGAGGGTGCCATGTGGTTAGCACAACGAGCCCTCCAGACTTCTATCTCAGTTTTCTAGACTGAAGCGCTACTTATTCATTCAATTATCTCATTTGTCCGCACGAGGTTGATTTTGGTTCCGTTTCAGACCCACTGTTTCACAGACAGAATTAGGGGAACTGGGGATCGAACTTGGGACTTCAGTATCTGAAGCCAGTAAATCTGACCACTATACAACAGAGGCGCTCGGGTATCAAATACTTACTTTATGGCATAGGGAACACAAAAGTTCATTAATTTTAATGGTTTTAAATATATATTTACTTATCATCGGCTTCATGTCGTGGTCAATATTGCTAAAGTGCTATGACTGAGCACTGAGTGCGTAAATTAATCAGCTCAATAACTTGACTAGTTCGATTCCCTGTTAGGTTGAAATTACTTAGTACTAGCGTGATACGAACTCGGCCAAGGCACAAGAGATTTTGAACATACAATAAGTGCGTTACAGAGTGTTAGTAACATTTACTTTCAGCTAAGAGCTTTTCTTTAAAAAAAAAGTACTTGAAATATCAGAATAATCGCTGCATTGTTATATAGAAGTATTTATTTGTATCTTAATTTTGATATTATTTCTACAGTAAATAAAATAGTATCGCTGCTCATCCATTGTACTTAAATTAGTAGATACAGATAGCCTAAGCGCCAGTAATATGCATACCATTAAAAAAACTTACCCTTTACTACAAGAAGTTAAATAATCAATTATATCTTTGATTTGTGCGCCCTTTATTCATAAACTTGTTATTCACAAGGATATAAAATAATATTTTGTAAATACTTCTCCACCTCAAAATTGATACAATCCATTGGATTTTGTTCGAAAGCAAAAAGGTCAGATATTGTTAATTATATAAAAAGTAATCACCGTGGGTACTTATTGTTCGGGATTCGATACATTTCTTCCAAAACGAGCGCACAAACTGCGAGAATGCAACAGGTTCAAATTAAAAGTAATCACATTTAACACGCTAATAAAATAAAATTAACATTTTCACATCTTGACTACCAAAAACTTCGTTCATTGACTTTTTGAAAAATAACTTATTCCAAAGTCTAATGAGAGTCAAATCCTAGACCGTAAAATAAAAACTAGTATATAAAATTATACTGAGAACGTCTCCAAATTACATTTAGACCAAACTTTATTTAAAATAACTATGTTTGATATGAGCAGGAATGTTTATTTTTATTTATTATAATAGTGGATTAAAAATTCAATGTACAGTAGTTTTCATTTACTTTGAATATTAACACTTATTATTACAACGTGTAGTGCTAAAGAATGAGAAAACTCAAGAAAGAATATAAGATAAGAGTGAAGAATTTCACATGTTTTACTGTCTCAGTTAAATAAGGGCTAATGTCATAAAACTTTGTGTATGGAGAAGCATGTCGCTTTTTCTTTGAAAATAATGTATCACTAGAGTAATACTCTCATTGAAGTAAGTAGGGACCAACTATATTTATTCACACAGCAGGAAGACTTTGTGAGTATTTTAGCTACTGAATATATTAAGATGTTTAGTTGTTTATATTTAATTACGCAAATTTTCATAATTGGACATTGGCCCTTCTTATCCTAACGTACATGGTATTAATGTTTCTTTGACTCAAGAAGGTCACAGAGATTAGTTTAACCCTCCATTGCCGCCTGCATTCCGATACAGCAGGTTAGCCAACGCTTGCAAAATGATACTAGCTTGTAAATGGGTAATGATCATACTAACGGCACCTATTATCAGCTATGATAACTAGTTGCAGAAGGAAAAGTTGTATTTAAAACCATGTATTTTGACTAGAGTGTCGACTTGGGAATCGTTAGAGCTCAATATCATCGTGATTATTGAAGCTAACCCAAATTAAAAAATATGTCTAAAAAGAAAAAGAAATTATTCATTAAATAGTATGTTATAAACAAATACTCTAGCTTAATTGTACAAAGAAAATAAATAAATCCATTAATAATTTTTGTTTTCCCATTTAAAATGCATTGAAATGGAAACATTTTAATGAAAATATTTCAATAACTATTTTTAGCATGGTTTGAAAATTCCATAAGAATTATGAAAGATGCCCAGATATGTTACTAAAATAAATAAAAAACAACAAGTTTGAATTATTAAATATATTTTGTTCTAAATTCTTTTGTTTAGAACCGTGCATTTATGGGTAGGCAGGGCCTTAACACAGTCAAACTAAATTCATCATCACTAGCTTCAGCTACGTTTGCTTTACGTATTGAATTATTCTGTTGCTTCTTGCCTTTCAATTTTGGACAGTCCGAACGAAAATGACCAGCTTTATGACAGAAAAAACACTTATTACCAGTAACTTGCTTTGAAATGCTTTGTTTACAATTGGGACAACATTCCGGCTGCGAAGATTTCAAATTTCTTGCCTTCCAATCAGTAACGCTAGAGAATGATTGGCTGCATCCATCGATACCTTCTGCTTGGCGTTTGCTCTGCTCATCAAGCAGGCGCGTTTTTACGGATGCCAGGTTGAGATTATCAGCAGATAATATCTCTATGGCAGTGACAATTACTTGATATTCAGATGGCATAGTCAAGAGAAGATGGCAGACAACATCTAATTCTTCGAGGTTAGCTCCCGACGATTTCAATTCCCGAATGGTACGATCAAACCTAATAAAATGCAATTCAAGGGTCTCTAAAGAGGGATCAAATTTCATCATCAACAAGGTTTTGCGTAATAAAAGCCGATTAGCAATACCTTTACGAGCGTAAGTATTACAAAGCACTTGCCATATATCATAGGCGGTGTTTTTATCCTTCACACAATCCAAGTGGCTGTCCGAGATTCGTTGTATAATCTGTGACTTACACTTACGATCGGCTTTCCGAAGCTTGTCCAGCTCTTTTTCCTTTTCCGCCTTAATTTCAAGATTATCACTAGACGCAATTTTCACTAAGTCCCGATAGTCACTTTGAATAAAGGGCAACAGATCGACTTCATCTAGAAGAGTTTCTATTCGAAACTTCCAGTTGTCAAATTAGTGCCGTCGAAAAGCGGAATTCTGCACGTTTTGTCTTCTTCTAAAACCATTATGGCGATGGTGATTGGCAACGGTGTCACAAACAACAAGCAAATACGTAAAGCTCACGCGTATTACGGTGCACACTTGACTTATAGGTTTATCCGTCCTAAAATCCACAATCACAAGCCTGGGCCCATAACCTGTCAGAGTACACAAGTTTATAGAAAAAAGATATAACGGGCTTTAGAATTAACAGTACATGCTGTAACTAAGAACATGACTCAACTGTTACACAGGTTCATATGCATGGACACAGATTAGATAAAAAACGAACAATGTTTGGTAGGAAGTGGACTGTATAGTTTAGTATTCACAACCACGGAATGTTTATGGTATACGACACTCTTAAGATATACACGGGACGACATCCAAAGCGAGACTGACTGTACACGACCAGTCATACGCGCGCGCACGCACGATCCCGTTAACAGAAAGCACAACAGACACCGACCAAGTTTCTTGGCGCCAGAACAACACAGTAACCATAGTTCAAAATAAAACAATATACACATATACAAGCCCCAAACATCCCGCCCCCCTTGAAATACTCGTATTTCAATTAGTTTGAGGGGAGGGGAGGGGAGACAATTTCACCTCTGGTCTGATGAGGACACCTTGTGCAGTACGGACTTGAGCGACACGCACTACGCCATCGGGACCAGGGAATGTTTTCGCCACACGTCCTAGTCGCCAACGTAGTGGAGGCAGGTTTGGTTCCTTGATGAGGACCAGGACCCCTTCTTGAAGGTTGTCTTGTGGATGACTCCACTTGGCTTTGGGCTGGAGTTGATGGAGGTAGTCTTGATGCCAACGCTTCCAGAAAGACTGGTGGATTTGCTGAAGCAGGCACCATCTCGTCAGACGATTGACTGTAGTGGCGGTGACATCAGACTCTGGTAGTATCTGTGGTGGTCCCAAGGTTAGGAAGTGACTTGGGGTTAGTGATGACAAATCGCTGGGATCTGCTGATAAAGCACAAACTGGTCGTGAATTGAGAGTGACTTCAATTTGTGTCAAGACAGTGTACAGCTCTTCATAAGTTAGGATCTGAGAGCCAATAGTTTTGAGGAGAAATGACTTGACTGATTGTATCCCTGCTTCCCAAAGTCCTCCAAAATGTGGAGTTGTGGGGGGATTAAAGTGCCAGGTGATGTTGTGGTCAACGAGCTGCCTAATAAAAACTTCATTGTTGCCAGAATCTGTGAGAAACCTTTGAAGAGTGGAGAGCTGTCTATTAGCACCAACAAAATTAGTTCCGCAGTCATTGAACATATCTGAACAATGTCCTCGACGTGCGATCAAACGACGAAATGCCGCAAGAAAGGCTTCAGTTGATAAGTCTGACACCAGTTCTAGGTGAATAGCCTTTGTGGAGAAGCAGACAAATAGGCAAATATAGGCCAAACAGGTTCTAGGTTTGCGTACTCGAGCCATTGTGATTGTGAATGGACCTCCATAGTCGACACCTGTCTTCAGAAAAGGTTTGGCTTGACAAACACGAGCTGCCGGGAGACTTCCCATGGCTAGTGTCAATAAGGTTGGACGAAACTTGAAACATTTTAAACATTTGCGTAGCCGCAATCTGATTGTGTTTCGCGCATCAATTATCCAGAACTCACGCTGAATTAAGGACTGCAAGTTGTGTGGTCCTGGATGTAAATTATCAACGTGTAGTTGGTCAATTAGAAGTTCCACGAGACGACTCCGCTTCGGAAGTAGGATTGGATGTTTTTCTTCAAAGGACAGATTAAATTGTTGGAGGCGGCCGCCTACTCTTAAAACACCAGCAGAATCGAGAAAGGGATTTAGCCTTTGTACTGAGGATGAACAAGGTTGATCCTTGACAACACGAGCAATATCATCAGCAAAGTTGATCTGTTGGGTTTGTTTGACCCAAAATAACAGAGCCTTGTGTAGTTCATCAACTTGTAAGGGTCCGGTGGGTGCGACACGTCCAGGGCGAGAAGCACAAACAAAACGAAAGCAATACGCTGTTATGCGTCTTATTTTTGATAAGGACGAAAACTTATCTAACAGGTCCAGAATGTTGGTGTCAGGGGCGACTGTAGTCAGAGTGAGGGTTTTGCTTTCTTCAATAGGTTCAGCTAAGCGAGGCAATTCTTTAGGTTGCGGCCAATTGATTGAATCCTCCATAAGCCACAAAGGTCCTGCCCACCAAAGTGGGTGATCAACAAGCTGAGAGGGAAACAACCCACGAGAGGCACAATCAGCCGGGTTTTGCTCTGAAGGTATATGGTGCCACCATTCGGGGGAAGTGAGATATTGGATCTTACTCACACGATTGGCAACAAATGTTTTCCACAGGTGGGATGAAGATTGGATCCAGGCCAATGTGATTGTAGAGTCTGTCCAGGCGTAGACCTTGTCAATTTTCAAGAAGGAGTAGGTTTCCATTAGCAAGTGTAACATGCGTGCCAAGAGTAAAGCCGCACATAGTTCCAAGCGCGGAAGTGACACTTGTTTTATGGGTGCTACCTTTGATTTAGCGAGCAAAAGTCGCACCTTTATTGTGCCAGAGGAAATAACCCGGAGGTATACAACAGCTGCATAACCACTCTCAGAGCTATCAGAGAAGCCATGAATATCAATGCTACAAGACGCATCTGCAGAGGTCAGACATCTGTCGATTGAGATGTTGGAAACAAGTGGAAGCTCAGCTTTGAAACTATTCCATCTTTCAGCTATTTCAGGAGGGGGGGGGGGAGAGTCCCAGTCAACACCTTTAATCCATAGGATTTGGGTAAGATATTTTGCAAACAAGATGATAGGAGACAGCCAACCTAGTGGGTCAAATATTCTTGCAATATCCGAGAGTATTGCTCGTTTGGAAAGGGATTTTGAGGTCAGTTGTACCTTGTATGAAAAGGTGTCTGACCCGGGGTTCCATTGTAGACCGAGAACCTTGACAGTGGAATCGTCATCAAAAGAGTATGACAATGGAGGCATTTGAATATCTTCTGGGTGTAACCCTTCTAGAAGTATTGGGTGGTTACTTGCAAACTTTCGTAATTGAAAGCCGCCCATCTTCAACAAGTGTACAAGTTCTTGTTGTAGAGCCACTGCCTTTTCAGGGGACTCAGCGCCCGAACACACATCATCAACATACAGATCTGAGTGAACCACCCTTGAGGCCTCTGGAAAGCGTGTCTTTTTATCATCAGCAAGCTGGTGTAGGGTACGAATGGCGAGATAAGGTGACGATGATACTCCATAAGTCACAGTCTTCAGACGGTACACTTGAATTGGATCACTGTCATTGAACCGCCAAAAAATGCGCTGATAGTCTTGATCTTCAGGATGGACTTGAATTTGACGATACATTTGTTTGATATCAGCAGTAAAAACAATTGAATGTGAACGAAAACGAAGGAGAACCTTTGTAATATAATTTTGAAGTTTGGGTCCTGTTAAGAGTTGATCATTTAGAGAAGTTCCCAAGTCTGTTTTCGCCGAAGCATCGAACACCACCCGAAGTTTAGTGGTGGTACTGTCAGGTTTGATCACACAATGATGGGGAATGTAGTAAGAATAGCCAGAGTTGACGAATGGATCTGTCACTACCGCCATGTGACCTGTGTCTAGATAGTCCTGCATGAAGTCCGAATAACTGGCCTTTAAATGAGGTTGCCGGTGTAGTCTGCGTTCAAGGGCTCGAAAACGACGAAGAGCAGTGGTGTGCGAGTCACCAAGCTCTGGTCTGGGGCCATCAAATGGGAGTGCCACACTGTAACGACCCATAACATTTCGAGTGTGCAGTTTGACAAAGATGTCTTCACAGAGAGCTTCCTTGGGGGTGATAACTGGGGTTGACGGCAGTTCTTCAAGTTTCCAAAACTGCTCTACGATATCTGTTAGGGTTGGTGTGCATGAAGACGAAGATATGAAGAAAGATGACATGTCTAGAGATGAGGTGTATGGTGACATTGAGGGTTTATGCACCCTTCCTGTTAACACCCAGCCGAAGACAGTTTCTAGGGCACAAGGAGTTCCGGATTCCCCTTCTAGTTTCCTTCCTGTGATGATGTGGGAGAAGGTTTCTGCACCGATCAGCATATCGATAGGTCCTGGGGTACAGCATGTAGGATCTGCAAGTTTGAAATTTGAAACATGAGACCACGTTGGAGATGATAGAGGGGTACTGGGTAAGTGACCAGTAATCCGGGGTAGAACAAAGACATCGATAGACAAGCTAGGAGACAACAATCCAATGGGTCGGACAAAACAGGTTGAGACCCCTTTGGCCACAGATAACGGTGTATGGGAAAGTCCATGAAGGGCTAAGGACGCCTTGCGTCGTGACAGGCCTAGCCGTGACAGACATTGGTCAGTAATAAAACTAGCTTGACTCCCAGAGTCAAGTAGTACCCTGATTACTTGATATGATCCTGATACATCCTGTGCTTCAACAAGTGCTGTGGACAGCAGGATGGTCGACGGATGGGTTACTCCTGCAAAGGAGGCCATGATATTGACTGGAGCTCCAGCCTCGATTTGTGTTTCTTGATGCGTGGGGTGATCCTGTGGTGTACTAGATACAAGTGATTCTGGAAAATGCAGTGATGAATGGTACCTGGCATCACAAGTACGACAGCGATACGATGAGGGACACTGTACAGATTGATGAGACTCTCTGAAGCAATTTAAGCACAGTCTTGCTTGCTTGATGAAGTTGAAGCGCTTCTTTGGGTCCTTGATAAGGTACTCAGGGCACTTGTGTAAGGGGTGAGATGCATTACACAAAACACACTGTGATGTTGAAGTTGAAACCATGACTGCAGCTGGTTGATATGATCTTCGACAGCCATTGGCATTGAAGGATGACCTTGGATGTGGTTTGACCTTGTATGAGGCCAGGGATTCAAAGGAACGGCAATATCTTTCCAGGAAATTTATGAAGCTGCCAACAGTGGGTAACTCTGAGTCAACAAAGGTGTGCTCCCATTGAGCACGAAGAGCAATGTCTAATTTGTTGCTAAGTATATGGATGAGAATCAAGTCCCAATGAACCACAGGAATTTCCAGGGCATGAAGAGCGGCTACATTTTCCCTCAGTGTAGAAAGGAGGACACGCAGCCCAGTAGTAGACTCAGCCGGCACCGATGGTATTTGAAGAATTGCATCGATGTGTTGTGCCACAATGAGACGTTTGTTGTCATATCTCCTCACTAACAAATCCCATGCCACAGGATAGTTTCCATTGGTGAGTGGAAGCGCCTGTACTATTGATAGCGGTTCGCCACTGACTGCCGACTTCAAATATGATAGTCTTTCAATGTTGGTTAGGTTAGGGTTATCAGTGACAAGGGTTTTAAACAAATTGGAAAAATTGGTCCACAATTTAAGATTCCCACTGAAATGTGGTAATGGGATGGCCGGGAGAGTTACGCGAGGAGCACTTGAGGGGGTAGGTCGTTGCGTGGAGCTGTCGGGACATTTGGTGGCACTAACACGATCCAAGATAGACATTATGTAATAATAGGTGTTATCGAAGTCACAAAGTCTCTTCTCGTGTGCATCAAGGTCAAAGTCATCAATGTCTTGACTACTTAATTGCACGGTTAAATGGTCTGTCTCGTAGGTCTCACGCAAGACCCGACAGGTGGCTATAAATAGCTCACAACACTTGTAGTCTAGGTTCTCACTTGCTTTAGCTAACGTTTCCGCGCGTTTAATCCGGCACTCAGCGCGTGTCAATTTGATTAACGCAGAGTCCAGTGATAAATTCGCCATTTTAATTCTCTACCTACTACAGAATATACGACCAACACGCGAGCACAGCAAAGGTTTATTTACAATCTGACAACGTATCAACAGAGCTTTGGAAAATATACTGTTCCAATATGGCGTTGGCACGCATTCACGCACGGAAAGACAGCGTTGCTAAAAGATGGCTGCCATTGAAATAAATTACAAACAAAATTATTTACGCGAAAATCCACACGAAATTGGGACAAAGTAAATTCAAGCGAGAGAGAAGTGCACAAAACTCATAACACACGATCAGAGCATATATGCCTAAAAACATTGTACTGGCGATCGTGACACGTAATAATACGCTGCGACCATTATACTAGGGATGGGTTGTGAAATCACAACCTGCTCCTTTGTCACTGCTCCTCTGACGTCACATTCACAGTCTGCTCCTGACAGACGAAAGGAGCTGTTCCTTCTTGTCACAGGCCCATTTGAAACGTTCCACCTATTACTCCACCCCTATGTACTGTATTGTATTCCCATTTGTTTTCTCCGAGCTTCTATTGTCAAGGCTGCATTGTTACAAGTCATCCGGTAGATGGTAGCACAAAGTAGTTACGTAATAGAAGACGTGTTTATCAACGCTTGGCAATTGGCATTGCTCCTCGTCTCTATGTCACAGGCGGCGCTGGAACAGGTCCGGAGTAAACTTGTTCCTCGTCTGTCACAGGCAGCGCTGGAACAGGTCCAAACCAATCTTGCTCCTCCCCTGTCACAGGCAGCGTTGTAACAGGTTCGGAGTAAATTTGCTCCTCGTCTCTCTGTCACAGACAGCGCTGGAACAGGTTCGGAGTAAACTTTCTGGTCTCTGTCACATACAGCGCTGGAACAGGTCCGGAGCAACCTTGTTCCTTTATGCTCCGGGGGTATTTTGGAGCAGTCGTACAGTGGAAAGGAAGTGTATTCTTTTCACAACGCAACCTTACTTATCTATTATAGGTATAATTTAGAGTTGGTTTGGGGAATCACAAATGAGTTTTGAAGGTGAAATATTTCATAGTACAAAACGCTATTTCCATAATACAAGCAAAGTATGTGATGTATTCTCACAATATATTGCATACATTAATGATGATCAATGATGGAACCCGCTTAGTGATAAAATGGCTTAAGGCAATTGTGTTATATTAATAAACTTAATAACTAATTACTACATGAGAAATTTAAAGTTGGAATTTTTTTGCTCTACATTTTTCACATCAACTCAACAATTCTCTTTAACCCCATAAGACCCAGGATATCAAAAAAGCTGCCGACCCCTAGTCCCTGGCGTCACTATCGCACTCTCACTCTCTGGGCTGTCAATGACGGAGAGTTCTAGGTTTAATCTTGGTTGGTTGTAGGCCTAATGAGAGTGGTTTCTACTAAATGGTTTTTCATTTTATCTTCACACAAATGTGGCTACATTACCTATAAGTTCAACCTTCTCTGTCCCTAGCAAATTAGCGTGTAACTCGAGTGGGTGCTAAGACAGGTTGCTCATAAAACATTGATGGTGGGATTCAAAATGCTTATTTAGTGATAGGGTATAATATAAAGTTTGATGGCATCAAGGACGTAACTACAAGGGGAAACATCTCCCTATCTGAGTCAATGTGTATGTGTATGTATGGGTGGCAGGGTGATACAAGTCATAAAACGTATCACCCACCTCTGTGACGTAGTTGGCTAACGTGCTTGTCGTGTTAAGCTCTACTGCTGAGGACGGGGGAGATCGAGGTTCGAATCTCGTTCGGGTGAACTGGGGGTGGTTTTTCCTAAATGGTTTTCCACTCTCCCTCCACGCAAATGCGGGTTCACTTCCTCTAATTCAACCTTACCAATTCCTAATCCATTAGAGTAATTAGTACTTAAAGCGTATAACCCGAACGGGTAGTAAGACGCGGTGCTAAACATAAAACGTATCATTAATAGAATGCGTGCAGTATGGTATCAAGAGCAATATACTCGTATTAAATCTGATACCCGCTTCGGTATAGGCATGTTACTTTCGCAATAGACTAGACTGCTGATGTCAGGGAGGTCGGAGTTCAATCCTGGTCTGGTGAACTGAGGTTTTTTCCCCTGATTGTTTTCCACTCTTACTCCACACAAATGCGAGTGCACTTTCTCTAAAATCAACCATCACTATTCCTAACACATTAGCGTAATTAGTACATATACGTATAAACCAGATGGGCAGTAAGTAAGACGTGGTATAAAAAAAGCCATAATATAATTCTGGTAGGAAGAATAGTTCTAGAAAGTTCAAACATAATTTTTTGGGGTCAACATTGAAAGCATTATAATTAATTATTAATGTTATTTTATAGGTATTGATAGTATCTATCAAAAGTTAAAAATGCTAATCACATGACTTAAGCTATGAATATATGAAAGAAGTTTTACTAGTGTTTGTGACTGTCAATTACTGGTCTTCCTACCAGAATCTCACTATAGATAATCTTGCTAAAGGTGATATGGAATACAGTAATAATAATAATAATAATAATAATAATAATAATTACCACCGCGTCTTACTACCCGTTCGGGTTATACACTTTAAGTACTAATTACGCTAATGGATTAGGAATTGGGAAGTGGACCCGCATTTACATGGAGGTAGAGTGGAAAACCATTTCCCCAGTTCACCCGAACGAAATTCGAACCTCGATCTTCCCGTCCTCAGCAGTCGAGCTCAACACGAAAAGCGCATTAGCCAACTACGTCACCGAGGCGGGTTAGAAGACAGTACAATAGCCTTATTGTTCTTAGCACATGGAACGAGATAAGACCCTCCAAGTCCTGCAATGCCAAACATTTTTGACAGTATTAAGAAAAGCTGACTTGTTAGATACTTCTACCAATCCCTCCTCCTTTTTCCTGTCTGGACATATAACAGATACAACTTAAAAGATTGCGGTAACAGTGTCAGTACTGGTATATTAGTGTAGTATCATATTAATTTTGTTGAATTAGTTTACCGGTTTTCTTTTTAATTTTGTGGTTCTAGTTTTTAACTGTTGGACCATTAATCATTTAAACTATAATCAAAATGAACGCTGACGTAAAAAATAGAAAAACTGCACCAGTTTGGAATTTTTTTTCAGTGGTTAATGATTCCAGGGCTAAGTGTGATATATGTAAACAAATAATTTCTTATAAAACATCGGTGTCTAACTTAAAAAAGCACATAGTACGCAAACATCCATTAATTAATCTCAATCATACTGACTCACCCGGTAAATATGCTCCTCGACCAGAAAATATTAACAAGCCTCATACCGATTATTTGGACCCTGATGAGCCTGACAAATTGGAAGTCCTACCTTTAGAGTCTACAAGTACCGAAAATGAACCTTTAGCTTCTTGCTCTAAACTTCAAAAGCTCACTACAAAATCACATCATCATTCTGAACCACAACGCAGATTACAATCAATCCCTACTAAGGACAAAGAGAAAAACAGCATTATTCCTTATCTTCACAGAAAAACAGGGGTAAGTGCAAAAAGAAAACTTATGACTGTCTTATGAGTTTATTCACACAAGACTTTCAGCCATTTTCATTAGTTGAGGATATCGGATTTTGCTCTTTCATATCTGCTCTAAATCCATCCTATGTTCTTCCAAGTAGAAAGACAATAACCCAATCTATGCTTCCAGCTCTTTATGAAAAAACTCTCGTTGGTGTTAAGGAAAGTGTAAAGGACATAACTTCTGTTACCATTACTACTGACTGTTGGACATCCCTCAATAATGAAAGCTATTTAGCTGTCACAGCTCACTTCATTGATTCAAAATTTGAAATCCAATCAATTTTATTGGAATGCCACTCATTTAATGAGAGGCATACTAGCGCAAATTTAGCCACTGAGCTAAAGCGCATAGTCTGTTCATGGGGAATTGAAGGCAAAATTTTATTGGTGGTTTCGGATAATGCATCCAACATTAAAAACGCAATCCAAAATGAGTTACATTGGAAACATTTTGGTTGCTTTGCGCACACAATCAATTTAATTGTTCAGAATGGTTTGAAACTAATTGAACCTCTTATAGAAAAAATTAAAACTATTGTAACATTTTTTAAGAGAAGTGCAATATTTAATTCCAGGTTTACAGATTTTCAAAAAAATTGTGGCAAGGAACCAAAAAAATTAATTCAAGATGTTTGCACTAGGTGGAACTCCACATTTTATATGATTGAAAGATTTGTTGAGCTAGAGGATGCTGTCCGGACTACGGTGGCATTGGTTGACAAAGACTTACCAGTCTTAACCACAGAGGACTGGAATGTAGCAAGAGAAGTGGTAAAGGTGCTCAAACCATTCGAAAGTGTTACTAAAATAATTAGTGGAGAGCGTTACGTAACAGCCTCGCTTGTAATAATTTTAACAAAAGGCCTCGATGACGTGAACCACCATCTACTTCAACAGGATTTCTCAGAAACGGCTAAAATGTTGATTGTAGCACTCAAAACCGGTATTTCAGAAAGATTTGGAAATGTAGAACAAAGTAATACTTTATTGGTATCTACATTTCTAGACCCTCGTTTTAAAAATATTGCCTTTACTGAGAACGTAGCTGAGCATGCCAAAAGATTGGTGACAAATATTGTTGCAAACAAATTGAAAAATAATTGTCCTGCAAATCAGATGTCATACATAGACAAAGGAAGAGATAGTGATAAAGATGTTTCTGCAGAGCTGTCTATTTGGAGCAACTTCGACACAAAAGTTGCGTCTGTAAAACCAAGTGGGACCGCACAATCAAGAGCTATTATAGAAGTACAACGCTATTTAGAAGATGATGTGCTTCCTCGAAATGAAGATCCTCTCAAATGGTGGCTGGAACACAAATATAATTATCCTTATTTAAGTGAAGTGGTCAGAGAAAAATTTGGCACTGTGGCGACGTCAGTTCCTTGTGAACGTTTATTTTAAAAAACTGGCCAAATATTAAATGAGAGACGTACTAGATTGTCATCCGAAAAAGTGAAACAGCTTATCTTTATAAATTGCAATGCTAAATTCACTGAAAAATAGTATTTTTTAAAAAACTTCTATGGATAATAATTAACTCTGTGGAAAAGTGACTAGTGTAAAAATATGTTTAGCAAAATACTTGAACAGTTATCGTAATATTAGAAAAAGTAACCTCATATATATATATATATATATATACACATATGCACACACACACAGCCGTTAGGGGAGTTTTGGTCAGGCATATATTTTCCAGCGAGATATTGTAAACCTATTTATTTGACGTCAAATTCTGACAGGAATAAACTTTTTTTATATGATTTGTTAGAAAATTTACTAAAACCATTTTCATACAACCAGTCAGCAGCTGCAGCTGCCACCTTAGGTATACATTATAATTACCTATAAAATATCACTAATAATATAATAAAATGTTATTAATGTTGACTGCAAACAAATATGTTTGTATTTTGTAAAGGTTTATTCTTACTAGAATCATACTATACATACGGATAGGCAATGGGGAAAGTACGAGATAGAACTTTCCCTAGAAGTTTTATTCCCCTTCTCCGGTCAACCTACCCCACCCCTCTAACGTTCTAGTTTCAACTCCCATTTCTAATCTGAGTAATTTCATAAACATGCTATTATTGTAAATTCTAAATATTACTTTTTAGGTTCTCACCTCTTTGTTATAATTACAATGTACAATGTAAATATAACTCTGAATATTATACTAACCTTTAGTATTAGTAAAGTCAAAATAAATTAGCATGTTGAAAAAAAATTAGCAAAAGTTCTGCCTCCTTTGACCCTCGCTTACCTGAACATTTGCCCCTTCACTCTCCCAACCCCATCCTCTATCTATCTCTATCTCACACACACACACACACACACACACACACACACACACACGCACGCACGCACGCACGCACGCACGCACGCACGCACGCACACACACACACACACACACACACACACACACACACACACACACACACAACCTTACGTTATAATCCCATACTTTTCCATGATATTAAAATAACTACCTATGCTATATTTAAAAAAAAAATTTAGCATTGTATCTTACTAACCGTTCAGGTTATATGATCATGTACTAATTACGCTAGTGGTTTTAAGAATTTGTAAGTTTATATAAATAGGAAGCTAGAAAGTGTAACCACATTTGCTTGTAGAGAGAGTGGAAAACCATGTTATAAAAACCACCCTCAGTACACCCGAATGAGATTAGAACCTTGATCTCTACATCTTCGACAGTCTAGTCTAAAAGAGCAGCAGGTTAGACCAAACGGCCATCGAAGAGGGTTCCTATGCTATTAAACGAAAAGATCAAACCAGATGACAATACAGCAAGCTTGTTCCGAAAGGAGCGTAGATCCGGCAAAGTGAAAGAGCAAGAAAGAAGAAAAATAACAATACAAGTGTACATGGTGCGCATGCGCGAATGCTGAATACGAAACCAATGAACAGCTAAACATGCCCATTCATGGCCCGTCTACAACCAAACGCACCCGCTTGTCGGACTCGCAACTACGCAATAACGTAATTTTGTCTGTCTACAATAGCTTACACAAACACAATCGTATGTCGGAACTGTCGGACCAGCTTGTCGGGAGGAGATGAACATTGTCCATCTCTTGCGTTTATGTAGTTGCGTTGGCTTGCGTTCAGCCAATCAAAAAACAAATATGGATGGACTACTAAAATAAATAATTGGAAGTTATTTGGTCTATAACAAAAACGATTGGAAATGTATAGTAATGAATACAGGATTTCCAATTAAAATCATGTGTATTTATCCAGATAAATATTTTTTAAATATTTATTTCTTATTTGAAAACATTAATATGAATTTGACTTTTATAGTCATCATTGATGTTTGTTCCTATTGGTTGAAATTACGTTTTACGACTTTTCATTGTAGACAGTCTATTTTGTTTTTAATAAAAGCGTAATTACGAGTGCATTTGCGATTGCGTAGTTGCGAGTCCGACAAGCGGGTATGTTGGTTGTAGACTGGCCTTTAAGCAGACAAGTTTTAACGTTGACAAATAAACTAGCTTAGAAATTAGCATTGTCCTGAACACATCACCGTTAATTTAGATTAAGTTAGTATAGACACCAACGTTAAAATGTTCTTTCAAGTGTAATATTTTATAGTTTTTCTAGATGGTGTAATGGAAACAAAATACTTATTCCGTATTCACGCATGCGCACAACTCAGTTCTTATCTCGTTTCGACACTTACATTTCTACCCCTAGGCACTTGGCCAAAGAATTGTGCTGTTGGCTGTTGCTGTGCCGGCACAAGCAAGGAACGTGATAACTGCTACTAGGCTAGGAGTAGGTTCGAATATAGTGACTGTGACAAAAAGGAGCAGGTAAAAGGAACCGGTTCAGTGGTGGAGCAGTAACAGATTGCTCCTGCTCCACTAAAGGAGCAGTTTTTCCCATCCCTACATTATACGCCTATGACACAAATAAACAACATGATACGATAAAAACGACGCGAGGAAGGTACAAATCCGTTACGGATGGACCAAATGTTTGGTAGGAAGTGGACTGTATAGTTTAGTATTCACAACCACGGAATGTTTATGGTATACGACACTCTTAAGATATACACGGGACGACATCCAAAGCGAGACTGACTGTCCAAGCTTCTTGGCGCCAGAACAACACAGTAACCATAGTTCAAAATAAAACAATATACACATATACAAGCCCCAAACAAACAACACATCTAACGTTGGTACCTAAACTAGAATATCCCTGCATAGAATTGCATATTTTAACATATTCTTTGTTTACGCTCATTCTTAAAATTATGTTCTAAAATTTTTTGCTAAATAGTTAATAGCTTAAGTGGCTTACAGCGTCTTGGTTAAAACATTTATTTGGTCCGCAGCTAAATAAAGGATGGTGACTTCTGCTTTAAAAATTATATCGAAGACACCATTTAAAATTGATAAATATGGTTCAAACAGCAGCATAAAGCTACCATGGCTCAACGATGGTGTATGTTTCTGTTGTTATTAAATGGTCGACGATTTTACAAATCTATTACTGACTAACCATTAAAATATGAGCGATAAATGACCCTAAAACTGATTTAGTCCTAGATAGCTCAGTGGTAAGATTTTGACGTGCTAAGTTGGAGGTTCTGGATTTGATTCCAGATTTCAAAAGACTTTAAAAAAAATTAATCATTTAAATTCATTAACATAAAATAGGTTTGAAGTCATTTCACCAACTTATTAGTGGTTTGGGCTTCCCATATTTCTCTGTAAAAGCGTTTCATTGCCATGGAATGCTTATGCCTTTTGCTCTTTACATCTGTTCTGCCATCTTTAAACTTTTGTGGGGTTATTCTTTTAAAATAATAAAAATGGTTTTTCCACTATTATTACACTTAACACACCCCTAAATACATTAAAGGCAATTACACTCAGCCACACTGAAAAAAATACTTTCATCAATGTCACACTTGCTACACTGACTTACTTGAAAATTGTGGATAGCCAGTTAACAATCCCTAAAGAAAGATGGTGATGTATCAGGGCGATAAGCTGTACAAACATGCCAAAATTACTAGCAACAGATATATGGTTTCATGGACAGACAGCTAGTAGCTTGGAGTGAGAAGGGAAGAGTTGTCTGCTCTACTTTGACCAGGCCATTGCGGGGTTGTATCAGACATATTTTCAAAGTCCGAGGCTAAAATATGAAGCACCTCAGCTCGTATCAATTTTCACAATTTTCAGATTGAATATTATTGTGAATGAAGTACCATAATAAAGTTAAAAGAAGTCGGCATTAATTTATTTACTTCTCCCATTTATTACACACATTTAAGTATACAAAAATAATTAATTGAATATTGCATTTATTTGGCAATTTTTTTACACATTTAATTGAAGGTTTATTGAAATACTATTTATTTCAATTAATAAACCTCAAGTACTTAGAACATTCCAAATATGAAATCTTTGCATCATTTGGTTTTGCTAAAAATGGTTGCATTAGATGCCAAAGTTTCACACTTTGGGTAAACACTGTGCTTAAAATATACATTTAAGCTATAGGTATTTAATATACTAAGCCAAATTTTGTTTAATGAGACCTACTTATATATTATTATTATTAATTTTGGGCCATACACCCTTAAGCTACAAAATAACATTTAAAGCATAAGAATATACATTTTAATACGACTATTAAAACACATAGTCTAAGAACAAGTCAAAATAATTTGACTTCACTTCCACCCAAATGTATAGTTCCTATATTGTAAGCTTTGTGTTCATGGCTTCATGCTGCTATATACTTCAATGGTAAACACACCTTATTATAACAGATAGTCCTAGATGTACAAATATACTACAACAATAATGTCTGTTAATCTTCCACACATCCTTTCATATATGTTCCTATATGCTTATAGTTTACCAGTAGCTTTCCCCCCCCCCCCTCCAGATTCCTTAAACTTTTGTATTCACCACCACATAATTCTAAAGCACTTATTAATTTAGTCCCATTTGTGTTTGTTTAGTGAAAGCTTAATACAAAACATAGCTTTAGCCTACTTTAGTTAAAATAGATATAATTCCTGTTGTCTACATTTATTATTTATAACATTATCTTTTGAATATATTTCATTTTCACATTAGCACTGCTCCCATAACTAGGTTTAGTCTATTTCTAATAAGAAACTCATTTATGACTTTACTAAAACGTTTTTACATTATTTTATCTTTAACCAATAAATAGTCTAATATACCATACACTTGAAGTGTGTTTTGAATCCAAGTATTTTTAAAAACAAACATAAAACTTGACATTGACTTGTCAAAACTTTTTCACCATACCATTTACTCATTAGAGAGTTCACTAAGATTCTTCGTTAAATATGTAACTTATGTGATTGTTTGAAACATTTGCAGTGTTCTTTGAATGACAACTGCTTGTGCCAGCATATCGAAGAGGATGAACATATGCCTTATGAGAGAGATGAAGCACATAGAATAGCAAAAGGTCAAGCTTTTGATGAACATTCCACAAAAGAGAACCTGGAAATTGAAGCCTTTAGCTCGGCAGACCATGATGACTTGAGGAATATAGACCCAGAAGATATGGATTATGTATCACCTGACCTGGAGAAATCGGTTGACATATGTCTTACCCCTGATAGGAGGTCTATCAGCAGTCAAAGTGAAGTGTCTGTGGCATGTCTCCAGGATCGAATTCTTCAAATGGAGGAGACACATTACAGGTGAACCAATTTTCAACCATATTGTTTGTGTTTAGGCTTTATTCAAATTAGCCATATTTTGTATAAATATTTTGTCTTCCTTACGGGCTACCAAGGGCTATCACTAGATTTAAAAAAAATATTCTAACAGCGGGTCTTACTACCCATTAATGCTATATTCTAATGCGTTATTTAAAGAGAGTTGTGGTGAGGAGTGATGTTATAGAAAATTCACCAGCATTTAACTGGAGAGGAAAATTCTAGAATAAAAATCATCATATGGAAAACTACCCTCAGTTCATTCAGCTGAAATTCAGACCAAGTAAAATACTGTTAATCAGGGGGTGAAAACGAAGGCTGTGGGGATTTAAGGATTTTGACATCCCTATATACAGTGTTTTTTGCGTTAAACTGTAATTCATGATATATTGCACTTTAATTTTCTTTTGTTTTCAGGGTTATGCTTAGGGGTGGGAGGTGGGGGTCGAGATAAAATAAAGTGTGGTGTGGAATTATTTGATTAACACTCATGACATCAGATCATTAAAGAAACCAGTGTCTAGAATTTGCTGTCAGGAATAAACATCTTCTCCAATTAGCAATAACAAAAAACAAATACAAATATGAAATAAGAATGATTATTTAAAAATAAAGCTTGATGATTGTCAGGCACCCACTCTTTGTTGAGCCTCCGAACTATTTGTTGCATTTTTAATGTCTATTCATACATAGAATTTAGAACACGAACTATCAATTGCAGCATTCCAATTCTTAAATAACACTAACGATATAGTAAAATGCTATCAATGTTGAATGCAAAAATATGGAGGCATGGAATAGGCATTTAATTGGTGTAGTATTAAGAATTGTTCACCCACGACCAACTATATTGGCTATTTACAATGCCTTTACATAGCGTTAGTTCATTTGTATTTATTTATTGTACTTATTTAACAATTTGATAATCTCTCTAAACATAGTCCTATAATGGGTCTATGTGATAAATTAAATTTAAATTATATTATTATTATTAGCACCGCGTCTTACTACCCGTTCGGGTTATACGCACTTACGCTATTGTGTAATGGTAGGGTGATTGTGAGATGAAATGAAGGACCTACAGTTTAACGTGGAATCCGAACCACGGTGGAGGCCTGGCATTCCCCACATTCACAAGATGTCTTGTCAGAGGTGAAGGAAGGGTTTGGAAATCAGATAAATCTGTGCCGGGACCGAGGATTGAACCCCGGCCGCCAGCATAGAAGTCTGACACCTTACCCCTAGACCACCAGGTCACCTACTAAATTATATTATACTGAAAAATTTTTTTCTTTTATAATTCATACATGAGTTTCAATGTTGTATGATCCTTTTATGTTTAGGTGGAAGGAGGATATATTTACTTACTATAAGCAAGAGGGGCAATGGGGGTTTTTGGGGGAGGAGGGTCTTTCTCTCTTGCAATTTTTTAAAAATATTCAACACCTCAAGAAGCTATTTGGGAGTATTCTTTTAATGTTAACGAGGGATAGTTGCAACCTTCTTCTATACACATCCAAATAATAATTTCTTACATTTGTGTATGTGTGCACAACTTATTTTGCTTTACATGATTGAGAATAATTTGTTGACAATAAAGCATCTAGAAGGGTTCTAACATATGTTTAGTACATAGAAATATATGTTTAACTGTCATTCAAAGATATCTAGTTTAGGTCTTGATCTTTGCACTTTATTGTTAGTGAATCAAATCTTGGGGACTTAAAAATAATTTACCTATAAAAACAGCACAGCTAAAATACACCAAAGAGTTTATATAACATTAAATCAAAAAAAACTAATTCAAAATTATAAATTTCTAATTATTAAGGGGAATCAAAAGAAAGTTCTCTAATCCCATTTCATTACGATTTTTTTTTTCTTAGCAGGATGTATTAATAGCTGTTTGGGCTACAACAATATGTACTAATTACACTACTGTGTTAGGGTTTAGGAAGGTTGAATTTAGAGGACATATACTTGCATTTGTGTAAAGGTAAAGTGGAAAACCAGTTGGGAAAAAAATCATCCTCAGCACCCCCAAGCAACATTAAAACCCACGATTTAAGCAAGCATTTTAGCACATTCATTGAACACTCATTTATACATGGCCTCCATTCTCTTATCCTTTGTGTGAACTTGAATGTTATGTTCTCAAAAAAAAGACCCTCTCACATAGGCTTACTTTTACATTAAAAACACCCATGTAAGAGTTAATCTTCTTATAAAAGTTAAAAGGGGTATTTTTGAAAAGTCGCTTTAAATTTTATATAATTATTTAATTTTAATTTAAAATTAATTATAAACAAGTTTAAAACAATGGACAACCAAAACACTCATGCGGTGGTCAGGTGCCAGCCAGTGGCAAATCGTATCACGGGAGTCTAGCTCACCGTACAGCGAAGCCATTGTAACATATGGCACACCCTTTTACCATTGAAAGTTATTGATGGCTTTGGTGTGGAAAGCTTTAAGATTACATAAAAAATTCATGGCATAGAGTGGAGTTGCCTATGAAACGGTGGTGTATTAGACTTGAGTCCCTAATGCAAATGAATGAATTCACAAGGTTTAAGATAGCATCTTTTTAATTATTTTGTATTTCCTGAGATTCCCAGTTTAGTGAGCCTAAAATTATATGCCACTACTGCTAACATCACTTGATATTTCCAGATTAAATTTTTAAACCAAAAACATCTTTAAGGGGATCACTCATGGTCAAAGAAAGGTCATGATTATTGTATAGGGCATGAAGTGAGTAGTATTAACTTGCCTCTCTATGCATCACTTAGTGTTAAATTAGTTAAAAAGCACTTATTTACCGAATGAATGAAATTAAATATTTAACAAAACAAATGCCATATTTTTCAAAAAGATTTATATTTTCTAAGCTTTACATATTTAAAATTTGAGGTTCCATACACACAACTAGTTTGAGTAGCTTATGGTTTCTTGTATATAGCAAGATATTAGATTTGTCTTTTTTTTAAAGAAAATATCAATAAATAGATTGTAAATTTATGTGTACAGCCAACTTAATTAATCACATTTGAGCCTTATACTTTCTTTTTTTTTATGTTTCCACAGCACAAACGAAGAATTGCAAGCAACTTTGCAGGAACTGGCTGATCTCCAGACTCAATTGACTGAAACTCCAGACAGAAAATGAGAGGCTAGCTGAAGAAAAAAAAAGGTGGGGACAACAGCGTTGGTATCTCAAGTTCAACTGCAACAGTAGTTGGCTTTTCAGGTTCGAATGTGGCCAAAGTTGGCCTCTTAGGTTCGACTGGACAGTGCTATTTCTTTAATAAGGGGAGAGACTAGAGTATAATTTATATTATCAGGGTGGCCACAGGTTGGGAAAACTGGAATTATGCTCGAGTTTTTGGGGAAATTTGGGGTGAAACCCGGGAAAGTGCTTGAATTTTGCCATCTCCTAGGTATTTAAAGGTAAGGACCACTTTTAAATAGCTTTTAGGAGTATAATAATTTCTAATATTTGCCAGTGGAATGGGCCACTTCAAATATATTCCAGAAACATTTATTTAAAATAAAAAAGTGGCAAAGACTACTTTAAATAGCCTCTAGGGGTATCCAAAATGTTAAAAAAATTGTGGGAAGACCACTTCAAATTTCTTGGAGAGGAGTTTTTTCAAAATATTTCCAGACAAGGACCCTTTTAAAATATTTCCAGACAAGGACCTTTCAAAATAGATGATAGGGCATTCACTTTTCAAACATATTTCTGGGTTGAGTCCCCGTAGACCCTTTGATTTGGAGGGGGACGGTTATTTTTTTAAAACTTATCAAACCCCCCTTACACACATAGGGTTTCCCCACCATTTTGGCTTAGCACATTTGTATACATACATAAATTTCCCTACTTGTACTTGTGATAAGCACACATCAAAATTTTGAAATATGACTTTCTAGATTAGCCCTTAAAAAAATGTATGTAGAGTAATTCCATGGTTTCCCCCCCGTTTTTTTTTTCGAGGGAGGGGGGGATTTTGGTGGCTTGTGGAAAATTTCCCCAAACCAGGAGAAAAAGTTATAATTTTTTTAAAATTAGACCCATCTTGAAGAAATTTTTAAAGTTTTTTAAAAATTTTAACCATAATTGATTTTTTCATGTAGTATGAATTGTGTGGGACTAAAAAAGGCTTTGGGAATAGAATTTTTGTGGTTGTTAAAACACATCTTTCACAGAGCTTTTTATTCAAAAAATTTCAGCATCATCATAAACTGTTTCCAGCCTGTGGCGGCGCCCAATTTAAAAATACCCCCATCTTAATCTACCCTTTCCCACTGTTTTTCCCTCCTTTGATTGCTTTCTTTCTTCCCTCTCATTACACACTTTCGGGTTATCTGTTCCCCCAAATTTTAAATTTTTTGGGCCCTCCTTTGAGGTATTTTTCCCATATTTTTTTTCTACATCATTCTCTTTGGAACCCTCCCCTTTTCCAACCTCATTACATGCCCATCCCAAATTCTTTTTGTTTCTCTGCTATTTCATGTACCCCCTGTACCCCCACTCTTCCCTGGAAAATTTTTCCGGTTTTCCTTGTGACACAAACATGCCCCTAAACCCTTTTTCCTATGGTCCCCTTTCCCCTTATTTTCCCCTTACATTTAATGTCCAAGTTTCTGATGTATGTGATAATGGTAGAAAGTAAGCCCAATAAAGCACCTATTTAAAATTTTAAGGTTTTTTATTTTTCCCCCATAAAAGTATCCCCCCAACCTAAATAAACTTCCCTCATTGTTACTCCCCCCCTTCACCTCAATTAAAATTCAAAAGATTTTTTTTAACATTCTTTTAATTTTCTCAGCTCTACTCTATCCACTTTAAAAAATTTAAAGGTCTTACCCTCTTCCTTGTGTTACCAAAACTTCACACTTTGCCATGCTAAAAAATGTTTTGAAAAACCCAATAAACTTTTTAAACACATTTAAGTTGTTTTTATAACTTTAAAAAATATTGTATAAGCTCCTCAAGATGTTAGTTTTAAAAAACAAAAATTTGAAAAATCAGGGGATTAAAAATTTTTTCCCAACAAAAAATAAAAAAGTTCCCCAATTAAAAACTCCTTAGAAAAACCCTTTAAGATAAATTCAAGGTAAAGGATACTAACAAATTTCACATTTCAAATAGTTAAAAAAAGCCCCAAAAATTTAATTGGGAGTAAAATCCCTGATTTTAATTTAAAAATTTTATAAAGTGCCAAAAATAATTTTTTTTTTTTCATATGAACCCTGCCCCTACTGTGTGTTTCTAAATACACAGATCTAATTTCCAAAATGTATTTAAAATTAAATTTCACACTTTCTTATATTTATTAAAAAATGTTACAAGTCATAAATTAAATTTTAGCCATGGCTTTTAGAAACATTTCAGAATAAAATTTTTAGTCATGGGAAAAGTCTTTTCGCAAAAGTGACTTTCTAGTAAGGAAAAATATTTAAATTTTTTTTTTTGCTTTCCCCCTTTTTTATTTTTTTTTATACTCTTGAAACTTAATTAAAAAATTTTTCATATTTAGGAAAAAAAAAATAATAAAGAACTCAGTTGACAGTAGGGGTGTTTTCGAGTAGGGATTTTTCACTTTGTCGAGTTCAAATCGAGTGTAAAAATTTAAAAAAAAGTCTTTTTTTTTTTGTCTGTAATTTTAGAAAAAAAAATTTATTTTAGAAATTTAAATTAAAATTAGTTTTCTGTAATAAAAACCCTTTTAAAATTTATAAAAAAAGCTACAAAAAAAGATTTTTAAAATGAAATTTTTTTGAGAAAAAAAAAAAATTTTACACAAAATCGGATTTTTAAAAATATTTTAATTTAATGTTTCAGTTATTTTAAAAATCAGGGAAAAAGGGAAAAATTTTAGGGAGACTAGTTGCTACAAAATGATATCTTAAAATTTAATCAAAAAAAATTAAAATCAGAATTTTTTTGGGAAAAAATTTGGGAAAATTTGAGTTACTCAGATTTTAATTAGTAAAAAATTTCCCCGAATTTGAGATTGAGTGGCTACTAAAAAATCCAAATTGGAAATTTAAATTTTTTAGTTACTCGACAGTTGAGAGGAATGTAGTTAAGATTGTTGGTCTTTTAAATTTGCAAAAAATTTTCGTGTTAAGGTAAAGAAAAAGAAATGAATATTGATGTTTTTGAAATTTTTTAAAAAACATTGCTTTAAAGCCCTAAAAATGAGGTTTTTAAAAAACTTATGTAAACATTTGATCTCTAATGTTACTCCCACCTCAAAACAAATTTGGGGTTTATTACCCCTTTTGGTTTTAACCTCACTTAATAATAATACCTTTATTGAGCGGGTGGTTAAACTTCAAATGTATGTGAGTCAGTGGGTACCAAAAAGGGGGCCCTTTAGGCGGCACAAGCCCCCTCTACCCTTTGTTTAATGCCCCCAGTTACACACAGATCCCAAAGGGGAAAATAAAATGGGAGGGGGGTTTTTTAAAATTAAATGTGAGCGTGTATAGACCCTTTGGGTATATTGTTAAAATGTTTTCCCAAAAAAAAATAAAATTAACTTTTCCCACTATAAATAATCGGGGTTTTTTGTGACAATAGGCCTATGTGTGGGTTGCCCAAAATTTTAAATTTTGGGTTTTTTTATTTTTGTATTGCGGTTTTTGGGGGGGCCCCTTCCCCCAAACCCCCCATTTTCAATCCGGTTTTAGAATTTTTAAGGGTTTTTTTTAAAAAACATAAACTAAAAATAATTAAGTAAAAGGATTTAAACACAAAAAAACAAATATTTTGTGTGATTTATTGGTTTAAAACTTTTCAATAAACTTTTTTAAATTTTTTACAAGAGATGTGTCAGAAAAGAAGTTCTTTCCCTTTCCCGGATTTCCATACTTAGTAATGGCCCCTTTAGAAAAAAATTTTTCTATGAGCCCCTAAAAAATTTTATAAAATTTCCCTTATTTTATTTGCCCCGAATTTCCCAATTTATTTTAAAATTTTAAGCCAGAGAAGAAAGTTTGTTTAAAAAACAAAACT
>JBCFYV010001002.1:0-58131 GCA_039000515.1 Timema cristinae | reverse complement strand
GGGGGAGGTTGCAAAATCACACGCAATAAATTCCCCCCCACAAAACTGGGGGTCAAAGGTTTAAAACCCCCAAATTGGTCCCAAAAACGCCCCTGAAGCTACTGCGATGCCAACAATTTTTTATTCGTTTTTTTCCCCAAAAAAGTGTCATCATCAAAATTTTTGGGCGTTTTTAAAATTTTTACAAAAATTTACTTGCCCAGGGGGGGTAAAAGAGTTTTCCCTTTAAAACACCATTATTTCGTGTTTTATAAATACCCCCAAAAAAAATCTCAGTCCAAACAAATTGCACTCAGTTTTTTCCCCAAAAAACCCCTCCCTTTTTTAAAAGAGACTTACGTGAGCTACAAGTACTCCTCAGGGGTATATTTTGTGATTTTCAAGCAAGATAAAACCCGAATGGTTCAATAAGAACCCCCCACAAATGGGTTGCTGCGTGTCACTGCCCCGCAAAACTAAAAAATCCCCGACATTTTCCCTTTTTACAAAAAAAATTTCATAGCCATGGTTCCCAAAGAACTGAACCCAACCCCCCTCTACAAATGTGCAATAAAAAACTACTCAAATAAAAAAAGGGGGGGTTTCTCTCCCTTACCTTGCCCCTTTAAATTCAGGGGTGTCCTCATTTTCTTTTTAAACAAGAAGATTTGGGAATATTAAAAAGATATGGTTTTTGATTTTCCCCAAAAAACATTACACCGTTTACGAGAAAAATCACCAACAAAAAAAAACATTTTCAATAAAAAGTACCCCCCCAAGCTGTAAAAGGGAAAAATGGAAAAAATCCTCGCCAAAAAATTGACGAAAGGTCTTATGGACTTTATACCAACAAGTGCTCCCGTAAAAAACTACAATTTAGTAACGCCACCACCCCCTTTAAAAAATACCCCCCAAAACAGCCTCTGAAGTTTTTTTTATTTCCCCCATCCCTACAGTACTAAATAATGTACCAGTACGGTACTTTAAAAAACCCCGAACATTTACAAAAAAAAATTTTCTTTTAACCAAAACCCATTATCTTTCGGACGCAAACGGGAATTGAGTATTCACTATACGCCTTCCTGGATTCAAAAATTGTCAAATTTAGTCAACGGTTTTGCTCAAGCAAAAAACTACTGAGTTTTTCTGGGTGAGATTTTTCTCAGGGGTGCTTCAAAAAATAAACGCCCGAAAGAATTTTCGTAAACCTGAAATTTTGACCCCCTTTTAGATATCTGACAGTCGTACCCCAACTTCTTACACAGTCGTAATGCCCCAAAAAAAAATAAACTTAAAAGGGTGGGTGAAAACAGCTGACGAAAGTTCCGACTTAATTTGGGTTAATTATCCGACTTTTATTACGACCCTTCTCATCCTGCAGGGGTTTTTAGGGAAAACGGTCGTCATGAAAGGCGTCCAAGAAATATCCCCCCAAATTACGAGATGGCTTTGTGTGCAGGAAAGCTTAAAAACCCTAAAAAAAACATGTGAAAAAAAAGTGTTCCCTCAACAAGTACGTGGTGTCCCAAAAATTGCGATCTCTGCCAAACCGATAAACAACGATAAAGCGAAGTCTAAAAAAAGCAACGATGGTGAAATGTATTGCTCACCATTTTTCGAGGGTTTTTAAACAAGATGGCCTGGGGGAAAAACGCTTCCATCCAAGATGGGGGGCGTCCCTGGGGGGACAAACCCTTTTAAGAATTTTCAAATAAAGTGGACGTAAATCTCTAAGTTTAAAATGGGAGGGGGAAAAAGATAAAGACACGTTTAGTAGGGGCATTTCTAAAAATATGTGTTTATTTCACACCACTCATAATCCGGACGTGAAGGCAAGCATCGTGTAAAGATTCAATAAAACTCTGAAAAGGTCATGTGGGGGTACTTTTAAACAAAAATAACAAGTATCACTATGTGGACATCTCCAAGATCTCGTTGACTCTTACAACGGTGCAAACATTCCAGTATCAAGATGGCGCCTGCAGACGTTTCAGAAACTAATGTGCATCAAGTCAGAGATAATCTATATGGCAAACGTCACCCAAACTCAAATAGTAAGCCAAAACTTAAAGTCAGTTAAACGGTGTGTATTAGCAAATCCAAAATGCTATTTGAAAAGGGCCACGAGAGCAATTGGACCCAAGAAATTTTCAAAGTCAGCAATGTCGTGTTGCGACAACCAGTCATCTACAGTTGACAGATCTTGACAGCGAGGAGGTAGAAGGAAAGTTTTACGAACCCAAATTGCAACTGGTATGTCTTCCCGAAAATTTTAAAGTTGATAAAATAGTACGTGTCAACGGTAAAGAAGCCAGAAAAAAGTGTACGTGCAGTGGAAAAGTTACCCACCAAGTTTAATTCTTGGATTCTTACCAGTTACGTTAGTTCCCTACCATGAAGATCCAGTTTTACATCACTTGCCGAGTGACAGATCTATGGATATTTGCCGAAAAATAATCCCTCGCAAATTTCACCACGCAACTAACCTACCGTCTTACACTAGATGGACAGTGGGAAGTCACTCTCACCAAATTCCTATACCTGTTTTCTTTCACCACCGTACCCGAGGGCAAAAATAAAGTATGGTACAAATGGGTGGCAGCTGACAGTGTGGAACATAATTCAAAGATCACATCCCTCCTGGAAATTACAGCACTATCCATGAACTGGTCAAAGCCCTCAAAGATAGAGAGGCGTTTAAAGGAGATTTCGGAGTTGTATTCTAGTACACAATCGATAGCAAAAAGTGGACGTTGTTTCTTTTTCACCAAGTATACAACTGTATACGCTCTCTAATCAACAAATCTACAGCTCGGTTTAGATCCTAAGACTAATCCGGTCAAAGTCCCAAGGTCACCATACGCTACCAACATTCTACTAAACTTTCCATTTAAAATGTATATCCACACGGATATCGTCGATCCTCAGCACGTGGTTAACATTGTGGCACCGTTTCTACATATTGTCGGTATCAACAACATAAACTATGTCTACGGCATACATAGCTATACTCCGTTGCACTACGTCCCATAGTTAAAAGGTAGTTGAAAGTCTGGAAATCAATATAAGAACAGACCCTGGTGGAACTGTACTATTCGAGTTTTGAAAAGTGTGCAAGAAACTTCATTTGTGACGCTGCTCAACATGAACTGTCCTACCGAAGATACTACGTCAACCAGGCTGGAACAGGAATATCTTTGATCTACCAAAGTTTTTTCTATCAACGCTGGAAAGGAATTGGGAGTTTTATCAGCGGTTTTTCACTAGCATCGTACCGTTGCTTAGAAGCGGCGCTAAAGCCATTGGAAAATGGGCGTGTCATATACGTAACAACGTGTTCTCCAACGTTGTCAATCAGCATCGTCGTTTCAATGAGGCTCTACGGCAGCGTGACAGTGAGGCTGGAACAAATCTGAAACGCAAGGCTGAGCATAAGATCGACACTCTGATAACCTGCTCAGGCAATAAAATGCGTCGCACGAAGCACCGACGTCAGTCTTCTGTCGTTGCCCGACGTAAAAAAGACAAGAAGAGCGGTAGATATTTTCAGTTGAAATGTCGTTTCTACACCCCAGTCCTGCGAATGTACCAGCAATGATCTCTAAATCTTTTTCGTCCCACCCACGGAAACCAGTATTGAATGTGGACAATGGATCCAGTACAAACCTGTCTCTTCCGACACCAATGATTCACACATCAAATCTATCGTTACTGGACATGACGAGTTCTATACCGATCTTTACCAGACCATGCTTTATCTCAAGGTGTCTGTTATCAACCCCGATGGTAGTGGCGCTTTCACCAAAGTGTATCAAATCACTCCGGTCAACAGCTGGTTGCATTCGCTATTCACGCAGTTAGATGTGTTTTTAAACTAAAACATAATTTTACAGCCCAACAACACTTATTCTTGTAGATAGTTCATTGAGACGCTGTTCAATTACAACAGCGAATCCAAAATAACACATTTTTCTTGCGGTCTGTAGTTTGCAGACAGCCCGGAAGCTTTGAATATGTTAACGAAGGCACAAGGTATTTTAGGTTCATCGCTGTCTCACTGCAAATGTAAGATAGTAGATATTTTGGGGTATCTTCACGGTGATGTGTTTAACCAAGATAAATTCCTTCAAATGGCACCAAACTCAGAGTAGAGTTTGTCCTTTCAAGAGATGGGATGTATTCTTATGGCCGTGCCTAAAATCCGTACATTAAGGTTCACATCGTTGAAGCCTGTGTTCTAGTGCAACCTGTCAAAGTAGCACCTTCTATACCGTTGACACATGCCAAATAATTAAAAGTCAGTCCCGCATAGTATCCCATCACCCGCGTGGAATTAAAAACACTCATTATTCCAATGGGTATGATAGGGAAATCACTGGACAAAGTCCAGTTACACAAACAATGTATCATGGATTTGTATCAAATGCAGCGTTCAACGGATATGTCACCAAGAAGCCGTTCAAACTCCCAAAATTACGTAATGAACTATTTCTCGCTGTACGTGGATGGGGAACAATTGCCGTTGAAACCGTTACAGCCCGATTTCTCAAACAGAAACTGTCTTACCACACACTGTTTTCTAGAACGGATATCCATTTCATGAACAAAGGTAGCGACATCACACGGGAAGACTTCCTAAAGGGATATCGTCTCATGGCTTTCGATCTCATACCTAATCTGTCCACCCATATGACATCGCATTGGAATTTGACGAGACCTGGCCTCTGAGCTTCGAAGTGAGCTTCACCAGAGCTCTCACCAAAACCGTCAACTGTATCGTGTAAAGGAAGTTTGACAACATCATCCCTATCGACAAGGACAGAAACGTCGTCACAATTATGGGAGATAATACAACCTACCTCCCGCCCCTTACACTCGTCATTTAAATCATGGACGTCATTGTAGATTTCCAGAGATTCATCGACGACATGAAAGAGTTTATCGTCAAGGAACTGAGGTTTTTATCTCTATTAGGTACATTGCTTCAACATTGGGTGTTAAAACACTCTTATAGCATCGAGGACTTTCTGCTGGTTCTAAAAATCTATCCGACTAAATCGTCAACAAAAACTGCACGGTATTTCCTGGGATAGCGATGATGTTGATTACAGTCTGATCGATTCCCTCATCTTCCGTGCCACAACGTGTGCAGAAACCGTCTAGGTCAAAGAGGCAGGAAATAAAAAGGTTTCTAGCCAAACACACGCCTACGCCTGTCGTAGATCTGAACGACAGAGGTTTTCCGTTTTTTGAAAACGTTTAAATTGTGCCATACTGCAACCCCCCCCCCCCCCCTTAATATCTATAAGGCGAGAGAGGCAGTAAATTAGGTAAAGAGTTACCTGAATGAACATAACAATTTTATTTAGTAAAAAAAACAATAACAAGCTGAGCAAACAATCAAAACCGCGTGAAGCGCGCTTTTCCGTCCAACGTGGAAATCAATTACATCAAAGGTAAACATAAACGTTACCTCCTCAAAACAAATCACGTTACATTAAACCCATCAAAGGTAACGGCCCGGGATCTCAGTGACATGGTCTTTGGTTTATGGTTCTTTGGTTACTTCGCTAAATTGATTAGTTCCTAAACTGGTTACTCTAGCGTTTAAGTTATCCACCCTAGTATAAATATATATCTTTCTTACAGGCGCCCGTAGCAAACGTGACGTCATAGCAATTAAACAAGGCCACAAGGTAATAATAAACCAACAACCCTAGGCGTTAAACTTGGCGAACAAAGTTGAGTCCAGAAACAGCTATACTTGAAAATAACATAAGCCGGGTTTCGAACCCAGGACCAGAGAATCTGTGGTTAAAAGCTAATATTGGCAAACGTATGAAATACAAATAACTAGGGCTCAGACCCTGAATATAAGTGGTGGCGAAAGCGACGGTCTAACTCCCAGCCGCGATAAGCGCGTAGCATAGTCAAAATTCAAATAAAAATAATTTAATAACAAAGTCCAAATAATAATTTAGAAAGAGTTCCCCCCATGACGCCGAAATAGTAAATTTGGTAGGAAGGTAATATCCCCCGAAACCCAGTCGCTGCCCTCACCTCTTATCCTCGAGCCGGTGGGGTAGTAAGTGACCTGAGATCCCGGTACCGCTAGTATTTATACGAAATATAATTCTCAGAAAAGGGGGGCGGATCGAAGGAAGGGAAGGTTGGAGAACATTACAAACAAGGGGGAGGAGAAGTTCGAGGCTCATATCGAAACACGTAGCACCTTCGCGAAGCTCGGCGAAGGCGGAAACGGAACTCTTCTATCCATTTTCTCTGCTGGGCCCAACACGTGGTCGAGCCTCATTGCCGGCTGGCGCAGACACGCCTTCAGTCAGTCTATTGTATTTGGCG
This sequence comes from Timema cristinae, assembly GCA_039000515.1. NCBI lineage: Eukaryota > Metazoa > Arthropoda > Insecta > Phasmatodea > Timematidae > Timema > Timema cristinae. Next base: position 51,792 of record JBCFYV010001002.1, on the reverse strand, counting down.
AGAGCGGAGGTCGCTGGTCAAGCTAGTGCCGCGTGTTGACCAGTTGGCTGTCCCAGTTGGTGAGTGTTGTTACAATGTAAGTTGTTACAATACCATGTGAATATCACAGAGTTCTGTTTAGAATTTCGGCTAGGCCTCGATCGTTTGGGGACTTAGAGATTGTATGATTGAAAATGGACACGCTCATCATAAGACGTGCGCTGAAAACAAACCCGTGGTTCCTATCTATACGATTGGGTGTTTTACCTCCTGATCAACTAACTGCAAGAACTGCACAACCTTCTGCTCTCGTCATCAACATGGATCCACACACCAAGCTTGGGAAGCGTTGGGTCGCCATCTTTATCGACGAGAATGGCGTAGGAAAATAATTTGACAGCCTTAGTTTTCCGCCCCGTATAAATTCACATTTGTCATTTAGTCGCAAAAAACACTTCCCGCACGTTTCATAACACGATACATCTTCAAAGCACAGCTTTAGATGTTTGCGGCCATTACTGTCTCATGTACCTTCTCTATCGCGCCCATAACATTCCGATGAAATCTATAATAGCCTATTCTCACCCACCAATCATAAAGGCAGCGACGGTATGGTGGTGAGATTTTACTTGATATTTTCAAGACGGTAGGGTCCTGCCGCCCTCAAGAGGCTGCATCCATTCAGCGTGCGCCTATAAAAGGTGCGTCCTGACGACGTGCCATTCATAATCACGACAGTCATCCAAGTGATCGAACATTATGGATGTTCAAGACGTTTACAACCATAAATTAAAGACAGTGATGCCGCTCGCCATCACCAGTATATTCAACACTATGTTTCTGCATGAAGAAGTTGACGCCAAACGTGTCATCGTCGGCATGGGTGTCAAGAACAACTTTACGGCCTATTTTCAACTAGAATAATGCGGGGGAATTATGCCGTGTTTAGCCGTTTAGAGTGGCAAGAAATGGGCAACTACAAGTCGAGCATATCAAAGTTTTTCAGCAACACGTAGCCTCCTCAGAATATTAGTCTGACTAATCATAAAATATTCTCTGAGACTCCTGTGTGGTAACCATATGGTCGTCATCATCTTCAATCATCAGTTTCTAACAAGACGCTGGACTCAAATTTGTCGCCTATCCTGCACCTAGCTGGGCGCGTCTTTGTGAGTGTGGGACCTCATCGATCTCGCCGTCGACAGAAGGGATATGTGGTCGACAGCCGTTGCACGATATTGCAATGATTTAATCGAGAAACTCGTCGTGGGAGTATGAGACACGCTAACAGAATCAGCAGATGTCATCGATCTTGAGCAGCCTACAGTGGAAACACACATCAGAAACCTGGACCTTATCAGTGCTACCTATTATACACGTCAAGTCGTCGGTTTGGACTATTACCTGTTGGATTGTAAAATAGAAACAAGTTTAATAAAACATCTAAGAGACACTGTAGAAAAACGTATGCGTGAATATATGCTTCATTCCTGTAGAAGTGTACAGTTATTATTTTGTATGTCTGAAAAACCTTTAATGTTTAATAAATATATGTTTGTTATATCGTGTTTTATTCAAGCAAAACCTGTTTGTCTCTTACGAGTTTCCGCTTATCGAACCACCAAACTGTCACCAAACATGACCTCGCACAATATCTCTACTTGTTTTGTCGAACCGCCAAACTGGCGCCAGGGTGTCGGGTATGTTGCAGGGAAAAGCCCATTACCACGTAAATGTGAGAAGGAGTAGTGGAGGGTAGCAACAGGGAGCCAATGTTCACACACCACGCTAAATGACCGTCAAAATAGGAAAGATGCTTCTGCACGCTCCCCGCCCTCAGCATCGATGCCTACATTTAATGGCAAGAGTGCCCAAGACTGAACACTGCTCCTACACAACACCCTTGGGGCACACATTAAAATAAAATGGGCTAAACCCATCAGCCTTAGGATACTATGGTTGCCCTCCACCCACACGGGGGTACCAGGGTAGATGAGTATGTGGGTGGGGAAATAACTCTAAATCAACCATATGTGTAAAGTAGGTTAATTGACATCACAATACATACTCTCGTTGAAGGAAACTAGCCTCGGGGGTGGTTGATGACGCAACCACAGGATGTGGGTGTGGGAATAAAGGTAAATCAACCATATTTGGAAAGTAGTTTAATTGATAGCCTCGGGGGTGTACCGAAATATCATACTAGACTACTCGTAACAGTAAAACTAGTGAACTTAGTGACTTTAACATTAATTTAATTGGTTTAATTTCTTTAAGAATGGAGCGCGCCCCCAACACCCTCCTGTATCCATCCCTGGTACACCAATGATCTATTTTATTTTAGACTCAATAGTCAATAATTAACTATTTTATTGTTCAAAATTTATAAAAGAGAAATTTGCATCCTCTGATAAAATGCCGAATATTTTTACCAGAAGTCAAAATTTTAATAATCTTATTGGGGACTCAATATCGATATTTTTTATTGCTCCAAATAAATAAATGAAAACGTTAAATTTAAAAATAGAATTATACAATTTAAAAGCGCGAGTCAAAAAATGTTTAACGTACGTATAGGGCAATTTTTTCTTGGGTTCTAAATTATATATTATATTACGAATTTTGAGTAAATATCTTCGTTTCTAAACAATATACGGGAAGTCTGTTCGTAGTTCCGATACCATATATTTTTAGTAATAATGTTATCAAATAGTATTTTGAGTTCATCATTAGAAAAAAAAATTGCTTACTTAATACTAGCAACACTGTTTAAACATAATAATTTAGTTCATGCATTTAATTAATGAATATTGAGCTATAAAGTATGTCATAGAATTAATTAATAATTTAGTCCGGTTCAAACTTGGATGTTAGTAAATAATAATTTAAGTGGAAAATACATTATTTAAACGCTATTTTTATAATACCATTCTAGTAAGGTTTATATATAGAAATAATGAACATTGTTTTATAGATTATTTGATTTTTTTAAACTTACAAAGATTGTTTTATAAATTAATAGATTTTATAACAATTGTGAAGTAGGCTACATCCTAAACATGTTTTAACTTTCTCAAAACATTTCATTGCCAACAGTTGTACAAATGTTTAGTTACCAGATTTTCTCGAAATGTTTTGTTCTTCTGCTGTTGTCGATTCTGGCTTCGGGGAGCTGGGAGGTGCGTCGTCTAGACCTAGGTCGAGAAGTCGCTGCTGCAGCTTCTTATTGGAGACGCATTTTATATGCGTCCTTCTGGGGTCTGCACGGGTCGGGGAATGGTAGTTAGCTAAATGATACGGAGGAGGAAGAGAGGGGGGCGTAATTTGTAGGCGAGTTGAGTGGGAAGGGTTCGCGGGGGAACAGGGGGATGACGCGGATGGATATAGGAAAGGGGCAGGTGTGAGGAGGGCTTTGAAGATGCTGTACTGCTCTGCCCTGGCCTTGCGGCGTATACCTCCTTTGTTGTGACGGTACGGGAATGGTGTTGGAGGGGGGTTCATGAGGAGTGGCAGCCCGAATGGTTCTGAACGCAAAAAAAAATGCGGCAGACCGAATGGTTCTGAGCTCTGAGGCAAAGGATATATTGGCAGCCCGAATGATTCTGAGCGCTGAGGAAGGATAGGTTTAACTAAACCACGACCAATAGGGATGAGACAGGTGAAGTTTATTCCTTAATTTTTCCATATCTCCGTACATGTACAATATTTATCAGCGGGAGGAGGGTGGGCCCAACCCTCCTCCTCAGTCTTATTCGCTAAACTTATGCTAGCATATACATCTTATCACTCTTATAATTATTCTGACTAAAGCTACTACATTATTATTATTATACATTTTTACAGTTGAATAGGTTTTTGTCCTTTTATTTATTAAGGTCTTTGGTTTGATCGAGCCCTTTGTCCTGGCCCGATCTCTTAGGTGTTTAGAACTAGTGGACTGGGCCTCGGGGAGAACAGTGACCCGTCTAGCGGACCACGCGGGGAGGGCTCGAGGAAAAATACTCGGAACGGTCATTATGTCGCACAACAGCTTCTTTGTTAAAGAGTAACAGAGATGGTATCAAAAATTTAAATATACTATATTCAAAGCCATCCAAAGAAACGTAGACAAGTTCTTCTAGAGCAATTTTCCGTGTTGCCGCTATAGGGATAATATAGCCAATAAAATATGTTAGACTATATTTATATATAAAATCAAATTTTCAACCACGTCAAACTACCCATCTGGACCAAACGCTTAATAACACTCTAGTGAAATATGTTAAAAAAGGTTGAATTAAAAGTGGATGTACCCACATTTAAATGTAGAAAAGATACGAAACAATTTATGCATAAACACCTTCAATACGTTCGGCTAAGATTTTAGCCCTAACTTCCCTACTTAGGTATAGTTATTGATACCGAAGCTAAATTGTCATAGAGCACCGTCGGACGACCCTGGATGGGAAAACCAAAGGGAAAAATTTAGGAGTGACTGGGAAGAATTCTCAACAAAGACTCTAAGAAGAGTATACAGGGAAAAAATTACCGTAGAGACCCAAACGCAGGAAAAAAAGCACTAACTTCTTCTTAACCAGCTCTAGCACATCAAAATTTAGAAAAAAGACCCACATACCAACTACTATCAGGCTTTTCGAAACTTACATACCTTCCAAGCAACAAGATAATTACCTACCGGAAGTATCTAACGCTCCAGTGTAAAAGAAGAGAATACACACCAACTTAAAGGACTCACCTGAAATCGCAGGAAAGGAAACTAACTGAAAATATTTCCAAAATGAAGGGGCTTCAAGATCAAGAGGAGACTTTTTAAACATATTAGAAATAGTACGTGACTGGAATATTACTTTTTTATAATGGTCAAACCCAATAGACTTCCTAGAGAGGCTCAACGAGCTGAAAGAAACCTATCAACTTTTGGACAAAGAAACAATTGAAGTGTTACCTGATTTATTCGCAGGGAAGGCCTTATTGTGGATAAGGAATCACAAAGGTGTATTGACTCAGTGGGAGGAGTTTACAGAAGCGTTTAAATTAGACTACTTCCAGTCCAACCACCTGGATTCCCTAGAAGACTACATTAGAACCCGACGTCAAGCGCCCGGAGAGTCTGTGGCGAACTTCATTACTGACTTTCAAACATTGCTTAGGAGACATGGAGAGTACACACCTCACGATATCCTAGATAGAATATTTAAAAATCTAAGCTTGGAAATAAGGGTAAACCTAGACAGATATCAACTTATTTCGATTGCTGATTTATATAGGAGAGCAACATACTTCGAAAGCGTACGATGTGAAATTGATAAATATCGGACATAGTGTAAAGGTAGGAGACTCGCTGAAGATGCCCTTAAATTCACTAAGTCAACAAACACCAGAGGACACAACTATGTTAGGGGAAACAGATCAGTTCAAATGAAGAGTGATTATGGAGACAAGGACCACCAACCAGTTAGAATGGAAGCAGCGCAAGGGAAACCACCGATAAGATGCTTTCGATTCCAAGGACAAGATCACCTCGTCAGGGATTGTCCCGAAGAAACCAAGGATTAAATTAAACCTTAGAGGGGAAACCCACGTAAGCCAACACACTTATGTACGCTAAAATATAACCAACTAGGATACAAGGGAGTGTACGCAAGCTATACAACCCAAGTCCTGGGTTTGAAAATATCAACGGCTAAAATGTAAGAATGATCCCTGGTTGACACGGGTGAGATGAATAACGTTATCTCTAGGGGATTTCACTATAAACTAAGAGAGAGCAACCTGATCCGTCGAATAAAGAGTTGCAATCTGAAGTACGACGAGGCTGACGGACAATCTATCCAAATAGAGACCAAAGTTAAAACTTATGTGAAGATTGATACATTTTCATGGCCCTTGTGGTTTTATGTCTCACCGAGTCTGGTCACTGATGCCATACTAGGGCAGGTGTTCATCCAAGGAACCAGGATGAAAATCGATCCCTATAACAAAAGGGTTACGTTCCCGTATGGATCTACACGCGTATTGGAAATGGTTACTATGAGGGATAAAACGGGGCAATAAATGCCATAAAAGGAAAAAGGAGGCTTGTGTTTAATGAACTAGCTAAAGAATACGCCAAAGTCATCAACAGTCGAGTAGGGAGTACCAACGTTCTAATTCATAATATCGACTGATTGATGCTGGCTCAATTAGGTACAATCCAAACTATCATGCCCCCAAAATTTGAAGCACTCAAATGGCATATACACCTTTTAGAAAGCAAAATTTTATTATAAAGTCAAACGGCCATTATGTCTCCCGCTATTATTTTATTGTGACGAAGGAAGGCCAGGAGAGTAGATTAATGAAGCTAAAATTATCGAATACGATGCTACTTAAATTCCGACAATTGAAATGGGCTTACATTACCTGGGAAAAGCGAAGATCTATAAAGTGATAAACCTTAACAAAGTATACTATCAGGTCCCGCTGACAGAAAAGTCTAAACAAATTACTGCCTTCATATCCCAATCGGGACTATACTAATTCAATGCATTACCTTTCGGTTTGTGTGCCTGGACACAAATACTTACCCGGTTTCTAAACGAAATATATAGAGACATCCAATAAGTGTACCTATTTAATTATTTGGATGGTATTTTTGTTTACTCCAATAGTATGGAAGACTACATGATCCACGTGAGGGAAGTGCTGACCAGGTTAAGACAAGCAAAGCTGACGATTAATACGGACAAAGTTGCTTTCGAGGTCTCAGAAATATAATTTCTGGGACAGATAATGTCCCACAAGGTCTGTCCACCAACTCCGAAAGGATCAAAGGGATTCAAGAATATCCTTTACCTGACATATACCAGAAATTGGCACGATTCTTGGGCATGATAGGATATTTTGGCAGATTTATCCCCAACCTATCATCGGTTGCCTAAACGTTGTTCTAACTGAGTTAAAAAGCAAAGGCCCTGAAATGGATGGAGGAGAGAAAAGATGCTCTCCAAAAACTCAAAGAATCACTGACTTGCCCACCCGTATTAAAACTACCCGATTTTAGCCAAAAAAAGATTCTTACAAAGAGAATAATCCTCTACAGGACTAGGAGCCGTGCTACAACAAATTGCCTAGGGGAAGTTTAAAACTATTGCGTAAGTTAGTCGTACATTGCGCAAACATGAGGCCAACTATCCCACCTATAAACTAGAGATTCTGGCCGTGATATTTGGGATAGACAAGTTTAGGAAGTATCTGGAATATGACAAGTTTGAACTACATTGCGATAACCATGCCTTAGCTTGGCCACTTCAGAATCCTCACCAAGTAGGGAAGATAGGTAGATGGATAGCACAGTTATTAGCATTGAATTTTGATGCAATCCATCTTAAAAGAGGTAAAAACCTATTCGCGGATGGGTTGTCTCTCAAGTTCGAGGAATCCGAAGAAAGAAAACAAAGCACCCTAAATGATGGGGTAAAACCCACCACGTCCCTGACGCTACTAGGAAGATTGCCTGGATCATTCACACCCATACGTAAAAGGCAACGAGACGACCCTATTTTAGATGAAATTTACAGAAAGACGTATAAAGTTGAGACAGTGCCCGACTTCAAGATAAAGGATGGAATCCTTCTAATCAAACAGTCGGCGAGGCCAAAATGGAAAGTGGCAGTGCCTCAAAAACACGTACATATATTATTTAAGTATTATCACTCCAGGCCAATAGGGGCTCATTTAGGTAGAGCAAGAACTATTGAAAAATGTAGAACTCTGTTTTTTATTGGAAGGGATGGATCAAGAAATACGTGACCTATTCGCTAAACGTGAAACATGTTTACGTTCTAAGCCTGCCCAAAACATGAAATATGGAAAATTAACGTTAGACGTAGCCAAATTCCCGATGGAAAGACTATTTGTGGATTTATTTGGCCCCTGTCGTGAGCTAAAGGAGGTCACACCTACCTGTTTACGGCGTTAGATGCCTTTTCGAAATTTGTGTGGCTCATTCCAGTAAGGAAGGTTTCCACTATCACCGCTATGAGAGTGTTGGACAAGGAAATATTTAGAAACTTTGGATTACCAAGTAACTTGGTATCGGATAATGCTAGTAAATTTTAGATCTCGCGCTTTTCGAGATATTTGCTTCGCAAAAGGGATACGTCACCTCACCACAAGTACCTATTATCTCAACCCTTCCCACGTGGAACATTTCCATAAAACTTGCAAAGTTTGTTGATCACATTCCACAACGTCCACCACAAGCCGTGGGACTTCAACCTCACGTAGCTTCAGATAGCCTTCAATACTGCCCTTCACAAGAGTCACAAGAGTACGCCGTCTAAGGTGTTACTTGGTTATAACCCTATTCAACCCATTAATCTGGATAGGGAAATCTTTCCTACCAAGTTGGAAGAGGTCTCTAGTCAAAACCCTCGAGAAAGATGAGAGAGAGAGCTTGGACCGAACTGAAAAGACCCCATGAGGTGGTGGCCAAACGCTACAACCTGTTCAGATACCCTGCACCGTACAAGGTAGGAGATAAAGTAGTGTATAGAGTTCATCAACTTAGCAGAGTGGCCGATGGGATAGCTGCCAAGCTCTGCTACAACGGGTCCGAGCCGACTGTGATTGATCGTTTTCCGACCCCAGTCACGGTCCAGCTGAGAGACCCAGAGACAAGCCTCCCGACAAGTAAAGCTCACGTGAGTCAATTAAAACCTTGCCAACTTACGTAATTCTATTTCCTCCATTTTCTCGTTATCATCTGGGACTCCATATTCCTTTTCAATGGATACATTTCTAATGGAGTAAAAATTATTACGAGCATTTGATAAAATCCTTTCCCTCTAACAAAAAGTATTATATACATAATTATGTTAATAAAGTGTACACTTGTCTATAGGAATTAACATGTTAAATAGGGGCGTGCATGGTTAAGATTGTTACTATATTAAAATATGTGCTTACATATGTTAACTTAAGGTTGTATACCTATATGTTGCATGTTTGGTGTCTAAAATCTTGTATAGTTGCCATCTAAGTGGAATGTAAGCTTTCGTCTTTGTCAAATATTATACATGATTGATAGACTAATCATTTCATTGAATGTTAGAATTTAAGTAATATAATAATATGCATAAGTAAAAGTATGTAATTAGTGAGCCTCTTAAAAGTATACTCTTCCCTTAGCGGTCATCTGGAGGAGGGGAGAGTGTGCCAATATTACGTCATCGGACCCCCAGTGTTCCCATAAACCTCCACGACAGCACTTGGCCGGCTCGCGTAGGGTTTTCTCCCGCGGGAAGAAGTAGTTCGGGTGGTTGACGTGGGGACCTAGCATTATGTACGTAGGTCAGTGTTGTTTTGTGAAGTGAGGAGGGTGAACCAACACCCACCCCCCCACCACCCAGACTGGTGGTATGGTTTGAAAAAAAATAGTACAGTGAAAATGTAGAGGTAATCATTAATTTTTTAATACAGTGAAATAAACTAATGCTAGAACATTTTGTCTGGTCATCATCTACAAAGCTTACATTCCAGTGTTTACCGCGTTTCTTATTACCATTAATTGTTGATAAAGAATATTGTAGCCGGCTGGTCAGCTGGCCTCACAAGTGTTTCAACAACACACTAATACTGCCAATATTATTGCAGGAGTCGTCTAGTTTTTATTACATTCCTTACTCACAGCATGCAAAAGTTATAATTCCAATGATCAGACATTGAAGCCAAAAAGCGCTTGTAGGCTATTTTATCACTTTAGCACGCGAAAAATTAAAATATTGTAAATAAGTTTGAACTTCTACTTTTTCATTTGATTGGTTATAGTTACTATGATGAATGGAGAAAATAATTAATATAACCAAAATAGAATCTTATTAGTAAAATATATATTATCAACTATAGTAATTGATTGTTGAGAATTTTCAAAGCATATAAATTTGATTGTTTTTGCAATAAATATATTTTAAAATATATTTTGGTACATTGTGTGTATGTGTGTGTGGGGGGGAGGGGGGGATGATTTCAGGTAGATATTCTACACAATCATTTAGGTTTTTCACAATAGTGGTAATATTACAATGTTTTATTTCAGTTGTACACCTAGTTAAAAATACCTATTTCTCTTCATTTTTGAATGTCCTTATATTGTTTACTGGCCCTTATATACAGACAAATTGTTCAAAATCTCACCCTATAGGAGTCAAATACGAATTCCCTCAGATGTCATAAGATAGTTGATAAGACTAATGCCTCACTTCCCTCCAACTCTACTACAGTAGTTTCCAACCAAGGGATCGCGACCATATTTGGGGTCATGGTGAGTTTCAAGTGTGGCCACAGGACTTGTTGAGGTTTTAGTTTTATATTTATTTTGTAAATCTATTAGAATGACTAAAGGAAGTTGAAAATTCCAAATTAATAGAAATGTAAATGGTTAAAATGATAAAAACTGCCTGTGTTCTTTTTGAATACACAACTCTGACTTACCTGATTGTAGCAGCCCAGTAGTTAGGTGGGTTGTGCTGATAGCATACCATCCAAAACACCCAATGGGTTGGATGATTCTCTTTTAAAACACCTTGGTCACATTCGTATAGTCATTATATAATTATCGGTGATCACGACTCCCACTCATTTGTTTTTTTTGTAGACAGGGAGGCTGGAATTCAAATTTTTGCCGGGTGTACAGAAGGTGATATTTTCCTAAATAGTTTCCACTTCTCCCTCTAAGTAAATAAGGGAAACTACCTCTAAAGTCTACCGACCTAACAACTGTAATTTAATTCGGATAGCCGTGGGGGCAATGAAATAAAATTAAACCCTTGGATTTGAATTCTTGTAGGCGATCAAGATGTCGTGATGGTCTCAGGGACAAAAATCGGGGTCAAGCCTTGTGAAAGGCTGGAAACCACTACTATATGTTTTAATTATAACAATACGCTTATAATTTAAATATAATACAATATGTATAAAGTCCCCCTGCACTCTCCCCCAGTGTACAGAGCTAATTTATGTAAAGAGAATATATATTTAGCATTACCAAGCAGCTTCAAAAGTGTGTACTCTAATTATCAGGCAATTATTATAGTCGACGTGTTTATTAAAAATAAGATTTATTTTGTAAGTTAGTAATTATTTGTTCGGGTCTCCATACTACTTAAAACAATAAAAGCAATGCTTTATGGTTCAAACCTCTCTATAATATTTGAATTGTTCACGTGCTAATATGCTAGTATACTATCGCTTTTTGGCTTTAATGTCTGATCACTGGAAATAAAGAGCAGCCAGACCCGTATAGCTTAGGCCTTGGTATAAGGCTAATGACTATCAATATCACTTTTGAGAGCTGAAAGTTCAAAACATCGTCAAAAGAGTTAGGCACAGGCAACAGACTACACATGGAAACAAAGCCGCCAAATCAATCTTTCACAATCTTGTAAATTAATCGCTAGTAGAAGTAAGCTCAGCTTAGTGGGTAGTATTGGAGATTAAAACTCTTGCCTCATGACTTATTCTGAAACATATTGGTATACCCAGCTTAACTTCTCCTAAAATTATTGGTTTGTATTTAAAATTAAAATAAATCGAAATATGAAACTAATAATAATAATAATAATAATAATAATAATAATAATAATAATAATAATAATAATAATTAGCACTGCGTCTTACTACCCATTAGGGTTATACGCTTTAAGTACTAATTACCCTAATGGATTAGGAATTGGGGAGGGTTAATTAGAGGAAGTGAACCCGCATTTGCGAAGAGGGAGAGTGGAAAACCATTTAGGAAAAACAACCCCAGTTCAACACGACTAGCGCGTTAGCCAACTACGCCACCAAGGCGGGAAATACGAAACTACAATACTATGCTAGTTGTTAGGTAAATATACTCATGTATTCTGCACAATGTCATAGTGGGCAAGGCTGAGGAAAAGAGGAGCTTAGGAAGAAGATTTTAAATATTGTATGACTTGAAGGAAAGAACACAATTCTAGAAACTGAAGAAAGAGGCAGAGGTCGCGGTCCAAGCTCATAGGACAAAACAACCAATACTCATTAATCATACAGGAAAACTAAGTCAATGAAATAACATTCAAGTATTTGTAACCCCTAACCTATAGCTGTCGAATATCTTAAAAACGTAAATGGCACAATAGTCATAAAAGAAATCTCATGTATTCCAAATAAATAAAACTCAAAAGAATAGTTCTAGCATACAACATACAGAAAAATAAAATATATTTATTCAACCACGCAAACAGAACTATACAGGTGTATTTTAATTAATACTTAAACATGTACAATTTTTATTTTATAAAATAACACGCTAATATGTTTATTTCTCTACTTAACATTTGCAGATATGTACAGCTCTACATATTAGAGGTATTCATATAGCTCAAGAAATATGAACTTATCCTTAGGTAGCATAATTACTTTGCTCAAGACGTCTAGTTGAAACAGTGCAATCAACCAAAGTAGTTCTGATAGCCTTGAAGGTAAATGAGGTATGCAATGGGCACCCGTCATTTGGCCTAAAGTGTAGGCTAAATGCCTTTAGGCCAAATGACTTTTTGTAAAGTTAATTTTTAGACCATTTATTAAAATGTGTTTTGTTGTCTCCGGAAACATTCGTTATGATTTGTAGTGATGCTAATAGATGGCGAGGTGTGTAGTGTTTGTGACCGAGTCACAACATGGAAAGAAAAAGATTGCATGGACTCACCAACTCTGCCTCCATTTGGCTGTTCTACGAGGACACACACAAACACATCGTCTCGCCACCCAGATTGTTTTCAACTGAGACGAGTAACCGTCAACGAAGTTGCGCCTCTAGCCTGTCCCACCCCAAGAGAGAATAAATAAAAGACGATCTACATGCGCGGACCCGTGCGCGCCTAGTGACAGTGCTCTGAAGTTAACGGCCGGTCGAGCGGCGCGAGATTTGAAATCTCGTCCTGAACATGTGAGAATCTTCCCGAACAGTGCACTCCCCTTCCCCCTTTCTCCTACCTTGCTTCCCGCGCTCGTGAGAACACGTGACGCTACCTTGGTTGTATATAATGGCAGGACTCTATTGCCATGACACACATTTCTCCGCATTCTCTAGGTGAGGCACTTGGTGTCAATTTTAGATTTAGTTTACTTGTATCAACATTCTGTTTGGGCAACGATGAATTCTAAATTACGTTATGGTCGATATTTATTTACTATTTAACTTATTTCTTATATATGGGAACTGCAATTTTTGTAGAGGTCATGGCAGCACAGTTTAGATTTAGGGATATTACTATTCAGGTAGACGTATCTCATCTGCTTCACGGATTGTTTTGGGGCTATTTACTCCACCATATTTGATGTGCGAGATGTTTAGTTATACCTTTTTGAGTATTTGGGTAAAATCATATTGAACGATCAATGTTACTGTCATTATTGGGGATTGAATTTGCATTGATCCAAACCTTGTTGGTTAAGCCTGGGGTCGTGAACCCACGCTCTTAGTGTATTAGTATTGTTAATTGCAAGGTTATTCAATTTTAATGATGCATCTGTATAATGGATCATGGTTTCATTTTTTGAGCTTTAGAATAGTTGTGATGGTAACCTTTTTTGGGAACTCTCTCTTTTTCATAAGTTATCGGGGAGTCACCGATGGCGAATAGTCAATGTCTAGTGTTTATTGTTAGTATGCGGGTTATTGTTCCTACATACAATCCTTGTCATTGTACTTTACGGATTTATATGGAGGTCAATTTAAATGTTTGTTTATACTGTGGGTCCCTTCGGCGGCCATCTTATTGCTTGGGGTCGTGCCCCATATCTTTGTTTGTATATGAGTTGTAAAGGCCTTATTTTGCTTACGCCTAACTCCGGGCTTGTCCCACTCTTTTCTAATCGAGTATTGTTATTGTTATTATTGAAAATAAATAAACTCTCTTGTGACCAACCTGACTTTTATTTGGTATATAAATAAAGGGGGGGGGGGGTGTTACATGTTTAGTTAAATAGTATCTAATACCGTTTCAAAATATATGTCTTTTCTCAATTTACTACTTCCCAAGGTATAACAGCACGTCCATTAACCTGTAGTACCACTTTTGTATGTTGAACTTTTTACATTGCCAAGGTTTTGTTCTAGTTTTTGTACCGTTTTGTACCAGAAATAAAAAGTTTTGTACCCGCAACGTTTTTTATTAATTAGCACATACATGTGTTTACACCATTTTAATAATTTTGTTTTTATTTTGAATTTTGAATTTTTTTAAGTGCAAAAGCTTATTTTATCAGTCTTTCTTAGTATATTTGTTTATTAATTTTGCTAAATGAATTAATCGAACATTCATTTTTTTATAATCATGTTAACTTACACAATTTGCCCACGGCTTGGCTCACATTTAAGTTGGGTAAATTGTCTTATTTTTAGCAAATCATCTAAACCAAATTTTCTCAAACTCTATGCTCTTGAGCCTTACATGAACATTAAAAGTAATTTTTAAGACTCTTATTCTTAGAATAAAATAACTATTTCACGGTAAAATACTAAAATGAGACATTTATTATTTAATTGGTTTCTTTATTTTCTGATAAGAGCTTTGTAAAGTTTTGTAACATATTAATTAATTTTATTGCTTCATAAACCAAACCGAATATTAATTTTTTAATCAATCATAATTTAGCAAGTTGAAGGAAGTGAAAAATTGGTTCACACCTTATCTGAAATCCCTTCGCGCCTCGCAATTTGAGAAACCATGATCTAAACTACCAAAAATACAATTTCAGACACGTATGAGGCGAGATCTTTGTATGTTTATGAAGCCACAAATTAACTACTACCTATAAGAAGTAAAATCTATTATATATATAGTCTTTGCATCAATATTTGCTCGCTTACGCGGAGACATTGTTGAAATGAACACCAAAAGAAATAGTTTAAATTTACTAATTAAACATGAATTCATTTGAAAGAATCACTCTAGTAAGCACTTCAGCTTATCAAATAAATTGTTCTGTTAGTAATTGTTTCTATTGGTTTTTGAAAATTTTCCCTTCTCCTCCCCAATCATAATTTCTCTAACTCCCATTTAAATACATAGTTTTAAGACTAATTTCTTTATCTATAGTTGTACTTCTACCTGCCAGCCAAATTTCGATTTTCAACTATAGATAAAAGTTTTTTTTTTATAACTCCCCCACCCCTGCCTTGATTTCATGGAGTTACATTTTAAAATGTTCAGACTTAATAGTTATTTGGAGTGGTGCATTTACGGGCATGCCAAAATTCAATTTTTATTACACTGCACTGAAATGTGGCAATTTCTATTAATTTTGTAGATTTTGAACCCCCCATTGCCCAACCCACTTTGAGAAATTTAAAGTCTAATGCTATTTTGGATATCTGGGATTTGATTTATCTTTATTTATCTGTCAAAATTTTATTTTTTCGCTCATCTCAAAAAGATTTTTCCCTATTATAGTCCATCACCACTATTTCTCAGAATGTAATTTTAAATAATAATAATAATTATTATTATTATGTAAATGTCTATTTGTATTGTTTCCCGTCTAGTTGGAGGGGGGGGGGTATACTTCCCACGATAGTCGGTTTCCTCTGAGCACCTGCCGGATGGGTCTCTAAATATTCTCCCTCCGCTTGTAAAGACCCTTCAATACTTGAAGCAAGATTATACAATTCTGAAATAGTACTCGGCTTAAAAGAAAAAAACAAAATGCCTACGAGTAAGGGAGAAACATTTTCCAAAATTAACTCTACCACTTCCCTTTCCGTGAGCTCAAAATTTAAAATTCCCGCCGCTTCGGAGATCGAAAGAATAAACAGTCTAAGTGACTCATTAGGATATTGAAAGCGGTGCACAAAAATATTACTAAGTCTCTGTCTCTCTCTCTCTCCTATTCACCAAGGATTCTAAAGCTCTATCCTTAACACTGTTCCACGAGAGACCTAACTGGATACCCTGGGAAATAACATGGGCTAAAAATCCCGATGTCTTACCAATACACAAAGTTAAAAACTCGGGTCTCCAACTAATTTAAGTTTGTTCACTCTATCCACTGCTAACAGGAATTGAAACAGCTCAGTGCTAGATTGACCGTCACAGATAATGATATCCTTTAAACAATCTCGGGCCATATTTAATTTAAACTTAATGGAGGGGGCAGTATGCGGTACGTTCCCAACACTATTGGGAGTTGGTTCCCCTACTTCAAGCCTATTATCAACGCCTAATTCCTCCTTTCCCTGATCTAAAGGGGCTTGGTTCACACTAAGGCCTGGTTCACCAGAATAAGGATCGCTGGACTTACATATATTCTGAGAGAGAAGAGTCCGTAACTGGCTAACAATGGCTGTGGGGGGTGCAGGATATTTCTCCGGTCGAGCTCCACTACGAGTTCATCTGCTTTCAGCGTGTACACTTCGGATTTTGAAGAAACCCGGGTCGTTCCAGCGGCAGAGTCCATGGCCGAGGATGAGTTCATGAAACACAAATTTTACAACAATAATTAAAAGTCCTTACACGCTCACTTCTGCAAGAGTATAGTGGCGCAGGATGTGTACCGCCCTCCTTATCCTCTAATAGATAAGGGCTGGCGCACATATACACAAAAGCAGAACAAACAATAAACAATAACAAATGATAAATTGCAGAGGAGCTGATAGGACTGCATAAAAGTGAATAGGCCTTTCTCTCTGGCTTATACAACAATTGTGCTTCCATGAACCCTCCTTAACTATCATCCGCCATGTTGGTACTATGAGCAAAGGGAGGAGGTCGAGAATCTCATGTTTAAAGTTATAACTTATTTACATATAATTAGTAAATTAAAGGTTTGCATGATTATAAGAATGTTTATTTAGAAAAGATAACAATAGAAATATGCAAGTGTAAGTAACAATAATGAATAGATATATATTTATATATGAATCTGTAGAAGATTGGGATATGCCCAAAATAATACAGTTGTCATAGCGACATACGTTATTCCCATGATAATACAGTTGTCATAACGACATAGGTTATGCTCATGATAATACAGTTGTCATAATAACATAGTAATAATATTTAGGTTGTATTGAACCTAAGTTAAATCCATGGCCCCTTAGGGTCTCTGCGGCAATCCGCAATACAATGAATACAATATCTAGCCACCACAGGCCAACCGTCCACATAACAATAGCGAAGTTCTATTAAACTAACTTGAAAATATTATTGGCAATCTAAGTTTACCACAATATAAAGGAAGATCCTCCATGATTAAATAAATATACAATAAATATCAAAATTTACATAGCCGTACGGGCTATAACGATTCCCACATTAGGTAGGCAACACGCCTTACGTAGATTTATGGTGACCTACAAAAGGTAAAGTTCACCATAAATGACAATTATTTGCAGAGCCAGAAGGGCAAAAAAAGAGATTCTAAAATTATTACCCACATTAATATTTTAAAGTATTTTATACCTTGCCGGGCATACATTTCCTCATTATCTAACATATTTACTAAGACAATATATGATTGTACTTCCAAATAAATAGTTCAAGTTCGAAAGATAATTTTGAAGAGTACAGGCCGAAATATAATTTGTACCTTAGGATCATCCTGTCCTAGCGTGTGTGTCGTATGACACCGTTGAATCAAGAAGTATCTTACAAAGCAAACAGCACCAGTATATAAATTATATTTTTCTGAGAGGAGGGGGAACAAAGGGGAAGCCTCGAACAGAGTAGAGGGAAGTGATAGTAGTTCATAAGGAATATTCCAGGTTATCGGAGAGTCGACTAGAACACCACGTGTTCAACACGAGGTCACATGCGCGTCACTCACTTCCCATGATTCAATGGGCGGCTCCGCGTCCATTCCGACACGACAATTTCTCGTTTAGTTTAACACTAACACTTGACGATGTGTGTCTCCCTGGCCACCCGACTTATAGCCACCCGGTTTTTTAAAACGCCCATCGTTTGTGCTACGTTAGTGCTGGTTAGTGCTGTAAATTTACAGCACTTATTCACGATTCTTTATGGGTGGCTAGGGAGATATCTCCCTGGCCACTCACTATAAGAAATAATAGAGATAACCATTTTTTGAAAACGCCCATCGTTTGTGCTACGTTAGTGCTGATTAGTGCCCGATTTTCATCGTTAGTGCTGTAAATTTACAGCACTTATTCACGATTCTTTATGGGTGGCTAGGGAGATATCTCCCTGGCTACCCAGTATAAGAAATAATAGAGATAACCATTTTTTGAAAACGCGCATCGTTTGTACTACGTTAGTCCTGGTTTGTGCTCGCTTGTGCTCAATTTTTATCAACTTGAATACATAATATTATCTTTTCAATATTTTATGCATTATCTTATAATTATATTTATTATTACTAGCACCGCGTCTTACTACCCGTTCGGGTTATACGCACTTACGCTAATGTGTAATGGTAGGGTGATTGTGAGATGAAATGGAGGACCTACAGTTTAACGTGGAATCCGAACCACGGTGGAGGCCTGGCATTCCCCACATACACAATAATTATATTTAGTTTACATTATGTTTAAGTGAAGTATCTCTAAATCCTATGCAACCACCACTTTTCTCTACGTTTATACTGAATTTTTATGTTTTAGGCTAATATTTCTTAGTTTTTTTCATTTAATCACTTTTCAAAGTTAATTGTTCTATGGTTTCTCACCGTCTATCTTTTAAATGGCAACATTTTTTTTCTTCCTATGAATAAAACTGTTAACTGTAATATATTTTTTCAAAGACTTATTTGAAAAGCAACTATAGCTTAAACTCAGTTGTTTTAGCAAATCTGTTTATTTTAGCCATGTTTTTTTTTATGAGAAATTAGTTTTACATTGTTACTAAAATTCATTCACGAGCTAAGTTTGCCTGGATGACAGCTCGAAATGTTACTAGAAGTAACCCCTGATATATCACTACGCCAACAGCTGACATCTATCACTTTGGATGACTAATGAAAACAGATGGTAATATATTAATGTGATAGTTAACCACAGTAATTTAGGTCAATATTATTTATATATTTTTTTGAGGTCGAACACAAAGTTTTTATATAGTTTTATTCCCCTTTAAAAAATATTAACACCACTTTCATAATAATTTCTAACGAACATAGCTTCAAAATGGCGCCTGACGGATCTAAACCATATGATTGAACATAACTGTAAACAAGTTTTTTACGATGATGCAGGCACGCAGTTGATGAAAATATTTTATTCGGTTAAATATTTAAAACTAAGTTAAAATAGTCATAAAATCATTTATTATATGTAAAAAAAATGACAACAATTTTCTCTTTTCCAAGTAAATATGATGCCTGTATTAAAAGGTATTGATGTGTGCACTATATTACACAAAATCAGTAACGTTCCAAAACGAAAAATAAGTACTTTTAATTATGTTTAAAATATTGTTTTGAGTTGGATCAAAAGAAATTATTTTAAAAAATGAGATAGTATGCGAAAACTAAAGTTTACGTTATTTTAAATGTAATATATAACAGGTAATTAAAGATCTTTACATTTATAACAAAACTGTGATCTTTTACAGGTGTTGGCAACCCAAAACCTAAACATTTGATTTTCGAACCGTCATCCAGGTAAAAACCTATCGTAAACAGACTATATATATATATATATATATTTGACTATTCTTTTTATAGAATAAATTAATAGGGAAGAAAAAGCTTTATTTTGCTGTCCACTATCGCACCAGGACATAATTATTGTAAATGCCACATTTATTAAATGTTAGATTAAATTCAAGATAATCAATAACAATTCTACATTAAAACTATTCTTTAATTATTGAATATTGAATTTATTTCGTAATGTGAATGATTGAAGATAAAATTCCCTTTTGCTTGTGCTCGACATTTTTTGATCACAACTTAAATGTTTTTGACTAACATTTATAACCATACTAGATTTTACCCGTCGCGGCTTCGCCCGCAATAATTGATAGCATCTTTTAATTTTTAACTAAACTGTTTTGGTCATTAATAAAAAAAATATTCAAATATCTATGCGTTTTTCTCAGTTCTAGCTATAAATAATTTGCCGTATTTTAATTTTCACTTTTAAATATTTCTTAATAAAAGAAATATATATTATTTAAACTATCAATTATATATATATTTTTTTAAACTTTTAACTTCATAATTAGTAAGATAAATAAATTAATTAAATAAAAAAATCGAACTACATAGCTAAAATCACATCATATTTATTATTTATTAGTATGAAACTACGTCACACTAATTACTATTTACTGTAATTACAAAATATCAAATCACAAATTCTTAAATAACATCGTTTCAATCACATTATAATCATATATTTATTATTATTTAAAATCAAAGTTTGGGAATAGTCCTGTATGTTATTACAGGACATATTCTACCAATGTACAAAGTTTCATTCGAATCCGTTCGGCAGTTTTTGCGTGATTGAGTAACAAACATCCAAACACACAAACGTTCGCATTTATAATATTAGTAAGATGTCACTTTTCTGACTAAAGTCAGTGTATGCAGTATTTATTTTCAGGTATGCTGTACTCTCTCCAATTAAACCCTTCTTATCTAATCCCACACTCTCATTCTTCTTTCTTTGCCAACTAATTTGCAGCGTGTACTTGGAATGACCATTCTAATAGTTTCAAGCGGAAAGGTTTGGATTTTCCTAATCTCAAGGACTTGTCCCTTCCATCACTCTCCCCAGACGCCGCTAATACTTCCTATTTCGTTTAACAATTTCTTGCCTTTGACTTACCCAACTTTGTTGCTGCTGAGGACGGGGAGATCGAGGTTCGAATCTCGGTCGGGTGAACCGAGGGTGGTTTTTCCTAAATGGTTTTCCACCCTCCCTCCACGCAAATGCGGGTTCACTTCCTATAATTCAACCTTCCCAATTCCTAATACATTAGCGTAATTAGTACTTAAAGCGTATAACCCGAACGGGTAGTAAGACGCGGTGCTAAGTATTATTATTATTATTATTATTAACTTTGTTGCTTGATCAATACACAGCATAGCTAACTATTCTTGTATACGTACTTAAACAACAAACTGGTGAAATTGAAATAATTTACTCGAGGTCAAATATATAAGACAACCAGCACCACCCCTCGCTATAGCGTTGAGTTAATATCACAAATTTAACTGATATTTTGTCTTACACTGCTTGCATATTTCGCTTTTTCCATCATTATTTAAATATTTTCACGTACCCCCAAAAGTCCTGGACGTATGCCTGGCGTTACGTGTACTCCAGGCTGGAAACCACTGGTTTAAGGCATCACCTTTGTGTTAGACTGCTCTGCTGATGACTCGTCATTATAGTAGCTAGTGCTGATTCAATATAACATATTCTATACTACCCGCCAAGGCTGTTGCTCTAGACTCTATAGTCCCCACCAAAGATGTTGTGGATTAGGGGTTGAAGGGGAGGGCTTCCTGATGATTAATCAACCATTAGCATATATATTTGCAATATTCACTGTCTACGCTAGAAACCTTCTCAATCATCGATAATCGATAATCAATCAGCAATCATCAATAATAGAGGAGAGGTTGTTAGTGTTTAGACTAGGCTGGGGAACTGGGGGTTCCCAGGATTTGATAGCCCGTAATCTGGTTTTTCCCCAATCAACATGTCCGGGTACGGGGTAATATCCATTATAAACTTTCTTATAAATCAACATGTCTTGAGGATCGGTTCGGTGGGAAAGGATGTTAGTGTTTAGGGATGTGGAGCGGAGTAGTGATATTGATGACCCAGCACAATTTGACCTTTGACCTTTCCCCCTCCTCCTTTCCCCCTCCACCTTCCCCCTCCTCCACCGCTTTCTCCTTCCCCAACCCCAGACCTACTTATCTCTGATTGGCTGTTTTTCCCCCACACCTGACCTACTTTCCTCTGATTGGATGAGCCCTTCCTTCCCCCTCCTCCAGGCCTTCCCCCTCCTCCTGACCCCCCTCCCCTCCAGCCGTCCAACCACGTACATGTTGGTGAATAATTATTGTTAATTGATTATTGTTAATTAGGAGTGTTGTAGTTTTTTATTCACGGTGACCTTGTTGGTTCTTGTTTAATTGGTTGGAGTATTATTAAGGCGTTCCTCGCGCCATGGCTGCTGAGACCCTTCTCTATCAAAGGTAGGATGGGGGTGTCGGAGTTTTATATTCAAGGCTGCTGAGGTGCTGCGACCCTTCTCTATCAAGCTTCAGTCGTGTAATGCCGTTTTAACTTTCTCCTTCACATCGCTGTTGGTTTCCCCCCTCCAGCCCTTCCCCCCTACAGGCTGCAAACCACTTGAGACGAGTTGAGACAAGAATAGCCGTTTTCTAGCAGGTGTGTTCAACCCTTTCCCACAGCTTTCACTTCCCCCACCCCCCTCCTAGCACCAGGTTAATGGGTCATCAATACGTGTTGAGACAAGAATAGATATTGAGTTCATCGGGGTGCAATGTTGGCGGGCAGACGAGTTGAGACAAGAATATATCGTGACCTCAGAGCTGTTTTCTAGCAAACGTCAGGTGTGCTCACCCCTTTCCCCTCAGCTTTCACTTCCGGAATTCACCCCACAGAGCTGAACGGTGATGCGAAAATTCTGGTCCCACCCCCGTCCACAGAGCCTGTTATGAACAAAGGGAGTCGCTGCCCTCGCCATAAAAACTTCACCCAACATGCTATTGCCTTTCTTCCTTGAATGCCGTCACAAACATTTTGTAAATAACTAGGGGGGAAAGCTAACAAAAAATGTGTTTTACAAACCCTCCTACTATACTAAATGGCTCTACAAGTTTAGTATGAAAAATTATTATTATTATTATTATTATTATTATTAGCACCGCGTCTTACTACCCGTTCGTGTTTTACGCACTTACGCTAATGTGTAATGGTAGGGTGATTGTGAGATGAAATGAAGGACCTACAGTTTAACGTGGAATCCGAACCACGGTGGAGGCCTGGCATTCCCCACATTCACAAGATGTCTTGTCAGAGGTGAAGGAAGGGTTTGGAAATCAGATAAATCTGTGCCGGTACCGGGGATTGAACCCCGGCCGCCAGCACAGACCCCTAGACCACCAGGTCACCTACTTTAGTATGAAAAAAAATTATAATATTATTTAGAGAGAATTTTAAAAAACGCGTATTAATTAACTTAATTTTGTTTTGAAATCGCGGAAAGTATTGGTAACTGAAATATAAAAAGAGTAAAATTGTGTGTTTATTGAATGCAAAATAAAAGAGGTTCGGAGTTTTTTCAAGTTTAGTATGAAAAAACGCCTATTAATTAATTTAATTTTGAAATACTAGAATAACTCGTAGGTCTATTCATACGCCAAGTCTGCAACTTTCACATGTGGTATAATTATATCATCTATACTTATAGAATAATATTATTAAAATAGTAGCATGTTATCAATTTTAGAAGCAAAATATTTTTTTTTGTTTTAAAGACCCATTTATACAAGCTAGTATACAAAATAAAAGTGGATCGGAGTTGTCTCCACGCAAATGCGGGCTAACTTCCTTTAAATCAACCTTCCCAAGATGAAAAAACCCTATATTAATTATCTTAATTTTGTTTTGAAATCGCCAAAAATCAATTTTCCCTAACAGACATCCTTACATGTGAATCGAACCCGGGCACATCTCTTGAAAAAAGTCTAACTAAAGTAAGCACATTAAAGTAAACACATCTCTTGGAAAAAAAACCTATATTAGTTATAAAAAACTAATGTAAGCACATCTCTTGAAAATAAAACGTCTAACTATAGTAAGCATATCTCCTGGAATAAAAACCTCTATTAGTTAAAGCTAAAGTAAGCACATATCCTGAGAAAAAAGTCTCTATTAGTTATAAAACTAAACTAAACATATCTTTTAGAAAAACTGCCTCTATAAGTTACAAAAAACTAAAATAAGCACATCTCCTAGGAAAACGCCCTATTATTTATAAAAACTAAAAGTGTTCACGCCTAATATAAAAACATCTCTATTAAGGATTAAAACAGAAAATTTTATGTTAAAGCGTCTCTATTAGTTACAAAAAGAAAGAAATATTCTACAAAATGCTTTCAATAATTTTAAAAAAAACACTAAAACTTACTAAGCATATGCCTCCTACTTAACTATTCTTATCAAATCATTTTACCAAAGTCATAAATGCCAAAGAGTTCCAAAGCATTTGTCAGTACATTCTCAAATTAAAATATCTACATCGGTATTTAAAGATTTTCCTCTTCATTTGAAACACACGGATATTCAAATTATCTAACAGGATAAGGTTGTATATTGGGCCACCACTCTTTGATCCTTGGTTTATACTGACTAGCCTTCAAAGTAATTATAATTCTTTCAAAGGCTGTAGCTTTTATTTTTTTGGATATGTCCATCACGAATCCACCATTTTGGTCTCAGTACATGTTATTAAAAATAATAATTTCATACTTCCGAGTACACACCGAATATTAGTTCATGCAATTCATATGAGATAATAAAATAGTTTACAACTCCCATTCAATACTACTAAATAGACGAACGACAATCAAATGTATTTTTTAAGCATTCCAAAACTCATTCTCAATTCGTTCTCGTCCGCCCTAACCAGGCACATAGGGATAAACGAGTTGGGGGAAGATGATTTATGGTATTGGCCGTCGTAAACAGTAAGATTTTAAAGCTGACTCGCCAAGTGGAGTGCCCGCTGTTCAATACATGGTGTTTGGAAAATAAGTAAATATATGAGTTTGAGAGACTATACATTTATTTAAAATTCACTTGTCACGGAGCACAGTTTGAAAAATGTTGCAATTGTGGACAAACACATTCGTTTCCCATACTGTCTATTGACTGAACAGTGTAGCTCTCTCTCTCTCTCTCCCTCTTGTTTGTTTTCTTCGCTCTCAATGACCGTTTATAACCTAGAGAGAGAAACCAGCCCGAATTTCTCACAGCCATTATTAACGGTCTAAGTTGACAGCCTGGAAAATTGTTCAATTCCCCCCTCAGCATAAACGAAAATAAAGGTTTAGTCTTTAAAATAACTGCCCTGTACATGATACAATAAAGGGTCCCGAGTTCAAAGAAAGAAAATTATAATGGTCAAATATTCAAGCAGAACTTTAGTGTCTGTATAGTAAACGCCTGGTCCAGGGTTCATTTCCTGTACAAAGGCGGAAAATTATAATCGCCCCTTATAAACTTTATTAAATTCACGGCGTGTGTTGTGAAACAAAACCCCAACCGCTTCGTGTGTATATAGGTTTTCTATTCTCCCTCCTTGCCATTCCTCAAGATCAGTATTTATTATGTCAACAAAATATAGCCTCTAACATTAAACGAAATTTAAAGTTGTATTTAATATTACTCAGGAATTTATGGGGGTGAGGTTTTTTTCGGAGAAAGCCTATATGTACGCGGTGTCAAGGGACACTGGTTCGAATCCGTACAGGGGGTGAAAATGAGATATTATCCTACGGGGGACCTGTATAGTAAACGCATGGTCCAGGGTTAATTTCCTGTTCAAAGGTGCTGCGTGGACTCACGACAAAGAGTGTGAACAAAATCAGTTTGAGAAGTACAGTCTTAGACTGCACGGCCAACAAAGCGGGTACCATTTTTATTAATGTTCAGCACGCTGATAATAAAGATTACTAATTATTTTTAAAAAGGATGGTATAGTTTCAATTTCAAAATATAACTGCACTAGTTACATATGCTCCCTTGAGAATATAAATATTTGATAATACTTAGGTATAGAGCCGTTTACCTGAAGATCGTGAACACCCCCTACCCCCACACACATTAGCCATTCCTGCGTGATTTATCATTAAGAAACATACCACGCGTCGACCTAAGAGGGAAAGAGACAGAGGATGCGTAACTTCGTTTAATACAAAAAAAACTTTAGTGCATTCAATCTAGAATTGAACCCTGACCTCTAGGATTTCAGTTAAACACACTAGTGCATTAGCAGTTATGCAGGTACCCGTCTTAATGAGCGTTATCAAAACAATTGAGTGGCTTATACGTGCATCAAGCATCAGATAAAATTAGTGTGACGTAGTTTCATACTAATAAATATGATGTGAGTTTAGCTATGTAGTTCAAAGTTTTTTAAATTTAATATATTTAATTATCTTACTAATTATGAAGTTACGAAATATTTAAAAGTGAGAATTAAAATATGGCAAAATTATTTACAGCTAGAACTGAGAAAAAAACCATAGATATTTGAAAAAAATAAATAAAGTTTGGTGAAAATGAGATATAATTCTAAGTGGACCTGTATAGTAAACGCATGGTCAAGGGTTCAATTCCTCTACAAAGGCAGAAAATTATAAGCGCCACTTTAAACATTTATTAAATTCACAGCGCATGTTGTGGAACAAAATCCCAACCGCTTCGCGTGTATATAGATTTTCTATTCTCCCTCCATCTTTCACTCTAGACAGTTCCACTGACATACCGTTTTTCAATGGAATCCGCTCTCCTCGCAAAACATCATGACAGTGAGTTAATATAGGGTTTCCAACCCTTGACGCATGTAAGACCGATTTCATTTAGGGTTAAAAACTCCCGCTAATGTTTGTTGCAAGATCTAAATTTCCACCATGACGGAATTGACCTCAGCTGAACTCAAGAAGAGAGAGTTTTACCCTTTTAAGGGGGCCGCCTTCCGGAGCGCTGGAATGCGTTACAGACGTTCAGGAAATAGCCCATGGTTAGGTATTGTTTTATTTTTACCAAACTTAACTTAAGCCGAAATGAAGATAAAAGGTGGGAACATGTTTATCTAGTACTCTCAACCTTACATTTTGATAAACTATATGTATAAAAAATTAATGAAATATCGAAATTTGCTCATTTTCAATGGCCCTTTAAATATATTGTCACAGTTCTGAGACGAGAGTAACTACTAGATAATCCTAGATACAACCTTTCAGAAACAAATTAAGTCATTTTTTGATAAGGTCACAACAGAAAATGTAAAGATAATTGCTAATTCCTTTTGCTGTTTTGACGCGTCAAAGCTAATGCTTTTCGGCTATCAAGTGGCGCAGCCATATCCCCCATCTGCGCTTTAGAAGAAAAGAATAGCCGGGAGAAAGAAAGAAAGGCAGTTGACACCATGCGCATGCGCTCTTTTAGTTGGATGTCTGGGGACGCGGCAGTTGGCCTAAAAGGCATTTGGCCTAAAGGCATTTGGCATAAAGGCATTTGGCCTAAAAATGAAACCAAAAGTCATTTGGCCTAAAAGGCATTTGACCTAAAAGGCGTTTGGCCTAAAGGCGTTTGGCCTAAAGGCATTTGGCCTAAAAGTCATTTGGCCTAAAAGGCGTTTGGCCTAAAGGCATTTGGCCTAAAGGCAGTTAGCCTAAAAGGCATTTGGCCTAAAAGGCAGTTGGCCTAAAGTCATTTGGCCTAAAATGTAAATTTAAAACCTTCGGTTATCTTCGGAAAGTAAAAGGTACTGTTAGTTGTTTCATCTGAATATAGATAGCACAACTGATGCAAGGTAGTTACAATATTTCTAAAAACATTGACAATATTCTACATACAACTAGATCATTAGTTCACAAAACACTATATCACCTTTTTTATATATAGATTTCCGATATTATTTCCTTGTTAATATATCTCACGGTCATAAAGTTAACGAAAAACAATAAGAAAATCCCATTCTCAGCATCGTTTACGCTCGGTAAAATTATATGCGTACATTCAAATTATGGGGACTTTTGACAACTTATTCCGAAAGGCAAAATGAAAGTGGAAACCAATATTCAACTCACCCACTTTAAATTTGTCTGAAGTGACGCCCGATTTTCGTTTAGCGCTACTGAGATATATGTGAACATATTTTTTTTATCTATTGTATTAATAATTAATATATAAATAATAGTGACGTATTAAATAAATTTTGTCAGTAAATATTACAATGGTCATATATATATATATATATATATATATATATATATATAAACTTAAATTATGGTTTTGACTAGATCCTTAACTCTATTATTATTATTGTTAGAATTATTATAACTATTATTATATAAAATTAGTACAGTTATTTTTTTTCAAACAGTGTAACTATTTTTATTACGGTGATATTATTAACAACATGGGCTATGTTAACACAATAGGTCCTTTGTTTAAAAACTATGTACTAATTTCCCTCCTAGTAATTTGCAAAGCATTCTCAGGAATTATTTCAACTTGTGAAAAAAATACAAAAGATTTTATGGAATTGTCGTTGGTCTTTTTTTAAGTCTTCATAAAACGTAAAAATACAAAATGTGGTAGCCTTTACAGGATAATAACTTCCTAGGACAAGAAAAACGTACTATGTAAGCAAGTGGACCTCCGAAATGCCAATGGCTGCAGCAGAGGCCAGAGGGATAAATCTGACGAGCTTTGGTTGGTAAAAATATCTCACCGCTAGGATCGCTTGTGTTCTCCCATTCCAAAAAGTGACACTCTTATAGCCTAGATGCAAACAAACGTGACTCAAGTTGGCCCGCCACATTGCCGAAAAAAAATCTTTTTTTGTCTAATCGTTTGTGCTCTATTTATGCTCATATGTGCCCGAACATGAACATTTGTGCTGTTAAACTGGCCATTTTAGAAAATATTTAATGTGGTGGGCTAACTTGAGCTCAAGCTAGCCCGCCACAAATTGAAAAACACAACATAACCAAATTTATTTAAGTCAATCCATTGTGTTCCATTTGTGCTCATATGTGCCCGAAAATGAACATTTGTGCTTTAAAATTAGAAAATCTAGAGAACATTTAATGTGGCGGGCTAACTTGAACCTTCCCTATATCATAAACTGTAGAAAAATATAGTTCAAGCTGGCCAGCCACATTTTTAAATATCAATGTAACAAAATTCTGTATTCACCATTCGTTTGTTCTTAGTTTTTGCTCATATGTGCCCGAAAATTAACGTTAGGGCTGTGAATCTAGGCCTTTTAGATAACATTTTAATGAAGGTGATCCAACTAGAGCTCAAGCTAGCCCACCACATTAACTGTTTTCTAGATTTTCTAATTATAGAGCACAAATACTCATTTTTGGGCACATATGAGCACAAACGAAAAACAAACGAAGGGTGAAAACAGAATTTTGTTACATTGATATTTAAAAATGTGGCGGGCCTGCTTGAATTCAATTTTTCTACAGGTTATGGTATAAGGAAAACTCAAGTTAGCCCGCCACATTAATTATTCTTTAGATTTTATAATTTTAAAGCACAAATGTTCATTTTCGGACACATATGAGCACAAATGGAGCACAATGGATTGACTTAAATAAATTTTGTTAGGTTGTGTTTTTCAATATGTGGTGGGCTAGCTTGAGCTCAAGTTGGCCACCACATTAAATATTTTCTAAATTGGCCAGTTTCACAGCAAAAATGTTCATGTTCGGGCACATATGAGCACAAATAGAGCACAAACGATTAGACAAAAAAGGTTTTTTTCAGCAATGTGGTGGGATATCTTGAGTTACGTGGCAAACAGGCTAAATCTACTCTTTCTCTCTTCTCCGTCGCACTCTACAAGATACTTTGAAGGGTGGGATTAGGCAGCAGTCCTTTCCTCCCTCCATTCCTAATAATAGCTAACGATCTTGAAGTAAACCATAACAAAAATTCATTGTTCCCCGGCAACTTTCCTTTGGTTCTTTTTCAAACCCACTAACATAATTTGTTTTGAGTTTCACGAGTTGTTGGCGGGTACCTCTGTCTTGCTTCATCCTTTGCTTTATATAGATTAAATAATGTATTGATTTGTATATTTTTGTGTAAAGTTTAGTGATATCTAAATTTTTTAAATATGTATTTCATCTTCATTTTTGAAAGAAAGATTTTTACTATAAAATAATGAATCGAGGACAAAATGTGCATACCGCGCCTGCTCAATTACACGATGTACTTAAGGTAATTTTTCCTAAATGGTTTCCCGTTTTTCCACGCAAACGAGGGTACTTCTCATAATTCTATCTTCCTCATACCTACCTTCTAATTGCTATTAAATGTGGAAAGCATTGACTGGCGTGAAGATACAATGAAAAAACAACACTACTAGAGCTTACTCTATTTACTTGAAAAACATATTTTAGACAGTGAAAATACATCATATTCAAATATAACAAATGTACATTTTTGTATAATTATAATTACATTTAAACTTTATTTAACATTTTTAAGATAAATACTATACTTACTATGTTGACTTAATAATATAAAATGAGAGACTCCTTTAACACACTGGCTCAAAAAGTATTCATTATTAACTATATATATATATATATATAATCTAAAGCTTTTTTAAAGGGTTTTGAACTAAAAGTTTTGTTACCCTTTAATTAAATAAAAGCTAATGGATATACTTTTGATTTTTTCATTTGACGAGAAAAAGGGGCGTTATAAGTTCATAAAAAACATTTAATAACTATCATATTTTATAAATTAATTATATCTATGATAAAATGACCTCTAACTAAGCGTTTACTTAGAACCAGTGGCGCACTCATTGGGGTGGAGAAAACGAGGCACCTTCCCCCATAACCCCTAATAATTTCAATACAAACATAAATTATTTACTTTATAACTAAAACATCAGACACAGAAGATGAGTCGTATACTTAGGCTCCTTTTTAAGACTTGGTTTAAGACTTTATATTCAAAACACACACATATTAAAAGTGCCACTTATATTCTCATTTGAAAAAAGCACAACCATAGTAGCTTCCATACATTGTATACAAGAAAATGTATATAACTAGTAGCCACCATTCTGGTAGTTAAGTTCGTTTTAGTTTTAAGTTTCTTAACACAAGATTTGGGTTATTAAAATCGAGGACCTCGCTTATATAGAGACTTCAGAATAACTCGCACCCCACCCAATTTCGGTTTAAAATTAATACTAAAGTACTTCGAACTGACAAAGCTACCAGAGCGTGTTATTCAACACATTAACATATATTGACTTAGACCAGGGGTTCTCACATTTTAGACCGAAGGAGCCTTTGTACCAGAAAAAATGAATGGCCGAACTCTCATAAAAATATTACACTAGTATTATGATCATTCAATAAATACATTTAAATCTCACAAGTCTTTTATAATTTAATACTTGAATGAATATAAAAGAAGAACTACACTACACCCCGACCTCCGCGTCACTTAAAAACAAGTTATATTTTGAGTGCGATGACTTATGAGATCAGGTAGTTTATAGGGGTAATCCCAACGTCCCAGTGTTTTTTTGTGTACGAGGTGTAATTTTTTTATCACGTAATTTTTGAATTATTTTGTAACAAACATAAAACCGTACAAATGTTGATTTAATACCAGCCCGACATTTATTCTTTGGTAAGCGTTTTTGTATACTGACAAAAGGCCCCGGGTTCGATTCCGGAAATGTGAAAAAGTATTTTGGGTTTTACTGTGCTTTTCCCCTTTCCATGATAATTAACTGTGGGGGGGGTGGTGTTGTATTTGTTCTGATTTAAGTTGTTTGTCGATCGGGAAAAAATAATTCATTCTAGGTTTGTCTGTCATAGTTTTATTCGAGTGTCCCCTTTTGACCCGTGAACGGGGGAAAAGGGAAAGGGGTTTGATGGGTGGGGTATTACCAAATTTTTTCCCCCCCCATCAAAATGTGCCCCCCTCCATTTTTTTAAACTTCCCTTGTAAAATTAATTTGAAGCTGAAAGATGGTTTGCATCAAACTTCAAAAAGTTTTTTATAACAATCTATTTTATTTCAAATGTTTAAAGGGAAAACCCCCCAAAATAGCTTTTAGTGGTTTCCCATTTTCAAATTTTTCCAAAGGGCTTGGAGTCAAGCCCAAAAAAACTCCTTAAAAATGGGTTTTTTTTACAATCCCCTCGCCCAACATTAAAAAAGCTTCGCCGATTCCTGATGCACCAAATAGGTTTTTTTCTTGTGATTTTTCCCCGTTTGAGTTGTACAATACATCAATTTACCTAATGAACCGGAATGGGGAAATGTTACTTTTTAGATTGAATTTTCCTACATTTGCGTTTTTTGAGAGGGGGGAAACATCTTAGGAAAAATCCCCTTTTTACACCGGCTGGGTTTTGAATTAAAATCTTAGGGACAATTTATTTCCAACTGGGGGGGGCGCGGGGGGGGAAAAGGTGGAGGAAACATTTATTCAATTTGGGGGGGGGATATATTTTAAAAATTTTTTTCACAAATATTTGAATCAAATATTCCCCTTTAAAATATTAGTTTGACACACTCATTTGAACATTAATATAAAATTAAAGTTTTTCATATACAAACAAATTTTTTATAAATTTAGGCTATTACAAGAGGGTTATTAATTTATATTGAAAAGTTAACACATATTTAATGAACATTTACGTCCCCAAATACCTTATGTTTTCTTTAACTTGGTACTATAAAATTTTGTTCATGTACTACAAAAAACTAGTTCTTGTACAAAAAACATATTCTGTGTGTCTACAGCCACGTGATTTATTAAATTTGAAATAATGTTTCAAAAGTTTGTTTTAAGATGGCACGGATAAATAAAATTTCCACCTTGCGGGGGGAGATTTTTTTTAAAAGATTTACTGTCCACATTAATAAAGAAGACGATTTTTTTTAATAAGGTTAAAAAAATGATCTGTGAAATCTTGCTTAAGAAAAACTATTTAAAAAATCATTAAATTCCTTAGAAGGGGTTTTCCATAAAGTAAATCTTTTGGGGGGTGACACGCCATAAAACCCAATTATTTTTGTTTGAAATCAATAAAATCCCTAGATTCAGGGTGTATTTTTTCCCCCTTGGAAAAAACTTTTGGGACATACAAATAGGGCGTTTTTTAAATTTTGCTTTTTTAAGGAAATTACAGCATTAGGGGGGAGGTCTTTTCATTTTATTAGGTAAAAAAATGTTATGAGCAAATAAAAAATATGAATCATGACCCCTTTTTCCATCTCTTTCAGAAGGGAATACATCTTCTTTTGACATCAGAATCTTTGGGGAAGTCATTGTGTTAACCCCTATTTTAGATTATTTTATTGCATCGGCAACGTTCAACGCTTCCCCGGCATTTTCTTATTTCGGTTGACACTTTTCGTAATCCTTCACGCATAAATTAATAAGAAAAGTTCAAAAACATAAAAATTTTATATTCAATTTGACTTTGGAAGCATACTTGAATAAAAAAAAAGTTAGTAACGAGCGCCCCCGCCTGGGTGGCGTAGTGCTAAGCGCTAGTGTTTTGGGAGATCTACTGCTGAGGATGGGGAGATCGAGTTTGAACCCAGTCGGTGAACTGGGGGGGGGGGGGGGTTCCTCAATGGTTTTCCACTCTCCCTCCCCAAATGCGGGTTCACTTCCAAAATTAAACCCTTCCCAATTCCTAACCCTTAGGAAATTTAGTATTGGGGTAAAACCCGAACGGGTAGTAAGAGTGGTGCTAAATTTAAATTTTAAAAAAGGCTGCATACACAGTCATGATCTAAACAGAAGAAAATTGGCTAGGTCACGATCAAAAGTTCGCAGCGCTGGTGTTGGGGTAGAGCTGAATGCTGGCCGGAAAAGTGAACGGCTACCCTCAACTTAGTAGCCTTAGTATAAGGAGGCCCCATAAAGATGCCCAAAAAAAACCTTAAACTTGAAATTTTCAGTGAGTTGAGTTTTTTGCGGGAGGAAGGGGGCTTGGAGGTAAACATTTAAAAAAAACTAATATTTTTTTAATTACTTCTCTTATTTAAAGAATTTTTAAATTTTTATTAATTAGGGGTACGGGGGAAACAACACAAATTACTTTCATAATAATAAAAAAATTAATTTAAAATTTTAAAAATTATTATTAAAATATTATTTTTTTATTATTTAAATTGATTTGAAAAATTTAGTGGTGGGAGTATAATAGAAAAAAAAACTTTTTTGAGTTAGGAAAAAAAATTATTTTTGAAGTAAATAAATATAAATCAAATCCCAGAAAGAAAATAACATTAGATATAAAATTTTTTCCAAAGTGGGTTGGGTGGGGGGGGTCCAAAATCTCAAAATTAATGAAAATTCTCTCGTGAAAAGGGGTGTGTTTTAAAAATCGAAAATTTGGTGGCGGTAGAGAACCTTGTAAGAAAGTATTTTAAAAACTTGTGTTTAAATGGGAGTTGGAAAAATTTTTGTTGGGGGAGGGGGGGGGGGGGAGGGAAAAAATTTTCAAAAAAATGGGAAACATTTTTAAAGAAAAATTTATTTGTTTAAGTGGGTGTTAGTATAGAGTGATTTTTAAAATTAACATGGTTTATTATAAATTTAAAAACTTTTTTTTTTTGGTGTTTTTAAAATGTTTGCTTTTTTTGGCGAGTATTGATGGTGCATTTATATATAAAATAGATTATAATTATTTTAAATTAATTTATTCTTTTGTTGTTAATTTGGGCCATCAAATACAAAGTTTTTGTGTGTCTGTTTTGTTTTTTTTTTTTTGGGGTTTTAATGGAGGGGGAAGGGATTTGATGAGGTTTTTGTTTTTTCCCCTTTTTTATTGAAAATTTGGGTTTCTTTTTATTTTTGTTGGGGGGTTGGTTTTTTTTTTTACAAAACCTTTTTTTTTTTTTTGTTTTGTTTCTTCAATTTTTGCTTTTTTTGTTTTTGTGTTTTTTTTTTCTGTGGTTTTTTTTTTAGTTATATGGAAGAATAGTTTTTGGTGTTTTAGATGATTTGTAAAAATAGTAATTTTTCCAACCTGTGGCAAGCCCTTGGGACAAACTCGGGAGAGAAATATGATTTAAAAAAAGAATGTTGTTAATTATTTTTTTTCTTATTTAGAAGATGAAAAAATTTTATTTTGGTTAAAAATAATTAAAAATTCAAAATAAAACAAATTTTTAAAAAATGGGGTAACCACAGATGGAAATTAAAAAAAAATTACACAAAATTTTTATTTCGAAAAAAACATACAAAAAATTTTTACCCCGTTTATACCCTTTTGGGTTTTTCGCCTTACTTAAAGTTAGTGGTGGGTGATTTGAGAGGGGAAAATTTAAAGGGAAAAAAAGGGGGGGAAAAAAAGGGGGAAAAATTTAAAAAACCCTTGGCTTTTAAAAAAAGGCAAATAAAAAAAGTGGAAAGGTTAATGGAGTTGAAAACGGGAAGTAGTAATTGGAAAAAAAGAATTATATTTTGAAAGGAGTATATACTTTTAAAAACTAAACATTCACACCTCCCCATCTTTTAGTCAACAAATCTTAAGAATGTTTCCCGGAGACAGAAAACATATTTTAAAAAAATGGTCTAAAAAAATTAATTTTCAAAAAAGTCTTTTTGGCCTAAAAGGTTTTTTTGGCCTAAAAGGCGTTTGGCCCTAAAGTCATTTGGCCAAAAAGGGCTTTTTTGGCCTAAAAGGCATTTGGCCAAAAAAAAAGGCATTTGGCCTAAAGGCTTTTGGGGCCAAAAAAGGCTTTTGGCCTAAAGGCATTTGGGCCTAAAGGCGTTTGCCTACACTTTGGGGCCAAATGCCTTTTGGGCCCAAAAATGACGGGTCCCCCGGATGTCGCCTTCCCCTTGTTTAGGTTAAGACAACCCAAAAACGTGAGCAGGCA
Source organism: Timema cristinae (assembly GCA_039000515.1). Classification (NCBI taxonomy): domain Eukaryota; kingdom Metazoa; phylum Arthropoda; class Insecta; order Phasmatodea; family Timematidae; genus Timema; species Timema cristinae. The sequence continues at coordinate 16,163 of JBCFYV010001002.1, read as the reverse complement.
AAATTTTTTTTATAATGGTGTTTAAATGGTTTAAAATAATTTCTGTTGTAGCTTTTTTGTATTATTATTATTATTATTATTATTTTTATTTTTTATTATTTTATTAGCAGCGTCTTATACCCGTTGGGGTTATACGCATTTCGCAAATGGTAATGGTAGGGTTTGAATTGGAGATGAAATGGGGGAAAACCTACTTTAAAATGGAATCCCGAACCCACGGGGTGGAGGCCCTGGAAATTTTCCCACATTCAAAAGAGTATTTTCGAGGTAAAGGGAAAAGGTTTTTGGTAATCAGATAAATTTGTGCCGGGCCCGGGGGGATTGAACCCCGGACCCCAGAGAGAAGTCAAAAACCCTTCCCCCTTTGCCGCCGGGGGTCCCCCCCTTTTTTGTAAATGTATGAATAAATGTGTTTACAAACTAGCCCTGTTTTTTCCGAACATTTGTGTAGCTTTGCTATTATGTAGCTTTTATAATTTTTATTAATAACAAGAATTATATTGTTTGTTCATAAACAAAAAATTTTCTTATAAACAAAAAACACAAGCAAAAAGGGCTACCGTAAAAGGGAAAAAAAAAAAAAAAAAAAATAACTTCAACTATTCTCCCAAAAAAAAATTGGGGATGGAAGAAGCTTTTTATTAAATGGATCAAAGTAAGTACATACTGATTTATTAGTATAAAAATAGGCTAGTTCCTCTTAAAAAGGGTTTTGCGTGTGGTTTGTTTTACCGTGTTGCTCCTTATATTCAGGGGGAGGGGGTTTTTAAAAATCTCGCCCGGGAAGTTTAATTAAGTGCCCCCGTAAAGAAAAAAAAAAACAATAATTTGAATTTGTTGATTTTTTGTTTGGTCTTTCCTTGGACTGTAAAAAAAAAAAATTACTGAAGAAAAATAAGGGGGGAAAGTATATTTTTTACTGTACGTAAAAATTTACCAACAAGTGATAATGGACAATTTAATTTCTTAAAATATGATAATATATATTAAAAAAAATTTTTATTCAGAAAAAGATAAATTTAATTTTAAAAAAGATTAATTCAGTTCATAGTAAAGGTTAATTAAAAAGAAATTTATTACAATGTTAGTGCCTGTTTGGTTGTCTCAACTAAAAAAATTTCCAAATCATCTTTATAATAAAAAAATCTTAAAGCAACATTTTAATTTATGGTAAGTTAAATTTCCCCTTTTAAATTTTAAACAAAGCCCATTTGTTTAACCGAAAATATGCAACAATTGGGGTCGTATAAGATATAGAAGTTTCCCTGTGATATACTGAAAATTCAGAAATTTTTTGGATTTTAAACAAAATTTTCTAATCATTCTGGCAATTGATTGAAAGAAAGGATTATTCTAAGTATTGACCATGTTTCTGAATTTTTGCTTTAATTTTGGGGCTGCGTAAAGCTATTTCCCCTCAGCCAGTAATGTACGTTCTTAGTACTTTTGTATATAAAAAAATAATTCTGAGAATGCGGATTTAAAGCCTAATCATGCAAAAAAAATATTGCAAAGTTCGGGATGTGCCTTACATTATTATTAACACCTGTTTTAAATACCCGTTCGCTTTAGCATTACGCTAAGGTAAGGGTAGGGTGATTGTGGTGAAAGGAGGTTCTACAGTTTAACGTGGGACCCAAACCAAGGTGGAGGCCTGGCATTCCTCACTTACGGGTTTTTGGATTAACAACATCTTGACAGAGGTGAAGGAGGGTTTGGCAATAAAATAAATCTGTCCGGGGACGGGGATTGAACCCCAGACCCCCTAGCCAAAATTCTGACACCTTTTTCCTGACCCCAGGTCCCCTTTGTTCTTAATGTTGAGAAAATTTTCACGAAATCTCCACCAAGGTGCATGAGCGGTATTTTTTTTTAAATGTAAAATTTTACTTTTTTTTATACCGTAATGTGAGAGCACTTTTTCGTATCAAATACTTCCTCTCCTGAAATTATATATTTTTTATATTGTTTTTTTAAATTTTTATTTTATAGTTTTGTTTTAAAAAAGTACAAAGGTTTTTTTTAAAAAAAAATGTGTTGTTATAAAAGCATAAAAAATTTAAAAATTTAAGAATATATTTGTTCAATGAGTACATAAAAATAAAAATGGGTACTGTAAATTTGTTTTTAATTTTTTTTAAAATTTAAAATTTTTGCAAAATTTAAAAACCCGTATTTTTGCATGCATATGATATTTCCTTGATGAATGTAGGGAATTTAAATTTTGGTGTAAAGGGGTTTTTGAGACTAGTGAATAAAATTATGCAAATCTAAGGGAAAGTAGTGATTTATTGATTTAACCCCTTTTATACAACAAAATTAATTCAATTTTCGAATATATTACTGGGGTTTTAGAAAAAAACATTTATAAAAGTATGTAATAAATTTTCTATGATTTTGATGATTTTGACCAAAACACAAAACATCATTTCGGAAATTTTAAATTTGGCTTTTGTTTTTTTCTACTCTCAGAATTTTTAAATATACCGTTTTTAGGCTTTGATTTTTTTGGGTTTTAAAGTTTCATAGAAAAAAACAGTTTTTTTAAAAGTTACCCTTTTTATCACAGAGTATGCTTATAAAAACAAAAACTTAATCTAACAGAGGTGGTAACAAATTTATGAACCCGCAAAAAACCTTATATGCAAAAACAGACAGAAACTAGGATTGCAAATCTATGTCTCCCTTTTTTGAAGAAAGGTGGGTTTTTAAATAATTTTATGCGTGACTTAATCAGTTTTGTGTGGCATTTTAGCTGTTAGACATCTACGTAGTTATTTCGTTTTTTATGTCCATAAATTGACTACTTACAAATTTAAAAAATTAAAACTCCCCATTTTATATTGAAATAAGTTACTAAAAAGACCACATCGGAGATTGAATGTGTAGAGGTTCCAACCTGGGGTTTACGGGTACTAGTGGGCTGCGAAGACACCCGTGGGGGCCCGAGAAGTAAAAATAAGCCCTAGTTTTTTAAGTTATTTTAATTTGTATTTTACTTTTAAATTAAAAAAAAACGTATTCACAATTTTTTAAAAACCCATTTTTTTCATTTGTCGACAATATATATATTATATATATATATATATTATATATATAATTTGGTTTCGTAGAATAGTAGTTTTTTATTCACCCCGTTTGTCTGGGTAGGTTTGGGTTACGGTCAATTATCATTGGTCGGGGGGTCTGCGAAAAGGTAAAAAAAGGATGGGAACCCCCTCTATGAATTCTATGTTTGCGTGGGGTGGAGTTCTTAGGGTTTACTTTTCTGTGTAATTGTTAGCCCTATAATAATTTCTAATAATATTGGTTTTTATATATCAAATACTATTGCCCATAACATAAACGGGGCATTAAGGGGAAGGGAATTTATGTCGGAGCGATTAGGGTATGGGACAAGGGATAAAAATTTGCCTCCCCAAGCATGGTGGTGATGAGAAACAATCCTGATGACGTCTACAATTTAAACAAGCTAAAACAAAACCATCCACATTTTCACTGTAAAATGGTTTTTTGAATAGTCATGAAACGAACTTAAAGTTTTGATATTTTTTAAATTAAAATTATGTCCAAACAAAAATTTAAAAATTTCAAAAATTCTCAATGATGTTTTTTGATTCGTAAAATAATATATTTACTTAAAAAGGTACGAACCCCGCACGGACTTTTTCGCTTTTGTTTTAAAATGCGATATTTACTAAAATTGAAATATATGTGAAACGAAAAAAAATACTCTAAGCATAAATTGATATACTTTGTAAAAAAACTTTTTAGTCACGGTTTTAAATTTTATAATTTTATTTTTAAGAAAATTTTGTCCTCTTGTATGTTTGGACCAATAAAAAAATTTAAAATTGGTCGGAAAGGGGTTTCACATTTATTTAAAATATTGACTTCCCTTTAAATTTTAAAAAATTTTTTAAAAAATGTTTTCACATTTAAGGTCTCTCATTGAATTAAAATTTAGGAAGTATGGGAAAGTCAAGATTCATCAAAATTCGAGTTTGTTTTTTTTTCGATCACCCTACTCTCTCTACCTGTAAGATAGAGAGAAAAATAAAAATAATATAAATACTATAAAAACGTATTTGCCCTAATTATTGCAAGCTATAAAATTTCCGCCCCGGTAATATGGGCCTCGAGCGTTTCCCCTTGTTTCTCTGCAACTTGTCCCTCCCTTTTCTTTTTAAAAATTTTTGGAAGTCTTTTTAAGTTACCAAATTTTATAAAAAAAATTCATCCTACTGTTCAAAAAAATTCTAGTTATGCCTTATTTTGGGAAAAATTTGTTATAAAATTTAATTTCTCAACTTTACCCTTGTAAACCCCTAGGCCGTAGCTTCTCTGGTTGACAATAGTAGGTCAATTAAAAAAAAATTCAGGGTGCACCATCATTTTTTACAGTTGCAAGGATTGGTGATACCGTTGGCGGCGTAACGTTATTTGTGAAGGAAGGGGGTGGTGGGGGTGTAAGCAAAAAAGAGTTTTTTGGAAGTTGCCTTCCCCCCTTTTCTACCCTCTTCACGAAAATGTTTGAAAAGTGGGTGTCCCTAAAAAGGGATTTTAGATTCCTCTTCCCCAAAAATTTTTAAAAAAAAAATTTTTTTTTGCTATTTGGGGAAGTCATCTCCATTTTTTTTTTTTAAATTTAGAGTTTTTATAAACCCTTTTGGGGGGGCCCCACCTTTAATGAAAAATAAAAATAGATGCCGCTTAAAAAAACTATTTAAGTGGTATTATCTAAAAAAAAAAAAACAATGTATGTCTTTAAATGCTATTTGAAATGATCTCACCTGGACATTTGTGGTAACGGATGTTTTAGAATAATTTGAGTTTGTCACCGGATTTTTTAAAAATTTTTGTATCTAAATAAAGTTGGGGGTGACCCCCTTCCAGAAAATTTTTTAAAAAAAAGATATCTAGAGCGGGGGGCGTACCCAAGGGGGGTCCAGCGGGTTCAAACCTCCGCCCCCCCCCCCCCCCTGAAAAATGAAAGGTAAATAAAAGTTAATCAAAGCAATTTTTTTACAAAATTTAAAACCCCCTTTAAAGAAAGGTTGAAAAAAATAATATCTCAATACAAAGAGAGCAGTGGTGGTCCGGATTTTGCGAGGGAGGGGGGGGACTCACCCCAAAAGCAAAAACCCTTAGGAACAATAAAGTGATGGTCCGTTTCCCCCGGGGGTTTTTTACTCCCCGGAAAAAAAAAAAATTTCCAAAGTTCAAAAAGGTTTCTCTTTAAGTATATTTTGACCTAATAGTTGTGATTAAACGTTTCATTTGGTTTTAAATATCTGTTACTTGGATTTGGTTGCCCTCTTTAAATTTTAGATATCCCCTGTTTTTTTTGTGATTATAAATTTTTAAAAATTAAAATAAAAAATAATTGTCAAAAATAAAGTGCCTATTTCAAGTGACTATATTTTAGTAAAAATACGAAAATAAAATCAATAGTAAATAAACACTGTTTATTCACAAAGGAGGGGTGAAATGGAGGGGAGTGGGCGGGAAAGCAGGGTTTTAGGTTAAAAAGGGGAAGCATGTTTTGTTTCGAAAAAATTGGACGTTTTTTGCAGAGAAGCACGCCCTTTTAATCCGCAAATTAAATTTTTGAAAATAGCTCAAAAGGGGGGGGGGGGGGGGGTGATTATACCTCTTATTCCCATACCCTTGAAACATGCCTGAGTGTGAGACTTCCCAACTGGATTTAACGCGTCTATTTGGATCCCCCCTTTTTAGAAGTTTTTTGAATGTGTTCCCCTTCATATTTTTGTAAATTGGATGTTTTTAAAACTATTTTTGGGGGGTTACGATTTTATTTTTTAATTTTTCAAATAATGTAACTCTATTTGTTTTTTGTTTAAACAAAAAACTCAAAACAAAGATTTCTAACTACCCCCACTTTTTGATGAAGAAATACTTTAAAAATTGTTTTTGGACTCTAAAAAAACCCCCCTCCACCCCCCCCAACATACCCTTCCCCACCCCCCTTTCTATTATTCTTTTTTTATGGCATCACTTCGATATTTCCCTATGACCATTTTGTTTTTTAATCGAAATTGAAGTCTCCCTAAATAAACCAAGTAGAACGCTAAAAAGTTGCTATGGCATCCAATATTAATAAATATTCTGTCCTGCGTGGAAAAGTTTTTAATTTATATAAAAAATAGTTTATCCCGCCCTTTCTTAAAAAAAAGAGGGGCATTTAATCAAAAACTTTCTTTTTTTTTTCCTGTCGCTAGAATAAACAGAGGAAATTCTGATAGCTTGAATAAGCACCAAAATTAAAATTAAATTAAAAGGGGGAAAAAAGGTTACCGACAATTAACCCTTTTTTTTATGTATTTATTAATTTATTATTATTTTTTACTAAACCCCTTTTCTCCGATAGATAAACTAAAAGGGGTTGGGTGTATGGGCGTTGATGGAACTCCTTTTTACTCCCCGGTTCTGAGCCATGCTTCAACTAAAAGAGGTAGATATAAATTTTTTTCCGTGATTAATTATTGTATAGTTTTTATTATATTTCCCTAAAAAAGGGCATCTATAAAAGTGGTGTTCTTCAAGACATTTTTTTTTTTACGGTTCCCGACAAGTTTTTAAACCCTTAAACAAGAATGTTGTGTTTTTTTTGAACCCTTCACGAAAATCTCAGCTAGCAAAATACCTAAGATAACATACAGATGCGGCTGGCTCTGTAGGGAATTCAGGCCCTTTTTCCCTTTTTCCTTGAGATAGGGTTTTTTTTCCGTTTTTCTTCCCTGCTCGTTTTGGTAGTTATGGTGGTTTTTGGGGGAAAAGGTAAAGGATAAAATTAGACGAGCCAGAGGAGTTTAAAAAAACAGACAGAGCATTTCATTTTAAGACGAGGCCTCCCACAGATTTTATACTATTTTACGTACCGAGGCGGCCCCCCTTTAAAAGCCCCAAATTTTTCCCCCCTTTACTAAGTAAATGGCACCCGCGAATTAAAAAGGTGGTACTCTCAGGAAACTAACTTCCAGAAAAACGGAATATTGCACGGGGGGAGTCAATGTTGATGAAAGGGGGGGGTTTTGGTTTTTATATATAGGGATGAGTTTTCAAGTAACCAACACTGCTTTCTTCTTCTTCGTCAGTGAAATTAATCAGTTTTTATGAGCGTGCTTAATCGCGATTTAAAAAAAAGATCAACATCTCCACACAAGGTATTTCAATTCTTTTTGTTAATACTTAAAAAGTGTTTGATTTTTTTAAATTTAAATTTAAGTTTATTTTTATGGTTTTAAAAATTTTGTCTGCTCCCAAACGAGAAGGTAGATAATAGAAAACTACTGACCCTTTTGGCTAAAGTATGTAATTCGCCGGCCTAAAAAAATTTCCCCTTTAAACCCTTTTTTGAATGTTTTTTAAACAAAACTATCATGTTTTCTAGCTTTAAAGGGGTTTTTTTTTAATTTAAAATTGTATGTTTTTGCAAGGGTTATATTTGTGCTTCTAAAAGTTTTGCATTTTTTTTAAATTTTTAATAACATGTTTTATCAAAAATTTTGGGTCTAAGCGGGTATTGGACATTATGGGCGATTCAGTATTTAATTTTAAGTTGTCTGTTTATCAGATTCATTTAATTTTTATTATTTTTTAGTGAATTTATTAAATAAACGAATTTATAGTCCCCGTGCTTTACAAACCCCAAATTTTAGACGTTATACTTAAAAAAAATCCCCTTTTAAAATTAGTTGAAAATAAATGATTCAAGGTAGATAAAAAGAGAAAATATCGTCCTTTGGGGTAAACTGATTAATTCGCCGTGTTAAAAAAATTCTCCCCAAACCCTTTTTTGTTGATTGCTTATGTGAATATTAAAACCCTTTATTGCCCATTTTGAGCCCCCATTTACAGGAAGAAATTAAAGTTAAAAAACTAGATTTTTAAGGGGGAACCCTTTTGGGGAATTATTTGACCCTTGGTATGGTGAGCTATGCGTTTAAAACACGTTAGGAATACCTTATATAAATAATAATATTAATATTTAGCCCGCGTCTTACTACCCGTTGGGTTATAAGCTTTTTTTTTAAATACTAAATTTCGCTAAGGTTAGGAATTGGAAGGTTTTTTTAGGGAAGGGAACCGCATTTGCGTGGGGGGAGGTGGAAAAAAAAAACCCCAGTCACCGACCAGATTCGAAACTCGATCTCCCCGTCCTCAGCAGTCGAGTCAAAGGACAAGCGCGTTAGCCAGGTGCGCCTGAAAAGCCGGGGGCCTTCAACAACGCGCATTTGCCCCCAATAACTCCCAACCCGTCCTCCAACACATTTGGCAGCCATGGCGGTATCCCTAAGCCGGCGCAAGCAAGCTATTGGACCCTCCATAAAAAGCACCAAACCATTCCCACTAAAAGGAAAAAACCCATCAGACCCGTGTGTTTTCAGGGCCCCAGCCAAGGGGGGTCTTTCGTATACTTTAATAAAATTTAAAGACCCAACCATAGGTTTTTTTAAAAAAGTGTGTCAGTCCACCCCTTAAGATAAAGCTTTAGGGTTATGTGTGCCCAAAAAAAGAAATTCTTGTTTTAAATTTTTTGACTGCATTTAAAAATATATTCATGAAGGTACTTTTTTTCTCTTCGGAGTCTCTTTGGGTTTTTTGAAAAAAAAAATAACTATTATGTGTCCTAAAATACGCGTTTATTTGTGTCTGTATTTATAATTTCTCTCGCTATAGTTGCGCGAATAAACTTTATCATTCGTTAAAGAATAAAAAAGGGATAAGTTTTTTAAAATTTTAAAAGAACAGTACACCGCAAAGTAAACCTAATTAATTGCTTAGAGGGTCCTGGTGGAGCGCTGTGGACTAACGATGGTGCAACAGGGGTGAATTAGCCCAGAGTAGGGGAAAGTTTGAGGCTGGCGGATAAAAATCGTGGCGGCTATGGTCGTTTATTGGCCAATTTTCCGCCCGGAGCTACCTCCCGGCATGTGTTCCCCGTCTACCCGTTTTCCGAGGCACCCCCGAACAGGCACGACAGGACCTTGGACGCTCGCCTCAATTAAGGGTTGGGTAGGGCCATTTACATGGGGTGCCCCCGATTGACCCACGTTGTCCGTCGGGAAGTTCAAGCAAACCGCTCCCCCAGGCCTGATGTTCCCCCCTCTACCCGAAACCCGAGTCACCCCTGAACGGTAGACATAGAAACCCCGGAAGGGAAACGACGCCCGGCCGCCGGGGTTTTTAGGCCCCGCGTCTCCCGTATTCGGGGCCCCCTAAAACTATTTTACAGCGCAACCTTCGGGGTGTACCGGCCAATTGCCAAGAGTAGCGCAGACGACCTGTCCGAACACGTTTTCAAAATCTGCAAAAAGCAACAACGTATTATCCCTACAATAAACCCAGAATCCCCCCGCCAAAAATAATTACAAACTCTCCAGTGAAAATAGTGTTTTGGAATCATTGACGCTGTGTGAGAAACCTGCTACCCCCTTTTTTCGACCCTTGATATAAATAAGTAAAAAAGTAGCCCTGAAAAATTTTTTTTAATCCTCCATTTTATTTTAAATTTTAAATTTAATAAATATTATTAAAAAAAAAATTTCGACTTTAATTTTCGTTTCGTAAAAGTAAATATTTTAAAATCAAAAATATTTTTTTCCTCTTAAAATTTATTGTCATGTTTTTAAATAAATAATTTTTTTTTGTGTAAATGTTTATACTATGCCGTGTGTATAGTTTCTATTTTAAAGTGAAAAATTTAATTTAAATAAAATTTAAAAAAACCCCATAAGCGTATTATTTTGACTTTTTTAAAACTTAAATATTTTTTGTTTGTAAAAGTTAATATTTTTTTGCTTCATTAAATTTCGGTTTTGTTTTTGATGTATGTTTAATTTAAATTAAAACTATTAAATTTTTAAAAAACTTAAGATCCCCATAAGCGGATTTCTTGTGGTTTTTTTGTAAAAGAAATTAATATTATAATTTTTTGCGAACCCTTTTTAAAATTTTTCCGTTGGTAAAGTAAATTTATTATTTTATCAAAATATTTTTTGCCGTCATTAATTTATTGTCAGTGTTTAAGTAAATATTTATTATTCAACATATTTTTTGCCGTGTTTTAAATTGATTGTCATGTTTTTAAATAACTAATTTGTTTTGTGTAAATGTTATATACCATGCCCGTGTGTTTAGTTTTTATTTTAAAAACGTAACAACTTGATTTAAAAACATTTCAAAATCCCCATAAGTGTTTACTTGTGATTTTTTTTTAAAACTTAAAAATTTTTTTGTTTGTAAAAGTTAAATTTTTTTTGGCCATTTAAAATTTTTGGTTTTGTTTAAAAAGTATAGTTTTTTATTTAAATTAACAACCCATTAATTTAAAAAATTTCAAGTCCTCATAAGCAAAGTGTTTGGGGAAAAAATTTTAAAAATGTTTTGTTGTGTTTTTAAGTCACACCTCACCACCCTCCTTTCTATAAAAACAAGTCATATAGTTATAAGTCAGGTCAAACAATTAGTTACCCCCAGGATTTGATTACCAATTTAAAAAAAAAAAAATGAGCTATATTATCAAACAGAAAATTGAGCAGTTTACAGGGCTTTGGGTGGAACAATGCGCCGCATCCTTCGGTCTTTGGGGTTTTTCCAACCAACTTATTTTATTGACAAACGGCAATTGATTAATTTAAAACATTTTTAAAGCGCAATTTATTTAGATCTTTTGACTAATATATTAAAAGACATTACCCGTAGAAAATGGGGTTGGAGTCAATTTTATTGTTGTTTTTTTTTCATCAGCAATGATTAATTTTTAAAAAATTTACAAAAAGCAGCAATCTTATTTTGGTCTTTTGACCTCATATAAAAGGCATTACCCCCTAGAAAATGGTAGGAGTCACCTCCAAAATAATTTAAGAACGTTGAGGGAGTAGAGGTTTTGACAAAGTATCCCAGTTTTTTCATGGAATCTTACTTTCCCCAAACTCAAGCCAAATAAAAATTAGGTTCGGTTTTCCGATAGCACAACGTTATAAATTTTGTTTTTCTCAAAATTCGTTTTAAAAATTGACACGATTGTATTCCCCTTTTTTCGATAGGTCTAACGCACTGCATAATATCTTTTCGTCCCCAAAAGGTATCCTGGGGAGAACTTTTGAGATTTTGTGGGGAAAAAGATTGGAGCTTTGCGTGGATCCCCGGCATTTAAACGGGATAATGTCAATTGGGATGCAGCAAAGATAAAAAACTATCTACTCCAAACTCTAATTTTTTTTCAAAATGTCTCAATAGCTCCCATGACAGCAGCAGAGTACGTCTAGTTTTTTTAATTCCCTTTTTAAAAAATCCCCACTTTGTCCCCCAAGATATATCATACAGCCCTGCTTTAGATTTAAACGCTTACAAACCAAAATATTTACTTTGGAAAGGAAAAAGTTACCGAAATGCTAGATGAGCAGTTGCGGTGGACGTTTTTACCTAAATTTTAACGTTTTAATAAATTTTTGTAAAAATTTTTAAATCCGCGAGATTTACGTTTTCGGACTTTACCTCGGGATGGGGGCCCTAGGTGATGGTAGAAGACGACTTGACGTGGTACGCCAGTGAACGACGAGGTGCTTAGGACGGTAGACAGAAAGACTCTGGTGGTGGGTTTTGAGGTGGGTGCCCGTGACTCTGGGGCGGTGTTCGCCCGTGTCTCAAGGGGCGGCGACGGTGGCGGTGGGTGCGGAGTCGGAAGGGCGGCGGGGGGCGGTTGTGGCAACCAGCTCCCATCTCCCTTGCGGAGTTTTAAAAAGGGCACGTATTAGACATGTATGTCGCTTCGATTTCTCTAGGGTAGTCTTCCATCTCTATTATCGTTTTTGACAGGTCGGTCGCAAAATCGATATAGCCCCGCTCCTCTTTTTGTAAATTTCCTGTCTATCACTCACCCCCATATGTGAACAATTCTCCCCCGTCATATAGGCAGCCCCTCAAAGTATGACCCACAAACATTAAATTAAAATTGCCTGTTCCCAAACATGGTGAAGGTTCCGTACTAACCACACCCCCGCCCCTTGGTACTGACCCCCGCTTAAACGTGTTCAAAAATTCACAATTTGGTAGGTGGAACCCGGGGTTTTTCTCCGGCGCAGGTAAATAACAGTTTTTTTTATTTAATAAACCGTCTTATCTTAAGAGTACCCAAAAAAAACAGGGTTTTAAAAACACAAAACTCGCCGTCTAGGGAGGTATTTGGGTCTCGAACTTTGTATTTACAACTTTGAAAATTTTTCCCCGAGTACTTTTGATTTCGGCTAAACCACAATTTTACGGGCTGCACCGCGTCGACAATATTTACCGCTGCTTAACGTGTCCATCTTGACCCATTACAAAGTTTTAAATAGCAAACCCGGTGGGGGGCCCCCTTTTATACCCTCCCTCCCCTTTTTTGACGTCACACAATAAATTCTTGTTGCTTGTTGCCCCCCAAACCCTTCGCCCTAATGACCTCAATATTTTTTGTCTCACTCGTCTTGTGGCGAGAAAAAAAACCCTTGCCCCGGGGGGAATTACTATTTTTGTCTAAATTTTCTTGTGACCCCCCACCTGACGCCGGGGTTGCGACATAATAGCATGGAAAAAACCCCCAAATTTTTTCTGTCCATGGCGGAAACACATCCGTGCGTTTTGGGGAAAAGATACCAAACTAAAAATTTTATTAGACTTTTTTACCGGGTTTCGGCCCCTAACGAGGATTTGGGGGCCCCTGTTGTGCTGTGGGAGCTAGAGTTTTCGAATAACACGCAATGGAAAAAACCCCAAGGGTTTTCGGGTCAAAGATTTTTTTGTCCTGACTTGTCTGCCCGCCAACTGGTGCCCGGAGGGGGGGGGGGAGTGAAAGTGTGGGAAAGGGGTTTAAACACCCGCTAGAAAAAAGGCTTTTTTGCTCAATGTTCTTAGTAAGAATCAAGTGGTTTGCAGCCCTTGGGGGGGAGGGGTGGAGGGGAAAACCAACGCGGGTTGAAGGAGAAAGTAAAAAAAGGTTTTTTACGATGAAGCTTGATGAGAAAAGGGACCAGGCGGGGCCGGCGGGGGTGCACCCCCCCCCGGATCACCATTGGGTTTCCCCGGAAAGGCGTCGACCACCCACGCCGTCGCCACGGTCGAGACCGGGTACGGGAAACGTTCAAAAAGAGCGTCGCCACTTTTTCCCGGGTTCGTCTTGTTGGCGGAAGGGTGCTTCGACAGTGTGACCACCGAGGACTTCTCACGGGCTTGCAGAAGCCCGAGTTCCCCACTCTGCCCATCTCTTCGTCTTTTTCCGGACCCGCCCTCGAGGGGGTGGACCACCGTTGTCGACCCCTCCCTTCGTTGTCTCTGGAGTCCCCCAGGGCTCCTGTTTTCTCCCCCCTCCCCCCCTTTTCTTTTTCCCCCCCTTCGGGGGCGAGACTGCCCGTCCCCCGGGAGTCCCCCCCCTCTTCCAATATGCCGAGATCAGCTATCCTGGCACCTCCCCCGACCCCGGGGATCTGGGCCCAACTCACCATGGCATTGGGGGGATAATAGCTTACCTTGGGAAACCAAGTCCCTTGCAGTGAACGGTACGAAGACGTCGGCGATTCGTTAAAAACCCCCGCAGACCGGTCCTTGCGCCCCTCCGCATCGCGGGAAGCGGTCCCCTGGCGCAAACGGTAAAACCTGGGTGGTCGCTGGCCTCCCTGAACTGGGACCGAACCTGAAGCGTCTGCAGGGAGAGCGAGGGGAGTCATGCTAGGGCTGGCCCCCTCCTGCGCCCAGCCAGCCCGTTGAACCACGCCCAAAAGTTAACTCTTCCAGGGTTTTATTTTTCCCCCTACCTACGCCGCGCCTGCCTGGCAAAAACCACCCCTTTACCGCTTTTTCCCCGCTCCGACGGGGTTATACCATTTTTGAGGTTGATGCTGGACTCCCCCTCCCCGCACCCCACCCGAATCCTGCTAGACTTGTCTGGCCTCCAACCCCTGGCGTGATCATCCGCGGGTTGGCAGTGAATTTCTTTACACGTCGCAGGCCAGTCCTAACGCGTCGCAGGGGAAACGGCGATTACGACCCCCCTGCCCTCGTCCACAGCGCATCAGAGACGTGTGGGGGGCCCCCCTGCCCCGGGCACGGAGACCCGGGGGGTAGTCCCGTGGCGTGAGGAGCGATTGCTCCTGTTTAAGATCTAAGGCCGACTTCGTCAGGACGCGGCTCCGTTCTCCAAAAAACTAACCCCGGTTGGGGGCTCCCCCCCTTCCCGTGAGTTTCGGTGTCTTTCTCAGTATTTCTCCCGGATCCCCCTTTTTCTTTATCTTCAGCCTAACACAATCATCTCCCGTTTCACTTTTGCATGTCCTGTCCCCCCGGTCATCTTTCATTTAGTTTTCTCCCGTTTTTATATGGTATTTTATAATATTTTTTAAGTTTCCCCTCGACCAAAACCGGCGGGGGCGGGTTTTTTTTTAAATTTTTGTAAACAAATAAAAATTTTCCCCCAACGAAAAAAGATTTCGTTTAATGTTTTTTATTTATTTTTTCCAACGAGGGTTGATTTTCAGGGGCCCCCGGGGTGGTTTTTCCTATTTCCCTACTTTTCAATGTTTATACATTTTTTAAAAAAACAGTATTGAGGTTTCGAAAAATAAAATGTCCTTAAAAAATGGGGCCGGGGACACCACTATGGGGTTATACACCATGATTCCCTAAAAATTCTGATGTCAGGGGAAGTTTATTCCCTTTTGAACTAGATTAAAATGGATTTATGATTCGTATTTTATTTGCTCAGAACATTTTTTCACCTGATGAATATGAAACTTCAGTCCAAACGCTGTACTTTCCTTAAAAAAGAAAATTTAAAAATTTCGCCCTTTTTTGTGGTTTCTCCGAAAATGTTATCCGGGGGTTAAAAATACCCACCCGGGGAACCCCGGCTTTAAATATTAGATTTCCCGAAACAAAAAATTAAGTGATTTCAGGGCGGGTAAACATGTCACCCCCAATAGTTTTACTTTAAAAAAGCCCCCTTCTATATTTAATTTTTAATTTAATTTTTTTAAATAAATTTTTCTTTAAAAATGCAAGAAATTTCCCCAGATGCATTTTTAACCTTAATTTAAAAAAATTAATCTTGCTTCATTAATGGGACAGTATTTTGGAAGAGAAATCTCCCCCCTGGGAAGGTGGGAAAAAGTTTTATGGGTTTTCCTTGCCATCTTAAAACATACTTTAAAAAAACATTAAAAACAAAAATTTAAAAAAAATCCCAACCCTGGCTGTAAGACACCATAAAAAATGTTTTGTACCAAAAAATAGTTTTAAATTTTAGTACATGAAAAAAATGTATATAGTAAAGCAAGTTTAAATTTAAAGAAAATTTAAGGGAATTTTGGGGAAATTTAAAAAAACACTTAAAAAAATTGTTAACTTTTCAATATAAAAAATTTTAAAAACCGTCTTGTAGGTCGGCCAAATTTATAAACCCAAATTTTTATTTTTAGTGAAAAAAAATTTAAAATTTTTAAAATTTAAAGTTCCCAAATGAGGGGTGTCAAACATAAATTTAAAGGGTTTAAAATTAGATTCAGCTACATGTAAAAAAGTTGGTAATAAAAAAATTTCCCCCTCAAAGTTTTTTGATAATGTGTTTCCTCCATCTATACACCCCCTCCCCCCCCCAGTTCGGAAATAAAGTTTTCCCTTAAATTTGGAAAGGGGCAGTCACGTTTCCCTGCACGAAATACTTTTATTCTATAGATAAGGAGAGAAAGGAAACCAAAAAAGATGTAAAGGGGTTTTTCATTGTGTCCCTCAAAAAAAAAACAAACGAAAAAGTAAATCAAAATTGGGGGCCTCTCAAAAAAAAAAGAAAATTAAAATTGTCAACCAAATTTGGGAAAAAAGACGAAAATTAAAACATATTTTGAATAATTACAAAAGAAAAACAAAATATTGAAATCCCAAAAATTAAATTTAAAAGCCCCTGGAAAAACCGTAGAAATCGGGAGCATAAACCCATCTTATATATAATTTGAAAAATGCCCGAAAGTAGCCCTTTATTTATCTGACACTTTTTTTCTCTTTTCCCCTCTTTCCCCTCCCCAACACACAAAAACACAAAACAAAACACCAACACACACTCCATTTCAAAACCTCAAACACCCACTCTCTAATTTCCCCTTTTCCAAAAA